>JAGXJF010005194.1:0-436228 GCA_019208055.1 Stipa capillata | reverse complement strand
GTTCTTGTAGCGTATGTCGCTGTTGCAGGCCCGTGGTCTTTCTTCATCCGCGTTGGTCCATGAACGAGGATGTCAAGGCCCACGGCTGGGCAGATCGTATTTTTGTTTTTTGGCGGGTGCTTTCGTCTTCTAACCGTGTCTATTGAATCAAGAGTAAATATCCCGTAAAAATGATATTTTGAACGTGTGGCCTGAGAAGGTTTGTTCAAGTTCCAACTCCCCAATAATTTCCGGTCTCTTCCTTTCTCAATACGGATATTATCGAATTTGATAGAAGAAAAGGAGGACGAACCCACCAAACAGATCACACAACCCCCCCACTTCTGGGCATTCAACTCGCGTTTCTGTTCGACCCCAAAGCTCGCTCTTGCACCGAGTGGTTGAAAGGGACGAGGATTTCTGCACGTGGAGCAGTGAGAAAGCTGCCAATCTGATCTGAGTTCGGGGTTCTAGGTATTTTACTTCAACCCAGCAGGTCTTCTCCATTTTTCGTTTATTGCGTGCTACGTTCATCAATTTCTTCGCCAAAACATCTCGATCTCGTCCTGCTACCCCCTCTTAACTTCGTCTGTAATAGGTTGAATTCTGCTCCGCCTCTTCTCGGCGTGGGCTACGAATGATATTTCTGGAGGTCTCTACCACTACATCAATACAAGTTCCATATACAAGCTCTGTATGCTACTCTTCCTAACTGTACTTGTTTGCATCCCCTAGTGATGTGATATTTTGAGAGCTTTTATTGTCAGATATGCCCCATTTGAGAATTTTAGATTGATAATTTTAGGATTTAACTATCCGCCTATAATCAACACAATTCCATCTACACCCAATTTCAGGAATTAGGGGGTGTTTGGTTGGACTTTTTAGCAGTTTTTCATTGGAAAGCTGTAACTCAACAAATGACCATCTTTTAGCAGTTTTTTATCAACGGTAGCTGTGGGCTTTGTAGTACAAATCAGTTATTTGGAAAAGCTGCATTTTGCCAACTTTTTACAAGTGGTTTAAGTTTTCAGTGCTCATTTTCTACAATGTTATAGATGGGTTAATATTCACTTTTCTACAGCTACAACAGCTTTTCCAGACAGCCAACCAACAACAGCTTATCAGCAGTAACAACCCAACTAAATAGGCCCTTTAATTGCACTTTTGCTAAATTTATCTCCTAATGATTTGCTCATTTTTGCAATTTTAATCACAGCGGTTCGGCCACAGCGGCTCTTAATTGAGCAGAAGGAGGCTGCTTAGTATCCGGATGTTGAAGCTTGCAGGAGGCAGCTAGTTCCTCTGATAAGCAGCGGGTTCGCCTCTCTAATGGGTGTTAAGAAAGATCTCTCTGAGCTTCAACGCTTATTTGGAGAGATTACCAGTAGGTTGTCAGCTGTTGGGGATAAAGTAACAGACAGTGATCCATCATTTTGTTGGGTCAAAGACTTGAAGATGTTGCTTATGATTTTGATGACTTGCTATATCACCTGGAAGCTGAGAAACACAAGGCGGACGTCGATGGTGACAAGCATGTCATGGCTGTTAGCTCCTTGCAAAACCAAAATCATGCTCGTCGCGACTCGAGATGGCCCAGAGGATCAAGAAAATCAAGAAGAGATTTGCTAAGATTGTGAAGCAGAGAACTGATGTCAATGCAATAGCAAACAGTTTAGTAGTCGAGCATCCTATTCAGCACAGAAACAAGACAGCTGGGGAGATGTCAATATTGGTGAACATAGACGAGGGCAAAAGTACTTGGTAGGGATAAGGTCAAGCACGAGATCGTATCTAAGTTAGTAGAGGCTGATATCCGAGAGAAGATCTTGACAGTTTCTATCGTTGGGCTAGGTGGGTCCGGCAAAACTACTCTGGCCAAATACATCTGCCAGGATACAAGATAAAGGAGCATTTTGATGATACTTGGTGGGTCCATGTGTCTCAAGAATTTAATGTGGTGAAGCTTATCGGAAAGCTATTTGAATCTGTCTCTGGTGAGAAGTCGGAGCTTTTTAACTTGCAGCACATGAGCAGAAACTATTTCAGAAAAATTGAGCGGAAGGAAGTTTCTGCTTGTCTTGGATGACATTTGGAATAAGGATCAACATGACTGGGAGCAATTTGAACAACATTTCAACAGTGGCGCACCTGGAAGCAAGATTTTACTCGCTAAACTCGTGATCGAAAAGTTGCGGAAACGGTTAAATCTACAGACATAGTCAGTTTGGCATCTTATCAGATGATGACAGCTGGAAGCTGTTCCAACAGAGTTCTGGATGGGCTGAGGAATGTTGGACTCTGAGTTCATTAAAGTTGGAAAAGAGATAGTGAAGAAATGTGCCGGGGTTCCAGCTAGCAATAAATCTCTAGCGGGTGTCCTCCATGGGAAGAGAGAAATAAAAGAATGGCGGACCTTCAGAGATAGTAATTTATGAATGACTTGGATATACAAGGAATAGTGTTGGGGTCCTTGACGTTGAGCTATTTTCATCTGTGTGATGATCTGAAGCAGTGCTTTGTGCTTTGCTCTATATTTCCAAAAGGCTACTCTATTGACAAAGACCACTTGATTTCGCAATGGATAGCGCATGGTTTTGTCAATCCAATGAATGAAGGTCGTCGACCAGAAGATATTGGAAGTGGCTACTTGATCTCTTCTGAAGTTTCTTTTCTTCAAGATCTAGTTAAAAATGAGCATACTGGAAGATCAAGATGCAAGATGCACGATCTGGTTCATGATCTCACTCAGCAAATTTTACAGGACGAAATAGTTCTTACACCAAAGAAAACCTCTACTGATCATAATCAGAGATGCAGATATTTTATCTTTAGCTTCATGCACTGAGAAGGTTGACAGAAGTTATTTAACAAGATCCGTGCTCTATATGTCATGGAGGTATCTTTGCAACCGATAAGCCAATTAAGAAGGGTTGTTGCGTGCGCAGTGTTATTTTGGAGCATATAAATTCTAGTTCACTTCATCTGTTTGTGTTGAAGTTTGAATATCTTGGATATCTTAGAATGTCTCATGTTCGTTGCAGAGAGCTTCCATGTGCTATTCAGATTGTGGAACTTGCAAGGCCATTCATATTACAGGTTGCTATAAATTTGCAAGGTTACCTGAGTCTATCGGAAAGCTCAAAAAATTAAGAACTCTGGAGTTGTCAGCTGCAACAATCAGAATGTTGCTCAGTCCATTGGTGGTTGCCACAGTCTTGAAAGCTTGCACCTGATTTCATGTCAGATATTCAGAGAGATACCACACTCCATAGCTAAAAATGAAAAGTTACGGTTCTTAATATTGTCAAGTGTGCGGTATTTGCGTCAATGCATCAGAATCTTTGCAATGCTACAAACTTATGGACTATCAACTTTTCTGGATGTATGAGTCTCGAAGACCTGCCCAGTTCATTGCTTGTGATGAGTTGCATACTTTGAAAACTCAGCACACCAAACCTTACCGTACTACCTCAGTGCATCACCTCACTGAGTAATCTAGAACATCTAGACCTTGGGTACTGCAAGGAGCTAGTTGAGTTGCCTGAAGGTATAGTGAACTAAAGACGGCTTAATGTTTTGAACCTAAAAGGATGTGACAAACTGCGTGGCCTGCCGGCCAGGGTTTGGACAGCTGAGTCGTCTACGAAAGTTGGGCTGTTTGTTATAGGACACCGTTAGCGAGCATGCAAGAATATCAGAGCTTGGAAATCTTGATATGATAAGTGGCGTAATCGCAATGAGAGTGTCGGTATGTGAAGGATCCGGATGATGCAGAAAAGGCTTCCTGAAGAAAAAGAATAACATACAACATTGATCTTGAACTGGTTCTTGATGTCGGACAGGATTAGGACTAGTGCTGAAGAGGAGGTTGATATGGAAGTAGAACAAGAGCTGCAGTGCTCAACGGTCTTGAACCACCATCTAGAATTAAGAACCTGGAAATTCGTAATTATCAGGGTTTACATTTACCATGTTGATGACCAAGCAAGTCATAGCTCCAGTTTGGACAGAGAATTCAAACAAAGTGTTGATGTACCTCGTTTCCCCCACCTGGCTAATATGGTACTAGCTGGTTTCCCCAGGTTGAAGCATTTGTCAGGGCCTTGTAGGGTTACCTTCATTAGAGACCCTCACACTAAGTGGATTTGACGCCCTTGAAAGCATCAGCTCAGGTCCCTTGCCGTCACTCACGAACTTAACGTATTTTTGGAATGCCTACTTGTCAGAATTGTCAACGACGACGAGAATAGCTTTGGCCGACGAGGATGGAGTAATTGTATGTGGCAATCAGGAAGTACAATGTTTCCCTCGGCTGTCCACTCTACACATAGAGGACTGCCCGAAATTGAATGTGAAGCTGTGGTTTCTGGCATCGCTGGAGAGCCTGTGGTGATAAGATGCAACGAGCGGCTGCTATTCGAGCCTCACGGGGACGCCTCCTGCAGCAACAGCGATGGAGTCTCCTCCTGTTTGAGCCTCCTCAAGAAACTAGTGCTAAAAGGGATGACGGGACCATCAGCTTGTCTGCTTGGGAATTGCGCAGACCTCACTGCGCTCGTAACGCTAAAAATCGAGTTATGCGATGAGCTTAGGCAATTACCGAGAGCATGCGGAGCCTCAACCTCTCTACAAGGCTGAGATCTCATGCTGCTCTGGTCTTCGCGGGCTGCCGGAGTGGCTTGGGGAATTCGTCTCACTACAAAGCTTGGAAATCTCCAATTGTGAAAATCTGAGGCAGTTTCCTGAGGGGATTCAGCACCTCACCTCCCTGCAAAATCTAATCAACATGCATTACTGTGCTGCCGGAAGGACTGGGGGGACTCCGTCACTACAAAGCTGGAAATTCCAGTGCGAAAATCTGAGGCAGTTTCCTGAGTGGGGACTCCGCTCTCTACGGCGCCTCTACATCAAGAGCTGCCACCCTGAGCTGCCTTCTGCTGAGTTCATGCGGGGCCTCATCTCCCTGGAACATCTTGAGATACGCTCGTGTGACGTCCTTCACCGGCTGCCTGACGAAATCGGGGAACTCCGCTCTCTCCGAAACTCCAAATGTGGAATTTGCCTTCTCTGACTTGCCTTCCCGAGTCCATGGAGCGCCTCACCTCGCTCCCATGACCTCTGAATCCTTGATGCAATGCTCTCACCGTGCTGCCAGAGTCAATCGGACAACTCTCTGCACTTCGATGGCTTAGATCAATGGTTGCCATGGCCTCACATCCTTGCCACGCTCCATGCAACGCCTTACTTCTCTAAGGTTTAGTATGTGGCAACCCTGAGCTGGCCAGGCGTTACAAGCAAGGAGAGGGAGAGGATTGGCACCTCATTTCCCATATTCCTGACGTGGACATAGACTAATTTAGGGAATTTTGGACCGACGCTTCATCTCCCGACACAGACAACCATGGCAAGGTAACATGTTTTATTTTCTACCTCTGCGACGCCCTTCACTCTTCTCTTTTGAATCTGTAATTGCTAATTCATCTTCTTTTGTAATTGTTCCAGGTCCAAGCTTCATCAATTTTTTAGTGGAGCTCAGCAGCGCGTTGTATGAAGCGGATTACTTTGGCCCCAGTTAACCACTCCGTGAATGATTCTTGACATGTATACATAACTAGAGGGATGAGCTAGCTCTCCTTAATATGCTTTAGTTACCCAACAAATACTCACGTTTGATGGTCATAATTCATATGAGTACATACAATGAGGATCTCAAGTCAGAATACATTGTTCTAACCCCTAATGTGACGTTTCAGTTATCTGGTATTATTTCGAGTTCAAACAACACTTTGCAAAATGCTTAGCAACTGGGCAGGTACTGAGGCTCATTTCTAGTATCTGAAATGTTTTCTTTTGCCTTGCAAGTAAGTGAGCATAGCTTTCGTTTGTGTTTGCCACATACTTATCTTGTCCCTTTTATTAGTTCTTACTTGGTTATAGGAAACATAATCTATTGTCATGTTTCCAGCTTATAGGAAGTTTAGTCATCCTAATTTCAAACAGATGTCTCCTCTTCCTGGCCTGTTTGCATTAGTGTAAGCCCAGTTGCCCTTTTCGAAATTGGCCACTACATTTTCTCTATTGTAAATTTCAATCCAGTGATAGGGTACATTGGAGATGTGAATGTTAAAGGCATCGTGGCCTCTTGAATAGTTTGTGCTACTTCGATGATAGTCTATGATCGCTTCCCTCAACTACCTAGGCAGCGGGCTGCGTCATTAGGTCGGCTTGTTCCATGGTAGTAGACTAGTAGTTCAGAAGTGCATAGACAGTAGAAAATACATCTACTTACTATCGTTTGAATAGTGATTAGCAACACAATGCATTAATTTTGTCATTGCTTACTATCCATCACCTGATGCCTTGTGTTACATTCTGCTATTGTAGGTTTACTGTGTCCTGAGCTGTCATTGTAATTTTCATACTTGATTGTAGAAAGTAAATTCGCAGTATAGTTTTGCTTGATCATTCATGAAATGTTCTCAATGTGATCAAGTGTGCAAAATTGCAGCAATTATCCAGATGTCGTGCTATGTTCTCTTGTCTCGTGTCATCCGTTCATTGCTTTATCTCTGTTTTGCTTTATCCAGATTTTGCAGTGCTTGGTTGTTTCTTTTCTATCGATGTAAATAGTTGAATATATTGTGGCTTGGAGTGAATGCATTTTCGGAGTCTATGATGATCGTTTTGCAGTGGATATGTAGCACTAGGTAGAGATTTGCAGTTACGCTGTGTTCGTAGCAAATCTATTATTCAGTGTCCGGCTGTTGGCTACAGCGATCAGGCAATGTGCTACGCGGTGATGCTTTCTTGCTGGGTACAGGCTGCGGTGTAGTGTTTTGACGCCTGCTCGGTTGTGTGGTTTCGTCGGTCATTCTTGCCGTTTTGAGATGTTCTCCATCTATTTTATTCAAAAGCACTCGGATGTTGCCGTCGTCGCTAGAAATGCAGTACAAATGGTGAAATTTAGAAGCTTACATCTCTCGTGAATATGTGCACTGGATGCTTAGAAAATAAGTGCGCGGAAGTGCACTGGCTGGTAATAAATCTGCGGTAGACCGATAGCACAGAACGCATTACACGTTCCTGGCGAGCTCCGTGTCCCGCTACCCTCAATTCTACCCTTCCGAGGTGAGGGAATAACCGATGCAAATAGTGCAAACGATGTGCAGTTGGCATGAGTGGATGTCATTGTATTTGTGATGCATCTTTGTGTTCCACATTATATATTACGTAGGGCTGCTATATGTACAGTATGTAGGTAGCTGCGTTTGTAGCAATATACCCGATGTATTTGCAATAACATACTGCGAGCTTCTCTCTCCCCGTATCTCTTTGGTTAAAGCTCTTGCAAACCAAAACCAAATATCGGAACTGTGAATGAAGATTAGCCGCTATTGTTTGCTACCAATAGTTGGTCGTGCCCATAAAAGTTTGGTAACGCCGACGGAATCTATATAATACACGGGCAATCCAATGGATAGGAAATCGCTAACCAAATCGTCAAAATTGACGTTCTAAACAACATTCGTTTTGCCAATTTTTGGCCTTATCTAGATCTCGTTATGTCAAAAGCTCGGCCATGTGTGCTCTGCGCCTCTGCCGTTGAGATCTGTTGGTATCCCTCGTCTCCGGCGGATATTTTGGCATTGGGTGGCGGTGGAGACCACAGATCTTCGTGTCGAACGTGTATATGAGTTCTTGTTTTTTTTCTTCTGATAGGGCGTGTGGATGTGTTTAGTAGTGTACAATTTGGTGTGTGTCACTCATGTCATGGTTGTGAAGGCGACGTTGTGCAGAATAAGGATTCTCGGCTCCATCTCTGCAACAGTGCCAGCGTATGTTCATCGAGGAGTTTGTGATGTTTTTCCTGGTGAATTAGGATCCCAGATTTGGTGGGCAATTTGTTAGGAGGTTCCTCTGCTGCGAGAGTGCTATCCTCGTGTTTGATGGATCCAGTTTAGTGATGAGGAGCACGTATTCCTGCTCCTCGCTTCATGGCACTGCTTTGGGGATTCTTTTTTTGTGTGTGTTTCAGACTTTCAGGTGAGGCTGCAACAGATCAGCAGCTAGTCAACTATGAGGCGTCCCTCCAGTCGATGGTTCTCTTTAGAGATTTCTTTGACCCGTCTCTCATGGCAGCCTTATTTGTGGTTCTTGTAGCCCTTTGTGACTTTTGCGCTGTTTGCAGGTTGGTCCATGAACGAGGATGTCAAGGCCCACGGCCGGACAGATCGTATTTTTGCTTTTTGGCGGGTCTTTTGCTTCTAAATATCCCGTAAAAATGGTGGTTTGACGTGTGGCCTGAGAAGGTTTCTTCCAAGTTCCAACTCCCTAGTAATTTCCGGTCTCTTTCCTCTGTCAATAGGATATTCATCGAATTGACAGGAAGAAAGGAGGAGGAACCACAGAACCAAAGCACCCAATATTCTTACTTTTTTGGCGGGTTCCTTTCTTCTAACCGTGTCTATTGAATCAAATATCCGTTAAAAATGATAGTTTGACCAACTCCCCAATAATTTCCGGTCCCTTTCCTTTCGCAATAGGATATCCATCGAATTTGATAGGAAGGAGGAGGAACCACCAAACCAGAGCACCCGATTCCCCACTCCGGGCATCCAACTCGCGCTTCTTGCTGCATCTCCCATCCCAAAAGCTCGCTCTCGCACCGAGTGGTTGAAAGGCGACGAGAATTTCCGCACATGGAGCAGGAGAAAGCTGCCGATCTGATCTGAGTTCGGGGTTCTAGGTACTTTACTTCAACCCAGCAGGTCTTCTCCATTTTTCGTTTATTGCACTTGCTACGTTCGTCAATTTCTTCGCCAAACATCTCGATCTCGTCCTGCTACCCCCTCTTAACTTCGTCTGTAAATAGGTTGAATTCTGCTCCGCCTCTTCTCAGCGTGGGCTACGAATGATATTTCTGGAGGTCTTCTACCTCCTATAATCAACACAAGTTCCATATACAAGCTCCGGTAAGCAACTGTACTTGTTTGCATCCCCTAGTGATGTGATAAATTAATCTATACTTGTTTTGTGAGCTTCTATTTTCGGATTATGCCCCGGTTGAGAATTTTAGATTTATAATATTAGGATTTAACTATCAACACACGTTCCATCTACACCCAATTTCAGGAATTAATTGCACTTTTGATAACTTTATCCCCTAATGATTTGCTCATTTTTGCAGTTTTAATTCACAGCAGTTCGGTGAAAGCGACTTAAATTGAGCAGAATGGAGGCTGCTTTAGTATCCGGATTGTTGAAGCTTGCAGGAGACAAGCTATTTCCTCTGATAAGCAGCGGGTTCGCCTCCTTAATGGGTGTTAGGAAAGATCTCTGTGAGCTTCAACGCTTATTTGAAGAGATTACCAGTAGGTTGTCAGCTGTTGGGGATAAAGTAACAAACAGTGATCCATCATTTTATTGGGTCAAAGACTTGAAAGATGTTGCTTATGATTTTGATGACTTGCTATATCACCTGGAAGCTGAGAAACACAAGGCGGACGTCGATGGTGACAAGCATGTTATGGCTATTTGCTTCTGTGCAAAACCAAAATCTGCTCTGTCCCGACTCGAGATGGCCCACGGGATCAAGAAAATCAAGAAGAAATTTGCTAAGATTGTGAAGCAGAGAGCTGATATCAATGCAATAGCAAAGAGTTTAGTAGCCGAGCATCCTATTCAGTACAGGAACAAGACAATTGGGGAGATGTCAATATTGGTGAATATAGACGAGACAAAAGTACTTGGTAGGGATAAGGTCAAGCATAAGATTGTATCTAAGCTAGTAGAGGCTGATACCCGAGAGATCTCGATAGAGGCTGTTACCCGAGAGATCTCGATAGTTTCTATCGTTGGGCTAGGTGGGTCCGGCAAAACTACTCTGGCCAAATACATCTGCCAGGATGACAAGATAGCGGAGCATTTTGAAGTTACTTGGTGGGTCCATGGGTCTCGAGAATCTGATGTGGAGATGCTTATCAAAAAGCTATTTGAATCTGTCTCTGATGAGAAGTCGGAGCCTAATACCTTGCAGTGTATGATCACAAGGATTTCAAAGGAGGTGAAGACAAAGAAGTTTCTGCTTGTTTTGGATGACATTTGGAACGAGGATCAACATGCCTGGGAGCAATTCAAACAACTTTTCAACAGTCGGGACAGAGCACCTGAAAGCAAAATTTTACTAACTACTCGTGATCGAAAAGTTGCGGAAGCGGTTAAATCTACAGACATAGTCAGTTTGGCATTCTTATCAAATGATGACAGCTGGAAGTTGTTCCAGCAGAGTTCTGGATGGGCTGAGGATGCTTTGGACTCTGAGTTCATTGAAGTTGGAAAAGAGATCGTGAGGAAATGTGCCGGGGTTCCGCTAGCAATTAAATCTCTAGCGGGTGTCCTCCAGGGGAAGAGAGAAATAAAAGAATGGCGAACCTTCAGAGATAGTAATTTACTGAATGACTTGGATATACAAGGCAGAGTGTTGGGGTCCTTGATGTTGAGCTATTTTCATCTGTGTGATGATCTGAAGCAGTGCTTTGTGCTTTGCTCTATATTTCCAAAAGGCTACTCTATTGACAAAGACCACTTGATTTCGCAATGGATAGCGCATGGTTTTGTCAATCCGATGAATGAAGGTCGTCCATCAGAAGATATTGGAAGTGACTACTTTGATTCTCTTCTGAAAGTTTCTTTTCTTCAAGATCTAGTTAAGAAAAGTATACTGGAAGATTAAAATGCAAGATGCACGATCTGGTTCATGATCTCACTCAGGAAATTTTACAGGACGAGATAGTTCTTACACCAAAGAAAACCTCTACTGATCATAATCAGAGATGCAGATATTTATCTTTAGCTTCATGCACTGAGAAGGTTGACAGGAAGTTATTTAACAAGGTCCGTGCTCTATATGTCACCGGTGGTATCTTTGCAACCGATAAGCAAATTAAGAAGGGTCGTTGCGTGCGCAGTGTTATTTTGGAGCGTATAAATTCTAGTTCATTTCATCTGTTTGTGTTGAAGTTTGAATATCTTGGATATCTTAGAATGTCTCGTGTTGATTGCACAGAGCTTCCATGTGCTATTTCAGATTGTTGGAACTTGCAGGCCATTCATATTATGGATTGCCATCAATTTGCAATGTTACCTGAATCTATCGGAAAGCTCAAAAAATTAAGAACTCTAGAGTTGTCAGGTGCCAGGAATCTAGAAAGTTTGCCTCAGTCCATTGGTGATTGCCAGAGTCTTGAAAGCTTGCACCTGGATTTATGTGCGGCATTCAGAGAGATACCACACTCTATAGCTAGAAATGAAAAGTTACGGGTTCTTAATATTGTCAGCTGTAGATGTTTGCGTCAACTGCCATCAGAATCTTTCGCGATGCTACCGAACTTATGGACTATCAACTTTTCTGGATGTTTTGATCTCGAAAGACCTGCCCAGTTCATTTGCTTGTGATGAGTTGTGTACTTTGGAACTCAGCAGGACCAAACTTACCATACTACCTCAGTGCATCACCTCACTGAGTAATCTAAAACATCTAGACCTTGGGTACTGCAAGGGGCTAGTTGAGTTGCCTGAAGGTATAGTGAACTTAAAGCGGCTTAACGTTCTGAACCTAGAAGGATGTCACAGACTGCGTGGCCTGCCGGCAGGATTTGGACAGCTAACTGGTCTACAAAAGCTGGGCTTGTTTGTTATAGGACACCGTAGAGAGCATGCAAGAATATCAGAGCTTGGAAGTCTTGATATGATAAGTGGCGGATTGATAATTGAGGGTGTCGAGAATGTGAAGGATCCCGATGATGCAGAAAAGGCTTTCCTGAAGAAAAAGAATAACATACGAACATTGATCTTGATGTTGGACAGGATTAGGACTAGTGCTGAAGACGAGGTTGATATGGAAGTAAAACAAGAGCTGGCAGTGCTCAACGGTCTTGAACCACCATCTAGAATTAAGAACCTGCAAATTCATAATTATCAGGGTTTACATTTACCATGTTGGATGACCAAAGAAAGTCATAGCTCCAATTTGGACAGAAAATTCAAGCAAAGTGTTGATGTACCTCATTTCCTCCACCTGGCTAATATGGTACTAGCTTGTTTCCCCAGGTTGAAGCATTTGTCAGGACTTGTAGGGTTACCTTCATTGAAGACCCTCACACTAAGTGGATTTGACGCCCTTGAAAGCATCAGCTCAGGCCCCTTGCCGTCACTCACGGAGTTTAGTATTTTTGGAATGCCACATTTGTTGGAATTGTCCACAACGACAAGAATAACTTGGGCCGATGAGGATAGAGTAATTGTAGGTGGCAATCAGGAATCACAATGCTGTTTCCCTCGGCTGTCCACTCTACACATAGAGGACTGCCCGAAATTGAATGTGAAGCTGTGGTTTCTGGCATCGCTGGAGAGCCTGATACTGAAAAGATGCAACGAGCGGCTGCTATTCCCAGTTAACTCCTTACGTTCAGTTCAGCCTCACGGGGACGAATCAGAATCGACACCCTCCTGCAGCAACAGCGATGGAGTCTCCTCCTGTTTGAGCTTCCTCAAGAAACTAGTGCTAAAAGGGATGACGGGACCATCAGCTTGTTCTGGTTGGGAATTGCTGGAGCACCTCACTGCGCTTGAATCACTACAAATCAAGTTATGCGATGAGCTTAGGCAATTACCCGAGAGCATGCGGCGCCTCACCTCTCTACAATGGCTGAAGATCTCATCGTGCTCTGGTCTTCGAGGGCTGCCAGAGTGGCTTGGGGAACTCGTCTCACTAGAAAGCTTGGGAATCTTCAATTGTGAAAATCTGAGGCAGTTTCCTGAGGGGATTCAGCACCTCACCTCCCTGCAACATCTACGCATATCTGGATGCGTTGCTCTTCACCAACTGTCGGAAGGACTGGGGGGACTCCGCTCTCTCCAAAGCCTCGACATCATAGAGCTACCCACCCTGAGCTGCCTTCCTGCTGAGTCCATGCGGGGCCTCATCTCCCTGGAACATCTTGAGATATACTCATGCGACGCCCTTCACCGGCTGCCTGACCAAATCGGGGAGCTCCGCTCTCTCCAAAGCCTCAACATGTGGAATTTGCCTGCTCTGACTTGCCTTCCCGAATCCATGGAGCGCCTCACCTCGCTCCATGACCTCAGCATTAGTGGTTGTGATGCTCTCACCGTGCTGCCAGAGTCAATCGGACAACTCTCTGCACTTCGATCGCTTCAGATCCATTGTTGCCGTGGCCTCGCATCCTTGCCACGCTCCATACAACGCCTTACTTCTCTACAGACATTACGTATTTCTGCCAACCCTGATCTGTCCAGGCGTTACAAGAAAGGAAAGGGAGAGGATTGGCACTTCATTTCCCATATTCCTGACGTACAGTTAATTTAGTGAATTTTGGACCGTGGCTTCATCTCCTGATACAGACAACCATGGCAAGGTAACATGTTTATTTTCTACCTCTGCAACCACCACTCCTCTTCTCTTTTGATTCTGTAATTGCTAATTCATCTTCTTTTGTAAATGTTCCCAGGTCCAAGCTTCATCATTTTTTTTACTTTGGCCCCAATTAACCACTCTGTGAATTGATTCTTGACATGTATACATAACGAGAGGGATGAGCTAGCTGCTCCTTAATATGCTCTAGTTACCCAACAAATACTCACGTTTGATGGTCGTAATTCATAATGAGTACATACAGTGAGGATCTCGAGCCAGATACGTTGTTCTTCCCCTAATGTGACGTTTCAGTTATCTGGTATTATTTCGAGTTCAAACAACACTTTGCAAAATTGCTATGCAGCTGGGCAGGTACTGTGACCTCGTTTCTAGTATCCGTAATGTTTTCCTTTGCCTTGCAACTAAGTGAGCATAGCTTGCGTTTGTGTTTTCCATATACTTTCCCCTTTCTATTAGTTCTTACTTGGTTTCACAAAAATACATATGTAGTTTTTATGCGATGACTCTAAAGAGTTGAGTGAATTCTCAACCTCTTCTCTCTGTTTGCGGTATGAGTCAATCCAAAAGTAGCACAGTACGTGCTGCAAAATCTCATAACAACATCAACAGACCAATTGAGTTATTTAACAGCTCTTACTTGTCATGAAACCATGAATATTCTGGTTAATCCTAGTGGTTTTCCTGTTGTAATGTTTGATATACCATTGCAGGTTTGGTTGGCTAAGACAATCATGCCTGGTCTGGGAGAGAATGAATGAAGACTTCTTGCTCTTGTTGTAAAGCCTAGTCGTATCTGTTTTCAACTGAGCACCAAACTCACTTGGGATTGGTCAATCTGGGAACATCATTTTTGGAATTGTCAAGAATATGGTGGCAAGCAGGATCCACACCATTGATCTATGAGGTTGTCCATGTGAGAAGGTTCTAGTTCACTCAATCTGCATTTTTCATTAATTACCTGAACACATGATAAATGACGCGCTTGTCTTACTCATTTGCAGCTGTCTAGCCACAAGGCTACAACTCGGCAAGCCAAGAAAAATGGTGTTGCGCATTGTGCGTAAGTCTATCTTAAAAAAAAAGAATCTTAAGCACCTTAAATTGTTACCTTTTGGGACTCAATGACAGTCTGTAAGTTTCTTTCCTTCAGTAATTGCAATTCCACACGAGTCCTAAAATGCGTGAGCAGTTTATTCATAAATCTGAGGACTATGCCCTTCTAAGTAACTATATACCATTGCAGCATGAATCCACTTGCATTAGTCTGACAATCAACATAAAATTATCTGCATGGGATGAAAAAAACAGAGCAGATGGAGAGCTTCACGCTTGATGCTGAACACAGAATCCACTTCATTGTTCCAATATTACCAGTCTGTACTTGTGAAGCGAAGGCAGAGAGTTGGTATATCAAGTGAGCCAATGCAAAGAGTTTAGCATCATCAAGCTCTGGATCGCCATAAAGGAATGTATTACTACGTTTGTCCTTGTTCTACTGAAGCATTCTGCAGCAAATTTCCTTCCGTTACTGATACTATGAAAGAAGTTGCTGATTTTCTCTAGAAACAACAACATATATCTGTTATGCTTCCCAGATCATTTGTTTCATCGATTGTATGACGTGTATAACTGTAATCAGAACCAAGAAGTTTGGTGGGCGCGGCACGCACGCCAGGTTCCAGAGGTCATGCTGTTGATCGCCTTGCCTGCGGAATCGTCGTCGATGGGGATGGTTATCTCTGCTTTTACCTCCCAAGTTTTAGACTTTTTATGCTTAGTTCCGGACCTTGTCAAGACATTGTGATATGGATGTGATGTTAGATGTTTAAGAATATTTGGTAGTCGCTGGAATATGGTTTTTCTTGGTATCTATGTTGAGGAATTTTGATATTGTTGCCTTACATTTATGCTATGTTATCAGTTTCAACCTAAATGGTGTTGTTAATTCGAGGTGTATATGCATTTTCAAGTTAGCCTAATGATTTAAATGCTGCAAACATTATCATTTTGATCAGCTAGGATGCTCAATTTGCTCTCTTTCTGTGTATCTTTGGTTGGATCTTTAATAGGACTGGTGTGCTTATGGGTCTTTGATAATCTGAATTTCTGTACATTTGGGTGTTATATATTATATGTAAGTTGACGGTTTCATTGTTACAAATAATGCTTGTTATCGTCAACTGGGAGTAGGGTATTGTACGGGTAATTGATATGTACAATCCTAGGAATAAGTTAAGTGCATCTTGGGGAATAAATTTTGGTTTAGGCAGTGTGTCAATTTGATGAAATAAGGAGACGTTTTATTTTGCTGAAGCTGTCATTAGTTGTATGTACTGTGTAGTCCGTTGATCAGTTTCATCTGCCTCTTTCATGTTATTAGCCTATTGGAAGCACATATCATGCAGTTCTAGTCATGTTAGAAACATAATGTAGCTGCTTACCTGTCTTGTTACTAGCCTATCAGAAGAACATGGCATATGATTTTAGCCATTCTACAGCCTATAGGAAGTTTAGTCATCCTAATTTCAAACACATATCCCTATCTTCCTGTCCTGTTTGTGCTTATCCAAATGATCCATGTGGAAGGGTATGATGGTGATGTGAAAGGCACCGTGGCATCTAAGGAGTCTGTGCTATTTCTATAAAATGTCTGTGTTTGCTTACTAAAATTGCCTAGATAGAGGGTTGCATGATTTGGTTTGGCTTGCAAAATTGGTAGTACACTAGTAATTCAGAAAGTGTATAGACATTAGAAAATTTTGTCTCCTTTACTCCTTACAATCGTCCCCAATACTGATTAGTAACAAAATACATTAGTGTTGTAATTCCTTGCTATCCATTTCCTAATGACTTTTCAGTCTATTATGTAATGTTACATTATATTATTGTTTTTCACAGATATGTATTGTGTTAATGTTTTGTTTGAAACAGATATTGCGCATATGCAATTTGTGGATTTATCTGTGTTTTTTGAGTTGTCTCTGTAATTTACATACTTGATGGTAGCAGTAATTTCCTTGTTTAGTTTTGATTGATCATTCATGAAATGTTTTAACTGTGATCACGTATTGTGTATTTATCTGTGTTTTCTGAGCTGTCTTCGTAATTTACGTACTTGATGGTACCAGTAATTTCCTTGTGTAGTTTTGATTGATCATTCATGAAATGTTTTCACTGTGATCACGTGTGCAACATTGGAGCAAATATCCTGATGTTGTGCTATTGATCTCTTATGTCATTTGTTCGTTGGTTTATCTGTTCTTGCGTGCTACTGTATTTGCCCCATATTTTCTTATCCTCCAAGGATTTTGCTTGGTAGCTGTTAACTGTATTCTGTTAACTGTATTACGTAATTCATTCCTGCTGCTTCTGTAATCTTTGTGGTATTTTCACCTGGTGGAATGGACCCTGGTGACGAGGGCAAGACACTGGTGATAGGTGCGTCAGGAAAAGTTAGAAAAGAAATATCCTCAACAGAGGAAACCGAAGAAGAAGAAGAAGAATGCAGATAGAAAGGACAAGACTCATCAAAAGTCACATCCCGAGAGATCCGCATCTGACGACCGACAGGATCCCAACACTCAACGGATTGAGCAGTTAGTTTGGTGCGTTCACGGGGCGAGAAGAACGTAGCAAACACAACCAAACAAATGAAGCGCAGAGTAGTCAGGAGAACAAATAAAAAGACGCTCGAGAGGGATGCCACCCTACAGAGCAGAAGAAGGTAGAATGTTGATGAGATAGGTGGAAGTGGAAACAGTCTCAGCCCAAAAGTGAGGTGGAAGAGAGGCGGAGATCATCAACGCACGAGCCGTCTCAAGAAGGTGACGATGCTTGCGCTCCGCAACACCATTCTGAGCGTGAGCACCAGGACAAGAGAACTGAGCAAGAGTGTCCTGCTCAGCAAGAAAGCCGCGCAGCGAACGGGAGATATACTCACCAGCAGAATCAGCATGAAAAACACGAATAGGAGTAGAAAACTGGGTATAAACCATAGCAGCAAACTGCTGATAGATAGAAAGAACCTCACTGCGAGAAGACATAAAATATATCCAAGTGTAGCGAGAGAAATCATCTATAAAAATAATATAGTATCGATGACCCCCTTTCAAAACGAAGGGAGCCGGGCCCCAAACATCTGAATGAACAAGATCAAAAGGACGCTGAGACACTGACTCACTACGAGGATAAGGTAACTGAATTTGTTTACCAAGCTTACAACCCTGACAATCTAAAGATACATCTCCTGAGACAGACCCTAAAAGACTACGACGAACTAAAGACGATAGGCGAGAGCCACACAAATGACCAAGACGATGATGCCACTGCCGAAAAGAGCCTGGAGACAAGGAGACAGGGGCGGAAAGACCGGCAGCGGTGGCAGCGGAAGGAACGTGAAGCCAGTCAAGTTCCCAAAGGGCCTGGGAGTCACGGCGGCGAGGGCCAGCCCCAACCAGAGCTCCCGTGTGTCGGTCCTGAACACAACAAGAATCGGCGTCAAGAATGACGCGACAGCAGAAAAGAGTTGCATGGTAAGCCGAGGAACATGAGCAACAGAAGAAACATGAAAAGCTGAAGTGCTAAGAGTGCCTCGATTAGCAACAGGAAGAGAAGTACCATCAGCAGTAAGAACATGAATAGGAGAATCGAGAGATCGAATAGATGACAAAATAGAAGAATCAGAAGTCATATGGAAAGATGCTCTAGAATCCAGAATCCACGGGGATGTACCTGATTGAGAAAAGGGTGGTCTCTCATTGCCAGAAGGGTCAGTAACAGAACCTGCAGAACCTGTCGAGGAAAAACCAGAAGCCGCAAGCAGACGCTTAAGGCGTGCAATATCCTGCTCAGTCAGAGACACAGCTGAAGAGGTCGAGGAAGAAGCACCAGTCCCGGTAGAAGAGCCGCGTGAAAGGTGCCACTTCCGCTTGTAGCAGGTAGACTCCACGTGACCGGCCTTGTTGCAGTAGGTGCAGTGAGGACGACCACCACCAGAAGGACGGCCTCCACTACCTGTGGGAGCCGGTAGATGAGGCGGAGCAGTGAAGCGGGAAGCAGCCGGGGCAGCAGTCGGTGTAGTAGGTGAACGAGCAGCAAGCACTGAGGGAAGCTCCAGCAGACCAGCGCCACGCAGACGAGTCTCCTCAGCGCGGATCTCGGTGAGTGCCTCCAGAAGAGAGGCACGAGGCACGTGCGCAAAGAGCTGGGCGCGCCGCGGCTCAAACTCCTTACGGAGCCGAGACAAGAATTCATAAACGTGCTGAAACTCCAAGTCCGAACGAACAGCCTGACAACATGAACAGGAGCCACAACCAGCGGTGCGGAGAGAATCGAGCTGACGCCAGATAGCAGAACTCTGAGCATAAAACTTGTCGACAGTGGCATCACCTGCTGAAGTGTGTGCTCCTGGCGAACCATAGACAGGTACAGAGCGTCACCAGATGGCTGATAACGCTGACGAAGATGAGTCCACATCTGAAAGGTAGTAGAGAAGCCCACAATCTCAGAAGAAAACTAGAACAAGACATTGGCACAGAGAACGGCAGCAGACCGAGCATCATCATCAAGCCACTGAGTATAGGCGGTCAGCGCATCACGATAAGTGTCTAGAGCCACCTGGTAGTCCGAAACCTGCTGATTGTAGAGAGCAACAGCAACATCATCAGCAACCTTGGCAGCATCGACATCAGCCTGAGTGACACCTAGGACAGGAGCCGGCGGAGCCGGCGGTGAAGGCTCAACAGGTACAATAGGGCACGGTGGACAGGAGACCTCGCCGGAGAGAACACCCCAAAGGCGAAGACCACGCATGTGAATGTGCATGTGGGCGACGAACTCGGTGTAGTTAACACCGTTGAAGATCACCGGGCAACGCGGGATGGAAACGAAGCCCGAAGACGAAGACAATGTACCTCTTTTTTTTTACTTACCCGAACCGATATACTTTGTTTCTGCCCGTGCGCTAACTCGCACGGCAGAACAGAGCAAGGAAGCGGCGGGCCGGGCGGAGCCGGCGGGGTCGGCGACAGGGACGGCGGCCGCCGGAGCACAGCCTGAGGCCGAGACGACGCGGACGGTGGTGGCGGCCTGGAGGGCGACGCAGCGGCGGCGCGCCGGGAATGCGGTGGAGCGGCGGCGGCGGCAGCCTGGAGGGCGACCGGGGGCGGCGGCCGAGGAGAGCCGGGGAGGCCGGCGGGCGGCCAGGGAGCCGCGGCTGGGCGGAGGCCGACGGGCGGCCGGAGGGCGGGAGCGGGCGGCGGTGGAACAGCGGAGAGTTTTGAGGAAAAAAAATATTAAAACCCTAATTGCTCTGATACCATGTTAGAGAAGTAGGAACTTGATCTATTGCACAGCCCAATAGGCAAATATATAGTACAATAGTTTTGAAATATAAAGCAAGAGGAGGAATCATAATCCAATACAAATACAATCCCTACTATATCTCTAACAGTATTACGGGTTACTTGGGCCCTTTTATGTTTGCTTGTCCATTTTGCATAATGCTTGTCTATTCTTTTTCTACCGATGTAAGGGCGTAGTGGGAAATGTTATGTGGTTGGTATGATGCATTTTCAGAGTCTGGCGATGGTTTTCTAGTGGATGTTACTGCATTTCTGTGGTTTGATGCTGTGTTGGCTCCAGTGATCAGCCAACCGTTTTACTCCCTTCGGTTGAGTCAAACTTTTTAAGTTTATACTAGTAATATCTTTTATCTTACACCATAGAAAACCACGACTGATCATAATCAGAGATGCAGATATTTATCTTTAGCTTCATGCACTGAGAAGGTTGACAGGGAGTTATTTAACAAAGTCCGTGTTCTGTATGTTATTGGAGGTAGCTTTGCGACTGATAAGTCAAGGGGGTGTTTGGTTGGGCTTTTCAGCAGCTTTTTACTGGAAAAAGTTGCAACCCAACCAAACGGTCAGCTTTTCAGCAGTTTTTGCCAACGGTAGCTGTGGGCTTTACAGTGCAAATTGAGCTGTTTGGAAAAGCTGTCTTCTGCCAGCTTTTTGCAATGTGCTGAAGCTTCAGTGCTCATTTTCTAAAATACTATAGATGGTTTGGATCAATCAAAAGCCATATGGTCACTTTCTCACAGTCACAGCAGTTTTTCTAAACAGCCAGCCAACAGCAGCTTTGTCAACAGGCACAGCCCAACCAAACAGGCCATAAAGAAGGGTTCTTGTGTGCGCAGTGTCATTCTAGAGCTTCTAGAGGATAATTTTGTGCCTGAATTTGTATTGAAGTTTGAATATCTTGTGTATCTTAGAATCTCCAATCTCAAGTGCAGAGAACTTCCAGAAGCTATCTCAGGCTGTTGGAACTTGCAGTCTCTTCATGTTATACATTGCTTTAAGTTTGCAATGTTACCTGAGTCCAGTCGAAAGCTTAGAAAATTAAGAACTCTAGAGTTGTCATCTGCTGGGGATCTGGAAAGTCTGCCTCAGTCTATTGGTGATTGTCATAATCTTGAAAGCTTGCACCTGATTAATTGTCAGAAATTCAAAGAGATACGAAACTCCATATCTAAAAATGAAAAGTTACGGGTTCTTTATATTGTTTACTACGAGTCTTTGCGTCAACTGCCATCAGAATCATTTGGTATTCTACAGAACTTACGGACTATCAACTTAACTGGATGTAAGAATCTCAAAGACCTGCCCAGTTCATTTGCTTGCGATGAGTTGCATAGTTTGAAACTCCATGCAGTGACCGAACTTTCCATACTACCTCAGCGCATCACTTCACTGAGTAATCTAGAACATCTAGACCTTTGGTACTACAAGGAGCTAGCTGAGTTGCCTGAAAGTATAGTGAATTTAAAGAGGCTTAAAGTATTGGACCTAGAAGGATGTCACAAACTGAGTGGCATTTCAGCAGGATTTGGACAGCTGACACGTCTACAAAGGCTGGGCCTGTTTGTTATAGGAGACAGTAGCAAGCATGCAAGAATTTCAGAGCTTGGAAATCTTGATATGATTAGTGGCGTATTGGAAATTAGAGGTATTAGGTATGTGAAGGATCCAGATAATGCAGAAAAGGCTTATTTAAAGAGAAAGAATAATATAGAGGAATTGAAGTTGAACTGGTTGTCGATGGGGAGCTTGATTGGGACTAATACAGAAGAAGAGGTCGATATGGAACAAGAGTTGGGAGTGCTTAACGGTCTTGAACCACCATGTGGAATTAAGAAGCTGGAAATTGCTAACTATCAGGGTTTACATTTGCCATGTTGGATGACCAGGGAAAGGCATTCATGTAATTTGGACAGCAAATTCAAGCAAACTGTTGATCTCTCTCATTTTGCCTACCTGACTATTATGAAAGTATATTATTTCCCTAAGTTGAAGCGTTTGCCAAGACTTGTAGGGTTGCCTTCATTGAAGACCCTCATGCTACATAGATTTGACGCCCTTTGAAAGTATCAGTGCAGGTCCCTTCCGATCACTCAGGGAGTTATGCATTTCTGAAATGCTTCGGTTGTTGGAATTGTCAACAGTGAAAAGGATAACTTTGGCTGATGGGGATGGAGTAATTGTATGCGGCAATCAGGAAGTACAATGCCATTTCCCTCGCTTGTCCACTCTACACATAATTGACTGCCCGAAGTTGAATGTGAAGCCGTGCTTTCCAGCATTGCTGGGAGTTCTTGAAATTGGTAAGATGTAACGAGCAGCTGCTATTCCCAGATAGTTCCTTACGTCCAGTTCATCCTCATGGGGACAAATCAGAATCGCCCTCCTTCTGCAGCAACAACAATGACACCCTGTTTCACAACAACAACAATGACACCCCCTCCTGTTCGCAATTACCCGAGAGCACGCAGAGCCTCGCCCCCCGAGAGCAGGTGATCTCAGCCTCTCAGGTTGCTATGGTCTTTGTGAGCGGCTAGAGTCGCTTGGGAACTATGCTCACTACAAAGATTGGAAATCTGTTATTTTGAAAATCTGAGGGAGTTGCCTGAGGGGATTCAGAACCTCACCTCCCTGCAAAATCTAAGCATACAGGCGTGCCATGCCCTTCACCATCTGCCAAAGTGGCTTCGGGAAGTCCACTCACTACAAAGCCTGGAAATCTCCAACTGCGAATATCTGGGGAACTTTGTTGAGGACATTCAGCACCTCAACTTGACTGCTTGCATCCGGTGCCCTTCACCAGCTGTCGAAAGGACTGGGGCCTCACCTCCCTGGAACATCTTCAGATAGGTGGCTGCAGCTCCCTTCTCTGCCTACCTGATGAGCTCCGGGAACTCCGCTCTCTCGTAACCCTCGTGATGGAGGGCTTGCCTGCTCTGACTTGCCTTCCCGAGTCCATGCAGCGCCTCACCTCGCTCTATCACCTCAGCATCGTTTGCTGCGATGCTCTCACCATGCTGCCGGAGTGCATCGGACTACTCTCTGCGCTTCATTCTCTTTATGTCCTGGGTTGCCGTAGCCTTACATCCTTGCCACGCTCCATAGAACGCATTACTGCTCTACAGAAATATATTACTGGCAATCCTGATCTGGCCAGGCGTTACAAGCAAGGAGCAGAGATGATTGGCAGCTCCTCTCCAATATTCCATCCGTGTTCATAAACTAATTTAGGTAATTTTGGACCGACGCCTCATCTCCCAACACAAGGGACCATGCCAAGGTAATATGTTTATTTTCTACCTCTGTGGCTACCACTCCTCTTCTCTTTTGAATGCTTAATTTGCTAATTCATCTTCTTTTGCAAATGTTCCAGGTCCATGCTTCAGCTTTTGGTTAGTGGAGTTCAGCAAACGTTTTTTTTTATGACGAGAAAGTATGCGTTCATATGAAGCAGCTTACTTTGGTCCCAATTAACCACTCCGTGAATCGATTTTTGACATGTACACATAACGAGAGGGATGACCAAGCTGATCCCTAATTTGCTTTAGCTATCCAACAAATACTCACGCATGATGGTCGAATTCAGATGAGTATATACAGTGAGGATCTCAAGGCAGAATTTGCTGTTCTACCCCTAATCTGACGTTTCAGTTATCTGGTATTATTTCGAGTTCAAAAGCACTTGGCAAAATTGCTATGCAACTGGCAGGTACCGAGACCTCATTCCAGTACCCGTAATATTTTCTGTTGCCTTGAAAATTCAACTAAGTGTGGATAGCTTGCATTCGAGTTTTCCACTTAATTATCTTGCGTCTTTTTTGTTAGTTTTTACTTGGTTTAAAAAAATACATGTATCTAGTTTTTATTTCATGCTATTTTAAAGTATTGAAACTGAACTTTCCCCATCTGTTTGCAGTATGAGTCAATCCAAAGAGTTGCTGGAGCACGATACGTGCTGCAAAATCTCATAGCAGCATCAACAGACCAATTGAGGTACTTAACGCGCGGCTCTTGTCATGAAGCCATGGATATTCTGGTTCTTCCTAGTAGTTTTCCTGTTCTTATGCTTGACATACCCTTGCCAGTTCGGTCGGCTAAGAGAAGCATCCATGGACTAGGAGAAGAGGAATGGAGACTTTCTGCTCTTGTAATAAAGTTTAGTAGTCCCTTTTGTGCCAAGCACCAAACTCGCTTCGAGAATGCTCAGTATGGCATCACCAATATTTGGATCTGTAAAGAAGATGGTGGCAAGCAAGATCCACACCGTTGATCTACAAGGTGATCCATGTGAAGCGTATGCTATTTCACTCGAACTGCATTCTCCGTTGATAGTACCCTGAACGCATGATAAATGATACGTTGCTCTCACTCATTTGCAGCTGACTAGCTACAAGCCTACAACTCGACGTTTCCGTCTCCTCGGCAACTGAACCAGCTAACAGCAAGCCAAGAATGATGTGCTGCCCGCTGTTTGTAAGTTGACAATACTTGGCAATAAAAAGAAGTCTGGCAATTATTTTGCTTAGAAAGAAGCAACTTAAAGTTGTTACTGTCTGTGCCATCTATGACAGTTGGTTTGCTTCAGTAATTGAAATTCCGGTCGTAAAACACACGGGAAGTATATAATTTATAAACCTGATAGATTATGTAGTTCTAAGTACTTATATATCATTGTAGGATCAATCTGTTAGAGATATAGTAGGATTACCTGTTGTATTCATATAGGACTCTATTCATCTTGTACTATATATATGCCTTTGGGCTGTGCAATATAGATCTAAGTTGCATATCTCCTAACATGGTATCAGAGCAGTAAGTTTGGTGCGCTCACGGGGAGCTAAAAGAACATAGCAAACGCAGCCAAACAGACGAAGCGTAGAGTAGTCAGGGAGAGAACCAGAAAGACGCTCAACGGGAATCCCACCCTGAATAGCAGAAGAGGGCTGAATATTAACAAGATATGCAGCAGTAGAAACAGCCTCAGCCCAAAAGTGAGGCGGAATGGAAGCAGCTATCATGAGCGTACGAGCAGTCTCCAGAAGGTGACGATGCTTACGCTCAGCAACACCATTCTGAGCATGAGCACCAGGACAAGAGAACTGAGCAAGAGTGCCCTGTTCAGCAAGAAAACCACGAAGATGACGAGAAATATACTCGCCAGCAGAATCAGCACGAAAGACACGAATGGGAGTGGAGAACTGAGTATGAACCATGGTGGCAAACTATTTATAGATGGAGAGAACCTCACTACGAGAAGACATAAAATATATCCAAGTGTGACGAGAAAAATCATCTATAAAAATAATATAGAATCGATGACCCCCTTTCGAAATGAAGGGGGCCAGACCCCACACATCTGAGTGAACAAGATCAAAAGGACGCTAAGACACTGACTCACTATGAGGATAAGGTAACTGAATTTGCTTACCAAGCTTACAACCTTGACAATCTAAAGACACGTCTCTTGAGACAGACCCCAGAAGACCACGACGAACTAACGACGAGAGACGAGATCCACATAGATGACCAAGACGGTGATGCCACTGCTGGAAGGAGCCGGTGGACGAGCTGACAGAAGCGGAGAGACTGGCAGCGGCGGCAGCGGAGGGAAGGTGAAGCCAGTCAAGCTCCCAGAGACGCTGAGAATCAAGGCGGCGAGGGCCAGATCCAACCAGAGTGCCCGTCTGACGGTCCTGAACACAACAAGAGTCAGAGTCGAGAATAACCCGACAACCAAGATCAGTAATCTATCCAGCAGAAAGAAGCTGCATGGTAAGGCGAGGCACATGAGCAACAGAAGGAACATGAAACAAAGAAGTGCGAAGGGTGCCTCGACTAGCAACAGGAAGAGGAGTACCATCAGCAGTAAGGACATGGACAGGAGAATCAAGAGGTCGAAGGGAAGACAGAGTGGAGGAATCGGAAGTCATATGAAAAGATGCTCCGGAATCAAGAATCCATGGGAAAATACCTGACTGTGTAGAGGGTGGTGTCTCATTGCTGGAAGAGGGAGTAGCAGAACCGGCAGAACCTGTCGCAGCGAGTAGGCGTCGAAGGCGTGCGATCTCCTGCTCAGTGAACGAGATGGCGGAAGTAGTCGAAGCAGCTGAAGGAGTCGAGGAAGTAGTCGAGGAAGAAGCTCCAGTGCCCGGTGAAGAGCGACGTGCAAGGTGATGCTTCTTCCGAAAGCAAGTAGACTCAATGTGGCCATCCTTATCACAGTAGGTGCAATGAGGACGGCCACCACCCGACGAGGAACGACCACCACCACCTGTGGAGGCCGCTGGGGAAAACGAGCCGCTGAGGCGGGGAGCAGTAGTCGATGGAGCCGGTGGACGAACAGCAAGCACGGAGGGAAGTGGCAGTAGACCAGAGCCACGTAGGCGAGTCTCCTCTGCACGAATCTCTGTAAGCACCTCCAGAAGAGTGACGCGAGGCTGACGAGCAAGAAGCTGGGCACGACGCGACTCAAACTCAGGACGAAGCCGCGTTAAGAACTCGTACACGCGCAAGAACTCGCGATCAGCACGAGCATCCTGACAGCACTGACAAGAGCCACAACCAGGACGACGAAGGGAATCCAGCTGGCGCCAGACAGCAGAACTCTGAGCATAGAACTTGTTGGGGGAGGGGTCCCCATGCGCCCCGGACGCCACGAGCAACGGTAAGGCACGCATCCCTGCTACAAGCTCACGACTTACTCTTTTGCAGACATGATATGCGGGGTACACGTGCAAGCGCAGACGCGGGGTACGTGCGCAAGTGCAGACGCGGGGTGCAAGCGCAGGTGCAGACGCGGGGTGCAAGCGCAGGTGCAGACGCGGTGTGCAAGCGCAGGTGCAGACGCGGGTGCAAGCGCAGGTGCAGACGCAGGGTACGAACACCCCGGGGACAGGACCCCACCATGTGACGTACCGTACGGCATGTCGTACCGGACGTCACGTAGATGCTAGGGTATATGCTTCCGCGAGTGACATGTAAATGACCTGCGTGCCCTTGTCCGTACGGCGGACCGGGGGTAAGACCGTAACCTGCCTAGGGGCAGAATTGTAATCTAGCCATGCGCTCCCCGAGGCCTATAGATAGGGGAGCACCCCCCAGGTCGGGGTACGGAATACAAGCCACGCTCATTTCTCGGCTCGCCCAAATTTTCGCTAAGTGTTGGTTCGCTGCTGCGCGCCCCGTCTCGCTATCTCTCGCGCACACCCGGGTGACCCAGCACTCAACCGGGGGTGCCTCAAGTTCACTGTCCGACCGCGTAGTCGACGACAGTTGGCGCCGACCGTGGGGATCGCAGACGAGAAGTCACGTGCAGCGCAGCAGCGAGCGCAACGAGATCATGCCTCCAAAAACGAAGAGAAGCGCCAAGAGGAAGCCCGCGGGCGGCTCAGCGATGAGAGCTGCGTCCGCGAGAACCCAAGCACGCGCGCCCGAGTTGGGTGACTTCGGCGCGCACGGAACCCACCCCGCAGATCACCCCTGCGGAGGGCATCATCGGAGCCAGCACCGTGCAAGGGGCTCCGCTAGCGGCACCCCGGAGGATGGCCACTCGCTCCGTGACGAGCGCCGGGGATCGCCCCATCGTACCTCCGAAGGATACCGTCGGGGCCACCACCGCGCAAGGGGCTGCACCGGCGGCGCCCCGAAGGATGGCCACCCGCTCCGTGGCGATCGCGGGGGTCTTCCGGGTGTCACCGACGGTCGCCTAGACCCGCCTGTCATGCCCCCGGAGGGTACTGTCGGGGCCACCACCGCGCAAGGGGCTGCACCGGCGGCCCCCCGAAGGATGGCCACTCGCTCCGTGGTGATCGTGGGGGGTCCTCCGGGTGTCACCGACGGTCGCCCAGACCTGCCCGCCCTTGCTCCCGCACCGACGCCTACTCCGGAAGCATACCGCGACGTAACATCCCGCGAGCC
Organism: Stipa capillata; assembly: GCA_019208055.1. Classification (NCBI taxonomy): domain Eukaryota; kingdom Viridiplantae; phylum Streptophyta; class Magnoliopsida; order Poales; family Poaceae; genus Stipa; species Stipa capillata. The sequence continues at coordinate 408,514 of JAGXJF010005194.1, read as the reverse complement.
CGGAAGCCCTTAACGCCGCGTCCGCTTGCGTGGTAACATTCCGCCGCGGCGCGTGCCCCTCGCTCCGGCATACCGCGAAGTAACAGCCCGCGAGCCTGGCAGCCCCCCGGCAGCGCTCAACGCCGCGTCCGCCTGCGTGGTAACATCCCGCCGCGGTGCGCGCCTTCGCTCCGGCATACCGCGAAGTAACATCCCGCGAGCCCGGCAGCCTCCAACGCCGCGTCCGCCTGCGTGGTAACATCCCGCCGCGGCGCGCGCCTTCGCTCCGGCATACCGCGAAGTAACATCCCGCGAGCCCGGCAGCCTCCAACGCCGCGTCCGCCTGCGTGGTAACATCCCGCCGCGGCGCGCGCCTTCGCTCCGGCATACCGCGACGTAACATCCCGCGAGCCCGGCAGCCTCCAACGCCGCGCCCGCCTGCGTGGTAACATCCCGCCGCGGCGCGCGCATTCGCTCTGGCATACCGCGAAGTAACATCCCGTGAGCCCGGTTACCGTTAACGCCATGCCCACCTACGCACTAATGTCTCGCCGTAGTAAAACTTCGCAGCCGCATGGCAAGGGGCTCGCCAAAATAGCCGCATTCATCGCGTAACGTCTCGTGACTTCATCGCATTACTTCAGATTATTACAAGCCGAACAACAACTAGTCAAATAGCTAGTCGCTAGGTTTTTTCGTTGGGAGTATAGTGTATCGCGCCGCTATACCTTATTACAAGTGATATAAAAGCTAGCGCAATGACATCTCAAGTGGCAGAGTTGCGCAAGCAGTCCGCAACCGTTGCAAGGAGAGATAGTGCATCATTGGGGGAGGTTCCCCCCGCCTCGGTACCCCCGTCGACGCGCAATGTTTGAAAGACATGTGCTCAGCAGGTCGAGTACCGAGGCGCCCAGCCGACGCCTTACGCCCCAAAATAAGGTCCTGCAACCAGTACAACAAGATAAAAATTGGAACAAGTGCAGTGACGAAATCCATAAGTTCATCAGAGAACCACATATCAATATCCGAGTACGATAGCTAAAGCGTCCAACGTCGCGCGGGGACGTAAGCTGGTTGGCGCATCGACTAAATGACTTAGGTTCAGCAAGTTATAGAAACCGACATGTCCCAAAAAGAAAGCGTACACCAAGTGTGCTGACAAGCCTAGGCATCCCAAAAAAACAAGGCTCTACTCCCTAAAGGATGAATGGCGTCACACCTCGCCTGCCCCGCGATCGTCGCCTCCGGCAACATCGTCGTCTGAAGGAGCGTCTGCGGCGAGGACATAGTCCCAGAGAGCCTTCGTGTACTGCATCCTGAGCCAAGCCGAGGCGCGGTACCTCGCGCGCCCAGCTGCGCCGACGAAGCCCGCGGTCGGGCCCAAACTCCGCCGCTGCCCCGAGGCCTCGCCGCCTCGACCCCGGCTTGAGAAGGTGGCGGGAGTGCACGGCTTGCAACAGAAGCACCAAAGCAACGCCAGCATCGTTCGCAACAAAGAAAGCGCGGGTCGCCCCGCCTCGACCGCGCCATGGAGCCCCGCGCACGCCGTGCTGCGAACCCCGCGCCGCACCACGCCGCGCCGGGTAGCCGCTCTACCCCGCGCCCGCGCCGTGAACTCCGCGCACGCCGCGCTGCGAACCCCGCGCGCGCCGCGCCGCGAACCCCGCGCCGCACCACGCCGCGCCGGGTAGCCGCTGTACCCTGCGCCCGCGCCGCGAACCCCGCGCACGCCGCGCCGCGAACCCCGCGCCGCACCACGCCGCGCCGGGTAGCCACTGTACCCCGCGCCCGCGCCGCGAACCCCGCGCCGCACCACGCCGTGAACTCCGCGCGCGCCGCGCCGCGAACCCCGTGCGCGCCGCGCCGCGAACCCCGCGCCGCACCCCGCCGCGCCGGGTAGCCGCTCTGCCCCGCCATAGACGTCACGTCCGCCCACGCGGTAACATCGTGCCGCGGCGCATGCCGACCTTTGGGATGACACGAAGTCACATGCAGCACACTTGGATCCCGATAGCACTATCGGTGCCCCCAATTCACACAACTTTTCACAAACCCTAATAGCGACTTGCTATGCCAAAATCGCTAGTTTTTTTCGTTGGGAGCATAGTGCATTACGCCCCTACATCTGATTGCATGTGAGGATTACGGTCTTGCTGCACTATTACATGTGAAAAGTGTGGTATACATACTATAATATTACAACGATCATCACAAGCGACTATGGCAATGGGATTGCCCTTCAAATCTGAGATAATGCGTCACCTCCAACCGTCCATGCTCCTTGGAATGATGCCCTAGAGATGCAATGTTTATGCGACACACAAGGGGCTGTGTGCCAAGGTGTCATGCCAATTTTTTACCCCTCAGAGCAAGGGCATGACAAAGCAACCTGCAAAGCAGGGGAAACCCATAACTCTCGCAGGAGACCACCATGGATAATATGCCACGATCTCATGAATTAACAACAAATCACGAGTCATCAAGCAGGCAAGTCCGTATGGTGACTGAAAAACATAGAGTCAAAGTTATGACAATCCAACAACCGCGCACGTAGCGTACAACCACCCTACTCCGGAAGATGCACCTACTCCGGACGCTCGTCTATTCTGGACGCTGCGTCCTCTACTCCGTATGCGTCCACTCCGGATGCAGCGCCCTCTACTCGGACTTGTGTCTACTCCGGACACCGTGTCTACTCCACGTACGCCTACTTCGGACGCCGCCCAGCGCCGGATGGTGTGCTGCTCCCGGTGCGTCTCTTCCTCGGACAGTGCGTTAAGCCGGGCGAGCACCAACCCTGGACGAGTAGGCAGCACGTGTACCCCGGGTGAACCCCGGGTGGGCAGTGCGGGTACCCCGGGTGAAACCCGGGTGCGCAGCGCGTGTATCCCGGGTAGGCAGCACGTGTACCCCGGGTGAACCCTGGGTGCGCAGCGCGTGTACCCTGGCTAATGCATGGTGTCACCACAGGGAGAATTGAAAAAAGTTGGAAGCTCCCATATATCTATCATGAAGGTTGCTTCTACCTCGTGCGTGTTGGCGATCGAGCAGCGAAGAGAAGCAAAGCTACAAAGAGCATCCCGGACTAGTACGTCTGTTACTCCAGAGGCCATGTGTACTGCGGACACGGCTTGGCCGTTCTGAGCGGAGTTCGTACTCTGAGGCGAGCAGCACGTGTACTCAGGACGCGCCGCGGCTGCTGCGAGCGGCACGTACTTAGCCCGATTACTCCAGGCTTAGCACGCCCGTTGCGGGGCAACCATACTCGTGACGCGTCGTTCCTACTCCGAGTGCAGCGCGCGCGCGTGCCAGATGTCGCTTATACTCCAATTACGGCCAGACCGCTCGTGAACTCTGGATGCAGCTCAACTCGTGTCTACGTACCCCGGACGAGTCCCGGACTCCGCCCCGCCACACGCCGACCTCCGTAGCCCGGATGAGTCCCGGCCGAGTCCCGGATGAAGCCCCGCCGACCTCCGTAGCCCGGACGAGTCCCGGAGGAAGCCCGGCGCGTGGAGCCCGGCGCGTGCCGATCTCCTACTCCGGACTTAGCGCGTACTCCGAATGCTCGTCTACTCTTAAATGATTGCAACTTCGGACCATTACACTCCAGATGATTGCGACTCCACTCTCGCACACCTCGGTCGTGCAGTGGCTTTGATTGCCCTACTGTTACGGACGCTTGCGCACACCGAACACGCGTGCTCTGAATGCTACACATACACGCGCGTCCTCGTTATTCCGGACGCTCGGGTACTCCGGGCTAGAGCAAACAGCTACTCCGGACGCATCCCGCGCGCACTCCGGACGCGTCTCGCATACTGCGGATGCAAATGGCAGCACGCCCCGGCCGCTGAATAAACCGAACAAAAAATGCTACCAAGGGGATTTGGGACGCATCCCGCGCGCACTCCGGACGCGTCTCGCGTACTGCGGATGCAAATGGCAGCACACCCCGGCCGAAAAATGCTACCGAGGGGATTTGAACTCGCGGCCTCCATCTCAACTACCCCGTACACTAACCAATAGGCCAAGGCAGGCTTCGTGTAGGTAAAGGGGCGGCCGCCCAATTAACCACACCACGAACACACCATAAAAACTCCGGTCGCCAAAAGATGCCTCCGATGGGATTTGATCCCAAGACCTCACGCTGGACACCACCCCACTCCAACCATTGGGCCAAGACAACCTTTATGGCAGACAAGCGGACCGACTTACTGAACCCTATGTATTTCGAGTAACGGGAGGAGCTCCAAACGGACTCCGGGCTTGGCTCTACCCCGGACCTACCCCGGACTTACCCCGAGCTTGCTATCCAGACCAACCCCGCGGGCTCGCTACCCCGGACCTACCCCGCTGGCTTGCTACCACGGGCTACCCCGGACCGCCCCGCGGGCTTGCTAGCACGGGCTAGCTTGCTACCCCGGACTACCCCGCGGGCTTGCTACCCCGGGATACTCCGGTCGCTGAATGAATCAAAAAAAACGCTGCTGCTGGGGTTTGATCCCAGCACCTCTTCCTCCACACCCCGCCGATCCAACCAACGGGCTACAGGGTAAGACCATACTACATGCGACGACCGCTAGAGCCAGGCGGACATCAGCCACCTCGAATACGCGCGGCTGCTATGGGTTTGGGCATCCACCCCAAGCGCCTGTGCCTAGTCCGGGCGCACACGAGCTCGGGCCGCTCACCGGCTTCCAGTTCTCGCACACTCCGGACTTGCAATTCCCGATCGTGCACCTGTTTCGGTTGAACTACAGCTCCCGATGCAGCTTACGTCGAGCGTGTCGGAGAGTCGCCCGCGAAATAGCTGCAATACAGACGCGCACATACGCGAACTCGCTGGTTGGTTGAACGCACACGAACGCGCAGGAACTTGGTGCTGCAATTGACAGCCTTTCTGGACTCTGTGTCGCGAATGTAAAGCAACGATTACAGACTAGGTCGTGGCTTCACAGCCCGACATGCGCGCCACCACTCCTTAACGATGAATGCCGTCCCGAACGCCAGAGTCATGCCGTGCAACGCGCTCTCGTGCGGACGAAGCGCACGTCAGAGCTCCGCTACATGCGCGCAACCGGTTTGACAAGATCACGCGCATGACCGGCTAACCAAATATCTGATCAAACAGAAAAACTGAATCTAGATAAGTCGACAACGTTTATTCTCACAGAGTGCACGTGTACCCCCAGTCCCAGTGCACGTACACTCTAGCCCCCCTCCTGCTCCGGGTTCGTGTGCCTATTACGACCCAATGGTTCGATGACGTCTCGCCAATCGATTTAGATCGAGATTGTAGCAATTAGGAGAAAACTGGGGAAGAATAGCAAGCAGAGGAAGCGACAGGATAGGTGTGCGGAATAGTTTTACTTAATCACCTCATACCAATAACTACAAGACTCCTTTTATCCCCACAAACATGCACCACCGGTCCACGGCAGTCACCACCAGACTTAGCTTGCTAACATCTTACAATGCCTTTGTGGCCCAAGGATACACAGAATACTAAGTACTTGGCGGTGCATCGGGTCCGGCTGTGACAGTGCCCTCCGGACGATCGCCCGCCCCGCGTGCTGACAGTGCCTACGCTGGACACCGCGCCTGCTCTGGACTTGCTCGTACTTCGGGCACGCGCGCTGCTCGTTCTAGCCCCACGCAGCCCCCGCGTACCCCGGATGCCGCCTATGCGCGCTCCGGGCACGGCGTGTCTACTCCGGGCAACCCGTGCGTTCCGGACATGTTGTCCACCTTGGGCGACGTAGGCGCTCCAGGCATGGCGCGGCAGCTCCAAACGTCACGTGTGCTCCGGGCATCGTACATCTGTCCCGGACACAGGACCACCTCGTACATGACGCCTATACTTCGGACGCGGAGCTCTTGACGCACACTCCGGACGCAGAGCTCAGGACGCATACTCCGGAGGCATCTCCCCTACCCCGAACGCATGGCTCCGCTCCGGACGCAGTGCGTCTGCTTTAGACGACGGGTCTACTCCCCTCCGGGCAGTCTTTGTCGCCTGGATGCATCGCCTCTGCGCTGGGTACGAAGGCCCTGTTTGCCAGGAGAAGGAGATGGAAGGTCGACTCCGTGGGAGGACCTCGTTGGCCCGGGCCGCCCGTCAACCCCTTTTTAAGGGGTGTAACGCCGGTCCGGACGGGCACTTCTCGACCGCCCACACCGGCAAGGGGCTACTGTTGGGGGAGGGGTCCCCGTGCACCCCGGACGCCACGAGCAACGGTAAGGCACGCATCCCTGCTACGAGCTCACGACTTACTCTTTTGCAGACATGAGATGCGGGGTACACGCGCAAGCGCAGACGCGGGGTACGTGCGCAAGTGCAGACGCGGGGTGCAAGCGCAGGTGCAGACGCGGGTGCAAGCGCAGGTGCAGACGCGGTGTGCAAGCGCAGGTGCAGACGCGGGTGCAAGCGCAGGTGCAGACGCGGGTGCAAGCGCAGGTGCAGACGCAGGGTACGAACACCCCGGGGACAGGACCCCACCATGTGACGTACCGTACGGCATGTCGTACCGGACGTCACGTAGATGCTAGGGTATATGCTTCCGCGAGTGACATGTAAATGACCTGCGTGCCCTTGTCCGTACGGCGGACCGGGGGTAAGACCGTAACCTGCCTAGGGGCAGAATTGTAATCTAGCCATGCGCTCCCCGAGGCCTATAGATAGGGGAGCACCCCCCAGGTCGGGGTATGGAATACAAGCCACGCTCATTTCTCGGCTCGCCCAAATTTTCGCTAAGTGTTGGTTCGCTGCTGCGCGCCCCGTCTCGCTATCTCTCGCGCACACCCGGGTGACCCAGCACTCAACCGGGGGTGCCTCAAGTTCACTGTCCGACCGCGTAGTCGACGACAGAACTCATCAACCGTGGCATCACCCTGCTGGAGAGAGTGCTCCTGGCGAACCACGGACAGGAACAGAGCATCGCCAGAGGGCTCATAACGCTGACGAAGGTGAGTCCACATCTGGGAGGCCGTAGAGAATTCCACAACCTCAGAAGAAAACTGAGGCTGAAAACTGGCGACAAGAACAGCAGTAGCACGAGCATCATCATCACACCACTGAGTGTACTCAGGCAACAGAGCACCGTAGGAATCCAGAGCCTCCTGATAAGCAGTGACAGCAGCATCGTAGGCAGCGTGGTCAGCATCAGTAGGTCGAGCACCAAGCTTAGGCTCAACCGGCGCCACAGGACAGGCCGGACACGGAACATCGCCGGAGAGGACGCCCCAGAGACGAAGACCGCGCATGTGAATGTGCATATGAGAGATGAAGTCGGTGAAATTGACCCCATCAAAAATCACCGGGCAGCGAGGGAGAGAAACGGTGCCTGAAGACATAGTACCTGTTTTTTTTTACTAAACCAATCAGATCGGATCTGCCGGCTGCTCAAAAACAGAGCAAGCCAGCAAACCGGCGAAAAAGGGGCACGCGGGCCGGCGGAAAAGAGGGCACGCGGGCGGAGGCCGGCGGGCCGGAGCGGCGGCGGCACGGGAGGCCGGCGGCTCGGGCGGCCGTGCGAGGTGGCCGGCGGAGCGGCGGGGCGGGCGGCCGGGCGGGGAGGCCGGCGGAGCGGCGGCTCGGGCGGCCGGGCGGGGAGGCCGGCGAGCAGCGCGGGTGGGCAAGCGGGCGGGAGCCGGCGGGTGAGGCGAGGAGGCCGGCGGCCGGGGTCTCGGTGGGGAGGCCGGCGGCTCAGGAGAGGAGGCCGGCGGCCGGCGGATAGGGTGGGGAGAGGCGGCGCGAGTTGCGACGCGCCGGTGGAGATCGAAGGTTGGAAAAAATTTTCTAAACCCTAATTGGCTCTGATACCATGTTAGGAGATATGCAACTTAGATCTATATTGCACAGCCCAAAGGCATATATATAGTACAAGATGAATAGAGTCCTATATGAATACAACAGGTAATCCTACTATATGAGGATAAGGAGCATAAGGGTTATCGGTGTTGGGATCCTGCTGCTCGTCGTATGCGGATTTCTCGGGATGTGACCTTCGATGAGTCTCGCTCTTTCTTTCCGCGTCCAGCTTCTCCTTCGCCTTCCCTTGTTGAGCCCTTGTCTTTTCTGACCTTTCCAGATACACCGATTACTGTTGTGCCCCCTTCCACCCGTCCCACCGTGTCTCCGCCTACTTCTGCGTCTCCACCTACCCCTGTTGTCGACCCTTCGCCACTATCATCTCCTACAGCTCCACCGGCACCCTCTCCTCTTATGTCCTATCCTTTCTTCTACACACGTCTTCCTTACAGCTTCAGGCATATTCGGATGCTACTTGGGCTAGCGATCCCTCTGATCGTCGCTCTCTTTCTGCTTACTGTGTTTTTCTTGGTGGTTCTCTCATTGCTTGGAAGACGAAGAAACAGACTGCAGTTTCCCGTTCGAGTGCCGAGGCTGAGTTGCGTGCTATGGCTTTTTGACAGCGGAGGTTACTTGGTTACGGTGGCTACTTGAGGATTTTGGTGTTTCTATCGCTACACCGACCCCTCTGTTGTCTGACAGTACTGGTGCTATCAGTATTGCTAGAGACCCCGTGAAGCACGAGCTCACCAAGCATATTGGTGTTGATGCTTCCTATATGAGGTCTCAGGTCCAGGATCAGGTTGTTGCTCTTCAGTATGTGCCTTCCGAGCTTCAGTTGGCTGATTTCTTCACGAAGGCACAGACTCGTGCTCAGTACAGTTTCTACCTCTCCAAACTCAGTGTTGTTAATCCACCATGAGTTTGCGGGGTGTTAGAGATATAGTAGGATTACCTGTTGTATTCATATAGGACTCTATTCATCTTGTACTATATATATGCCTTTGGGCTGTGCAATATAGATCTAAGTTGCATATCTCCTAACACAATCCACTTGGATTATGCTGGCAATCGGCATAAAAAGATCTGCATGGGATGAAAAAAGAGATCAGATGAAGAACTCCAGGCTTGGTCTATCATCTATGAAGAGATGCTGGGGAGTTGCTATATCTAGTTAGCAGTGCAAAGCCTGTGCCTTCCTCAAGCCGTGAAGAAAAGCATATCCTTATTTTGCTGAAGCTTTCTGCAGCAAATTTCCTTTACTAACTGACACTGTGAAAGAAGTTGCTGGTTTGTTCTTGGAAAATGAACCAAGATCTATTACACTTCCCAGACCATTTGATTCATCCATCATTGTACCACGTAAACAACTGTGTTATCAGAACCAAAGCATTTGTTAGATTCAATTCGGAGCAGACAATGCTGCATTCTACCTGTCATTCTTTTTTTTCTTTTTCTTTTTTGCGGGGATTTTACCTGTCAATAAGCACGAGCTCTTCGCAATTACTAGAGTGCTACTACATGCTTATTGATGCCTCTCGTACTTGATAAACTGTTCGCTGCAACTCCACGTGATACTGAACAGGCCCAGGTGAATAATTCGGTGATGGAATGGAAGAACCTGAATGGTTCCCAATCGTGTGTATCAATGCACATTTTATTCTCAACCCGGGACACTGAAAAGTAACCTGAAAGAGTTTGCGTCGCGTTTAACGGCACGGTGGATAATGATAACCTTATCTCTCTAATTAGCTTTTGTCTATCTTATTGTTTAGTTAATCAACCTATTTTCATACTATTTTTCATAACATATTATAAAATAAATTCAGCAGTACATAATTTAGCGATCGTAAACTGGGACTGGTCATTATATCTGATCACAGGAAAAAGATCCATATGGAGTAAAAAAGAAGAGAGTAAATGGTGACTCCAGGTTTGATGCTCGACACAAAATCTGCTTGATTATTTCGACGTTAACAGCCTGAACTTGTGAAGACATTCCATAGCCATCAAGTGAGCAATGAGTGCTTGTTGCATCCTCAAGCTCTGCAGTGCCATGGAGAGAAATGCATCACTACTGTTCTCCCATTTCAATCACTATTTTTCTTGAACAGACAACCACTTCTTTGCCTTTCTGGCGTTGTGCAGAATAAGGGTCCTCGGCTCCATCTCTGCACAGTGCGGTGCTGGCTCCATCTCCGGCTGGCGGCAGTGAAAGCACAATAAAGCTCGGATTTTTCTGCCGCGAGAGCGCTACCTTCACGTTGAGGGATCCAGTTTAGCGATGAGGAGTACGTGTTCCTGCTCCTCGCTTCATGGCGCTGCTTTGGGGCAACAGATCTGCAACTAGTCAACTACGAGGTGTCCCTCCGGTCGACGGTCTCTCGGAGATTTCTTTGACCCGCCTCTCGCGGCAGGCCTCCTCTGCGGTTCTTGTAGCCCTCTGTGGCGTTTGACGCTGCTGCAGGCTCGTGGTCTTTCCCCACTTCCGGGCATCCAACTCGCGCTTCTGTTGCTGCATCTCCGACCCCAAAAGCTCCGGTATGCTACTCTTCCTACTGTACTTGTTTGCATCCCCTAGTGATGTGATATTTTGAGAACTTTTATTGTCACATTATGCCCCGGTTGAGAATTTTAGATTGATAATTTTAGGATTTAACTGTCCACCTATAATCAACACAAGTTCCATCTACACCCAATTTCAGGAATTAATTGCACTTTTGATAACTTTATCTCCTAATGATTTGCTTATTTTTGCAATTTCAATTCACAGTGGTTCGGCGAAAGCAGCTTAAATTGAGCAGAATGGAGACTGCTTTATTATCCAGATTGTTGAAGCTTGCAGCAGACAAGCTAGTTCCTCTGATAAGCAGCGGGTTCGCCTCCTTAATGGGTGTTTGAGAAAGATCTCTGTGAGCTTCAAGGGTTATTTGGAGAGATTACCAATAGGTTGTCAGCTGTTGGGGATAAAGTAACAGACAGTGATCCATCATTTAATTAGGTCAAACGCTTGAAAGATGTTGCTTATGATTTTGATGACTTGCTATATCACCTGGAAGCTGAGAAACACAAGGCGGACGTCGGTGGTGACAAGCATGTCATGGCTGTTTGCTTCTGTGCAAAACCAAAATCTGCTCTGTCCCGACTCGAGATGGCCCACAGGATCAAGAAAATCAAGAACAGATTTGCTAAGATTGTGAAGCAGAGAACTGATGTCAATGCAATAGCAAACAGTTTAGTAGTCGAGCATCCTATTCAGCACAGAAACAAGACAACTGGGGAGATGTCAATATTGGTGAATATAGACGAGAAAAAAGTACTTGGTAGGGATAAGGTCAAGCATAAGATTGTATCTAAGCTAGTAGAGGCTGATACCCCAGAGATCTCGATAGTCTCTATCGTTGGGCTAGGTGGGTCTGGCAAAACTACTCTGGCCAAATACATCTGCCAGGATAACAAGATAGTGGAGCATTTTGAAGTTACTTGGTGGGTCCATGTGTCTCGAGAATTTGATGTGGAGATGCTTATCAGAAAGCTATTTGAATCTGTCTCTGATGTGAAGTCGGAGCTTAATACCTTGCAGCACATGATCAGAACAATTTCAGAGGAGGTGAAGAGAAAGAAGTTTCTGCTTGTCTTGGATGACATTTGGAACGAGGATCAACATGACTGGGAGCAATTTGAACAACATTTCAACAGTGGCGCACCTGGAAGCAAGATTTTACTCACTACTCGTGATCGAAAAGTTGCGGAAGCGGTTAAATCTACAGACATAGTCAGTTTGGCATTCTTATCAGATGATGACAGCTGGAAGTTGTTCCAACAGAGTTCTGGATGGGCCGAGGAAGGTTTGGACTCTGAGTTCATTGAAGTTGGAAAAGAGATCGTGAAGAAATGTGCGGGGGTTCCACTAGCAATTAAATCTCTAGCGGGTGTCCTCCATGGGAAGAGAGAATAAAAGAATGGCGGACCTTCAGAGACAGTAATTTACTGAATGACTTGGATATACAAGGCAGAGTGTTGGGATCCTTGACGTTGAGCTATTTTCATCTGTGCGATGATCTGAAGCAGTGCTTTGTGCTTTGCTCTATATTTCCAAAAGGCTACTCTATCGACAAAGACCACTTGATTTCGCAATGGATAGCGCATGGTTTTGTCAATCCGATGAATGAAGGTCGTCGATCAAAAGATATTGGAAGTGGCTACTTTGATTCTCTTCTGAAAGTTTCTTTTCTTCAAGATCTAGTTGAAGACAAGTTTACTGGAAGATTAAGATGCAAGATGCACGATCTGGTTCATGATCTCACTCAGCAAATTTTACAGGACGAAATAGTTCTTATACCAAAGAAAACCCCTACTGATCAAAATCAGAGATGCAGATATTTATCTATAGCTTCATGCACTGAGAAGGTTGAGAAGGTTGACAGAAAGTTATTTAACAAGGTCCGTGCTCTATATGTCACTGGAGGTATATTTGCAACCGATAAGCCAATTAAGAAGGGTCGTTGCGTGCACAGTGTTATTTTGGAGCATATAAAGTCTAGTTCGCTTCATATGTTTGTGTTGAACTTTGAATATCTTGGATATCTTAGAATGTCTCATGTTGATTGCACAGAGCTTCCATGTGCTATTTCAGATTGTTGGAACTTGCAGGCCATTCATATTATGTGGATTGCTATCAATTTGCAATGTTACCTGAATCTATTGGAAGCTCAAAAAATTAAGAACTCTGGAATTGTCAGGTGCCGGGAATCTAGAAAGTTTGCCTCAGTCCATTGGTGATTGCCACAGTCTTCAAAGCCTGCACCTAATTTCATGTCGGAAATTCAGAGAGATACCACACTCCATAGCTAAAAATGAGAAGTTACAGGTTCTTAAGATTGTCCGCTGTGAGTCTTTGTGTCAACTGCCATCAGAATCTTTTGCGAAGCTACAGAACTTACGGACTATCAACTTTTCTGGATGTACGTGTCTCAAAGACCTGCCCAGTTCATTTGCTTGTGATGAGTTGCATACTTTGAAACTCAGTAAATTGATCAACCTTACCGTACTACCTCAGTGCATCACCTCACTGAGTAATCTAGAACATCTAGATCCTTGGGTACTGCAAGGAGCTAGTTGAGTTGCCTGAAGGTATAGTGAACTTAAAGCGGCTTAACATTTTGAACCTAAAAGGATGTGACAAACTGCGTGGCCTGCCGGCAGGGTTTGGACAGCTGACTCATCTACGAGAGCTGGGCTTGTTTGTTATAGGAGACCGTAGCGAGCATGCAAGAATATCAGAGCTTGGAGATCTTGATATGATAAGTGGCGTATTGAAAATTGAGGGTGTCGGGTGTGTGACGGATCCGGATGATGCAGAAAAGGCTTTCCTGAAGAAAAGAATAACATAGAAAACTTGATCTTGAACTGGTTTTGGTTGTCGGACAGGATTAGGACTAGTGCTGAAGACGAGGTTGATATGGAAGTAGAACAAGACCTGGCAGTACTCAACGGTCTTGAACCACCATCTGGAATTAAGTACCTGGAAATTCATAATTATCAGGGTTTACATTTACCATATTGGATGACCAAGGAAAGGCATAGCTCCAGTTTGGACAGAAGATTCATGCAAACCGTTGATGTACCTCGTTTCCCCCAGCTGGCTAATATGGTACTAGTTTGTTTCCCCAGGTTGAAGCATTGTCAGGGCTTGTAGGGTTACCTTCATTAGAGACCCTCATACTAAGTGGATTTGACGCCCTTGAAAGCATCAGCTCAGGCCCCTTGCGGTCACTCACGAAGTTAAATATTTCTAGAATGCCACATTTGTTGGAATTGTCAACGACGACGAGAATAGCTTTGGCCGACGAGGGTGGAGTAATTGTATGTGGCAATCAGGAAGTACAATGTTTCCCTCGGCTGTCCACTCTACACATAGACGGCTGCCCGAATCTGAATATGACGCCGTGGTTTCTGGCATCGCTGGAGAGCCTGAGGTTGATAAGATGCAACGAACAGCTGCTATTCCCGGTTCAGCATCACGGGGACGAATCAGAATCGCCACCCTCCTGCAGCAACAGCGATGCCACCCTCCTGCTCCTCCTGTTTGAGCCTCCTCAAGGAACTAGTGCTAGATGTTCACTAGAAATCGAGTCACGCGATGAGCTTAGGCAATTACCCGAGAGCATGCGGAGCCTCACCTCTCTACAAAGTCTTCAGATCTCATGCTGCTCTGGTCTTCGCGGGTTGCCAGAGTGGCTTGGGGAACTCGTCTCGCTACAAAGATTGGAAATATTCGATTGTGAAAATCTGAGGCAGTTTCCTGAGGGGATTCAGCACCTCACATCCCTGCAACTGTCGGAAGGACTGGGGGAACTCCGCTCACTACAAAGGTTGGATATCTTCGGATGCGAAATCTGAGGCTGTCGGAAGGACTGGGGGGACTCCGCTCTCTACGGCACCTCTCCATCGGAAAGCTACCCACCCTGATCATGCGACGCCCTTCACCGGCTGCCTGACCAAATCGGGGAGCTCCGCTCTCTCCAAAGACTCGAAATGTGGGATTTGCCTGCTCTGACTTGCCTTCCCGAGTCCATGGAGCGTCTCACCTCACTCCATGACCTCTGCATCATTCGCTGCAATGCTCTCACCGTGCTGCCAGAGTCAATCGGACAATTCTCTGCACTTCGATCGCTTCTGATCAAAAATTGTCATGGCGTCGCATCCTTGCCACGCTCCATACAATGCTTACTTCTCTACAGGTATTACATATTGTTGGCAACCCTGATCTGGCCAGGCGTTACAAGCAAGGAGAGGGAGAGGATTGGCCCCTCATTTCCCATACTCCTGAGGTGCACATAAACTAGTTTATGGAATTTTGGACGGACGCATCACCTGACCATGGCAAGGTAACATGTTTATTTTCTACCTCTGTGACTAGCATTCTTCTTTATTGAATCCTTAATTTGCTAATTCATCTTCTTTTGTAAATGTACCAGATACAAGCTTCATCACTTTTTTGTGAAGCAGATTAACCACTCTGTGAATTGATTCTTGGCATGTATACATAACGAGAGGGATGAACTAGCTGCTCCTTAATATGCTCTAGTTATCCAACAAATACTCATGCATGATGGTCAAACTCAGATGAGTATATACAGTGAGGATCTCAGGCAGATTTTGCTGTTCCACCCGTAATCTGATGTTTCAGTTATCTGGTATTATTTCGAGGTCAAACAACACTTGGCAAAATTGCTATGCAACCGGACAGGTGCTGAGACCTTATTTCCAGTATCCGTAATGTTTTCTTGTACCTTGCAACTAGTGAGCGTAGCTTGCGTTTGTGTTCTCCACATACTCGTCCCTTTTTATCAGTTCTTACTTGGTTTCAAAAAATGCATATATGTAGTTTTTATGCCATGCCTCTAAAGAGTTGAGTGAATTCTCAACCTTTTTTCTCTGTTTGCGGTATGAGTCGATCCAAAGACACTGTAGCACAGTACATGCTGCAAAATCTCATAACAACATCAACAGACCAGTTGAGTTATTTAACAGCTCTTACTTGTCATGAAACCATGAATATTCTGGTTAATCGTAGTGGTTTTCCTGTTGTAATGTTATACCATTGCAGGTTTGGTTGTTGGTTGGCTAAGACAAGCATGCCTGGTCTGGGAGAGAATGAATGAAGACTTCTTGCTCTTGTTGTAAAGCTTAGTAGTATCTGTTTTCGACTGAGCACCAAGCTCACTTGGGGAATGGTTGATCTGGGGAACATCATTTTTTGGATTTGTCAAGAATATGGTGGCAAGCAGGATCCACACCATTGATCTACGAGGTTGTCCATGTGAGAAGTTTCTAGTTCACTCAATCTGCATTTTTCATTAATTTCCTGAACACATGATAAATGACGCGCTTGTCTTACTCATTTGCAGCTGCCTAGCCACAAGGCTACAACTCAGCATGCCAAGAAAGATGCGCATTGTGCGTAAGTCAAAAATAGTAATATTTTTTCTAGCAGTTGTTTATCTTTAAAAAAAGAATCTTAAGCACCTTAAATTGTCACATTTTGGGACTCCCGTGACAGTCTGTAAGTTGCTTTGTTTCAGTAATTCCAATACCACACGAGGCTTACAATACATGAGCAGTTTATTAATAAATCTGAATGACTATGTGCTTCTAAGTAATTATGTACCATTGCAGGATGAATCCACTTGCATTTGTCTGAAATCAACATAAAAAGATCTGCATGGGGTGAAAAAAAGAGAGCAGATGGAGAGCTTCAGGCTTGATGCTGAACACAGAATCCACTTCATTGTTTAGCATCATCAAGCTCTGGATCGCCATAAAGGAATGTATTCTTACGTTTGTCCTTGTTTTTACTGAACCATTCTGCAGCAAAATTCCTTCCATAACTGATACTATGAAAGAAGTTGCTGATTTTCTCTAGAAACAACATATATCTGTTATGCTTCCAAGATCATTTGTTTCATCGATTGTATGACGTACACAACTGTGTAATCAGAATCGATGCATTTTTCAGATTCAGTTCGGAACAAACATTGTTGCATACTTGCATTACACCTATCATTCAGCATGAGCTCTTTGCATTACAGTTGTATATGCTTATTGATGCCTCTCGTGCTTGATATATTTTACTGCATTTCCAGGTTATACTGATACAGTTGTGTATATGTTAGTACATTCAAAGTTGTCTCTTCTTGACTTCCTCTTTCTGGCTAAAATAGGCCAGGTGAATAAATCGGTGACGGAAGAACCTGCATGGCTCCCAATCGTGTATACACAACAGTCAACTATGGTTTTAAAGAAACAGGATAGAGTATCTTTCTTTAAAACCATAGTTGACTGTATCAAAATGCTCTGTTCTTGGGGTACGAAAATGATTATCTGAATTGAATGATTCTATCTTCCACAGTTTCTCAGAATTTACATCAGGTAGATTGTCATCTATTCTACCACAGTTTGCTGTCCACAGTAGAAAAATAGAATGTAATATTTTCTTAGGCCACAATATTTGAGTGGTCAGACTCAGTAATAAGATGGCGCAGCAGAACTTACATTCCCAACCTTTTTGAGCTTGAGGTTTACAAAACATGTCCTCATCCTCAGGATAGAGGTTATCATTGTAGTTCTCAAATGAATGTGAAAAACAGTTTTCCCTCCTTTCATAGCTTGACTCATCTACAAGACTACTCATTTTGTGTGAAGCGCTTCGCTCTTTCATCATGCTAATACCATTCATTATAGAATCCTGTTGAAATGATAGAAAAGAACATTTGCAGTTTTACTCTGAAATTGAAAATGCAATTACTAGCTAGGGAAGAATTAAAAAAATAGTGCTACTTTGTCAAGTAATTCAATCAAAAACATAAATCATATCAGCTGTATAAGGGAATTCTTTAATACAGATGTCTGAGGCAAGAAAACTGTAAGAAAGTATAAATAAAATAGAGCCACCAGCTCCCAGTGAGAGCAGCCAACCCACCTTAATTTTTGGAATCATGTTTTCTATTTTTCTCTAGGCTTTATACCTGTTTCGATGTTCTTTTCTGCTTATCTAATATAACATTTTGACATGATCCCAAAGAAAGGATGAGGCAGCTGAGATTCTCACCAGTCCCTTTGTGGTATCAAAAGGGATGGACCTTCTTGCTTTATTACCGCGTGGCCTTTGGTGGCAAAGGTGAAATCCTGCAAAACCAAAGTAAGCATAAGATAGTTAGGGGCGCAGCATTGAGCCTGTGTGAAAAGTTCAGACATGATTGTTTTTAGAGAGAACTATCATAAGAGCACTAAAATTTTTACCACTCTCTAAAATACCACTCAAACATCACCTCTCTTCAAAATACCATCCAATTCAATTTCTGTCACCCTAAAATAGCACTGCTGTTTATTTACCACTCAATTCCGTTAGTCAACTGCTTGGTCAAATTTTTCTTTTTTCAAAATACCCAAAACACCCCTAAACCCAAAACACCTCATTCTCTCACTCTCTCACAACCAGCACAGCACGCGCCCAGCCCTCCCCCCGTCCTATCCCGGCGGCGCACTTCCCCCATCGGCCGGCACTGCCTCCGGTGCCGTCTGCCGGCACCTCCCCAGTCCCTTCTGCCGGCGTCTCCCCTCCCCTGTCCCGTCCGCCTCCGCTTCCCCCTGGTCCATTAGCGCGTGGCCTCCCCGAGCCGAGCACGCAGGCAGCACGACGCTGCGGCCTCCCCAAGCGGAGCACGCAGACGGCGCGGCATCCCCAAGCGGAGCAGGCGGGCAGCATAGGGGTGGGCAGCGCGGCAAGTGGGCAGCATGGTAGGCAAGCAGCACGCGGGTGGGCAGTGCGGCAAGCGGGCGGCACGCGGGCGGCGCGCAGGCAGGCGCACACAAGCGGTGCAGCATACCCGAGCCAAGCACATTCCAGGTTTCAAAATTTTGACCAAGTAGTTGACCAATGGAATTAAGTGGTAAATAAACAACAGTGCTATTTTGGAGTGACGGAAATTGAATTGGATGGTATTTTGGAGAGAGGTGACGTTTGGGTGGTATTTTAGAGAGCAGTAGAAATTTTAGTGGTACTGAGGCAATTCTCTCAGAAGCTTTTTATCCCTTAAGAGTGCGTTTGGTTGGAGGACAAGGAGGGATGGGTTAAAACCATCCAGTTTTTCGTGGATGGGACGAGCCATTTTTTTTGTTTGATTGGATGGATGGGATGAACCAATTTTTTGTTTGGTTGGAGGGATGAAAATTGGACGGGATGAGCCAATTTAACTTAATTATATTACGTAGTTTCTATTAATAATGATTAATTGTACACTAAAGAACACATTAAATACCTATCAATGTTAAACTAGCCATAAAGTTTACTAATTAATAATAAAATATATTAATTATCACTAATTATATACTAATCAACTCACTAATCATATAATAATCAACACACTAAACACTAATCTTACCATTACAAATACTAATCAATAACAAAACATGCTAATTACCACTAACAATTATTAATTATCACTAATCATTTTCTCATAATCATAATTAAAGAAGGGCGGCAGCCTCATCCGGCCATTTTGGCCGGGTCTCTCCACCCAACATATTGAGGGAATATTTCTCTACCCCATCCCTCCAACCAAACAGAGGAATATCCATAAAAAGGTGGATATCCCTATCCCATCCACTCTCATCTCATGAACCAAACGCACCCTAACTGTAGCAGCAAGGTGGGAAAACTAGATCATTTGGACCAAAGCCTACTAACTAACTGGACCAATAATTCATTATTGTAGGTCTCAAGGGCAAGTTTACATAGCACTTAGTGATGAATTTTAATTCCAGCAATGAAAACTAGTATCTGAAGATAGTTTTTTTTATTGTAAGAAATGGTTCTCCTTGAGGTAAAGCAATTCACAGCAGTTGACTCAATTACTGCATGAGCCCATGGGTACATTGTTTCTGTCAACCTACTGTTTTCGAAATTTATCAATAAACAAGAGGATGACTTCACACTACCATTTTCTGTAAATTGAAAACTGCCTATTATTTAAACTTCTTACACCGAATTAACTTTATAGCTGAAACAATCATTCAATACGAAGCAACCTTTTGGTGGATCTTGGCGACTGGGGAGGAGTTTCCATCTGACATGGCCAAGGCCTGAAACCAGAAGCACAGTTATGTCTACTGAACCACTTTCTTGTGCTGTTAAAAGAGGTAAAAGAAATGGACCCGGCTGCATCAAAGATAGTAAGTTAAAAGCCACACGTGCACCACAATGTTCATATGAGTTCTGTAGTGAAAATACATTAACGATCTCGCAAGTCTTAACACTTCTACTTGGGATCACTAAACCTGATAAAACATACAGTTGTATTTGTGGTCACTAAAACATGAGAAATAAATGTCAATGTGATCTTGTAAGTCGTAACAATTCTCTTTGTAGACGCTAAATCTGAGAAAAAATGTCAACACAAGAATGTTCTTTAGGTGCAAGTTGTCATGGAGAACAGGAAAAAGTACATATAACAATGCACAAACTATAAATATAGACACTAGTCCAGATAAGATGTTCGTAGATCAGAATAATTTTATGCGCTAAATGTTCTTGAAAATGCACCTTTAACAGAAAATGAAACATGAGATTCACGGGCAGGTTGAGCGGTAGATTTATTTTTTGATCCCTCATATTTGACCAAATCAATAAGTGAAATTTCTGCAAGAACAAAACATAGTTAAATCAAAGTTTCAACAATACACAACAAGTGAATAAATATCAATTATGCAATTTACGTTTATAAGTCAATGTTCCATGCTGACAGACTAAGAAATGAAAACTGCAACATTTACCTTTGGTTGCATGAAATAATTGCTCACCTAACTAAGCACTTCTATTAGGGCTAATAAATGTCATTAATGATTTCCTTTGACATAGTTACAATGCAAAACCTGAACTATGATTCAGCCAGTAGGTCCATAAATAATTGACTGATAGTAGTGAAGGAAACATCACCACCACTGTGGAGATCCACATTTTGATTTCGCTTCTTGGCACCATAGTTTTTGGATGGGGATATTTTGCGAACAAGAGGATCTTCATGAGGGTTAACAGCAGCGGCAACATCTTGATGACCAACGGGTGATGACAATCTGCCAACGTACAAGACTGATATCTCACAACACTAGACCAATTAAGCACACTCTAATCATACTGCATTGAGATACTGACCTAGGCTGAGAACCTGCAAAATAGCAGAAAAAAATCATATGAAACTCAAATTTACCTAAAAAGCATATTGCACACTTCAGCAGTTAATAGCATATCTCATTCTACTTTTGCCAGCTGCATATTCAAGAGAGCGACATATAAACCCAGTACCTACAATGTGAAATTCGTGGATGCAATTGACCTTGTCAATATATCTGTGCTAAACATGCTGTACAATAAAATAAGAAAAGCATAATGAATTCCATCATCTGATATACATATAGCTGTACCCTTACTTTTTTCCTTCGGATTGATATTGTATGCAGAAGTAATCTTCTTTAGCGCCTCTATAGGGGAAGCACTAAAACTTGCGCTGTCCACGTGTGGAACAACACTATTGGCATCTGAAATAAGAGTAAAGCAATCATACTAAGAAATATCGAGAGGTTAAAAGTATGACAGACATTCAGGTTCATGATGAAGCATGCAGCATTAATCAAGGAAGAGTGCTCCCAAAAAACACCATGCAGAACAAAATAAGACACAGAAAGTGCATTGTAAAAATACATCTGTTAGATAATAGTACCATTGTTGAGTTTACATTTATAGCGTAGCCAAGGAACATCTCACTATTTATCATGCGTAGCTACAAGAATATTATTTTCCAGTTTCTATTCATGAAGGAAACCAGATCCATTGTTTGTTGGGTTAATATACTTGAAATTTTCTATCGGACTAGAGTGACATTGGTCAGCCAACTTGACCAGATTCTCCGGCATTGTGCTAGAAGAGCAGCAGGATTAACCACAGAAAAATCATGTGTAGCAAGTTCACTACGAAGACTGCAAAACATGTATAGAACCTCACTTTCAGGGCCATTGCGGTGACTGACTGGAGGTGCCAATTGTTCAGGCTTAGGACATCAAGCGATCGAGGTGCCTGGTCACCATAAGCTTGACCGCCTGCACCATCTATGTCATCCTGGTTCTGTAGTCCTGGCCTCTGCTGCTGCCGCTTCTTTTGTTCAAAGTACTGCCTCTGCCTGCCCACCATATTTGTTTTGATAATCAGTCACACCAACATAAGAACAATAACCATGTCGAAGCAACTTTTACAGCTTGAAATCGGTGAGCTTAACAAGGTTACCTGCTCTGTGTTGATGTCCTGGAGTGCGCTCATTTCAAGGACGAACACGCCGAACGCAAAGCCGTCAGGTTCCCAAAAATCAACCAAATGTGAGCACTTCGTTACAAAATACACCGCTACATACTACGATTATTCTGAAATTTACATCCCAACCAGCAACCACCGTTGCAATGTTGCGGTACAGAAACAACCCAAGTCGATTCAAACAAAATAACCCGAATCATGCAAACTTCCCAAATTAATTGATGCTGGAGCGCGGCATAAAACGGAAGGCGGGGGATCCGAGAACTCACGGCGTACACTTCCTCCTGGAGCCTGCCGTCCACTGCAGCATCGCGGGGAAACGGTCGAGCTACCTCCCAAGTGGCACGGAGAGGGAGGGGCGCGTAGGGTGCGGAGGCGGAGGGAGAGGGAGGGGCGCGTAGGCGGCAGAAGCGGAGGGAGAGTGGCGGCGCCGAGGCGGATAGTAATCGGTTGAGGAGGTGGCGGCGAGGCCGCGGCGGTGCGCAGGCGAGCGTGGAGGCGGCGTCGGGTTGGAGAGGAGGGACGGGGAGGTCGCACTCCACTCGCATTGAACAAGAGATTCAAATGGCGTTGGTTAACACAAAATCTAATTTAAGGACACTATGATGCTTGTCTTTTAGACCACTCACAATGCATAGTACCATATGATACTACTTTAGTTACTACTACAATCACATTGCATAATATCATACACTAGTATCATATTATCACTTGATCATTTCTTGATTTGTAGAATCCCAATACAAAGTTGTCGATATGATTTATTTCTTATTAATTTTTCTCGTTTGATGCGCTATAATAATGTATCATAATATGATACTAGAATCTTCTCTCACATCCTTATTTCAATACTACATCATTTTTTTGCTTAGGTGGCACTGCATTATACTCTTATGATACTTGCACTGGGAGAGGCCTTAGAGCCTCTACTGTTCAACTGATTTCCAAATAGTTGTTGGAGGGTTCTTATAGTGTCCCTAAGTGGGTCATTTGATCCGTAGAATTGCAACTCGTATGGGTTTTTTTTTATGAATTCATTTGCACTAATTTTATAGAATAATTTTCATTTCTCCGATCTGGTGAAAAAAATTCTATACTTTTTTCTGTGGTGCAACCAAACATAGTTCTGTTTGTGAGATTGGAAATAGCATGATATTGCAATTATATGTTCTTCTGTTTCTACATTCCTTTTATCTGTGAATCAAAAGGTCCTACAACTTTTTCATAAAGTTAAATGACAAAAGGAAATACCTAAACATTAACTAGTAATTATGAATTAGTAACTAACATTTTCTCTCAAATCGTTTATTTGATACATGATTACTTTACAATCAGACACATCTCGAGATTGCTATAAAACTAGATCTCAATCAGGCATGTTACAATTGCTTAATGCAACAATAGTTGTAGTGTTTACACGCCTATGCAATGTTGCAATTTCCAACACAATTTTAAAAATCCAATAAACAAATAGAAATCGTCTGCTAAATTCCCAAACAGAGGAATGGGATTTGAAAAACTCACGACACACATCTTCCCCCTCGGAAGTCTATCATTAAATGGGCTGAAATGGAAGTTGCTTGTTGCCGTCCTAGTTCGGGCCTTACATTCGGCCTGGTTAGCCACAAGGCTCATCCAGGTATTCGATATGCCATATGCATTTTTCTGCTGGAATGCTAGCACAAAAATCCCATTTGCTCGAGGGGTCTGATCGAGTGCCCAGAGGCCAGAGCACGAGGATGCTACGAGAAATCCACATAACTAATCACACCTCCTCCTTGTCACTCATCTTCAGCTGCACTGCGACCACAATGAAACCGGCATGCTCCTGGACTGGACAAACTCCCTTCCCTTGAGCAGCCACGATAAGAATCTGAATTGCTATCTGAATTCCGAAGTGAAGCAGCATCAATCAATGGCTCGAGACGTCTTCAAGTTTCTGCATTGGGCTGCTTGAAGCAGCCGGAGTGACGTACAGCTTCTTCGAGTCTGTTGAGCTCGCCGTCCAAACATGCCCCGGCGGCGCCCCAGGGAGGCCACCACCGTATGCACGCGGACGCGGCATCATCTCCTCGCACCTCTCCTCGACCAGCACCGCCTCCCTAAGCTTCCCCTCCAGCCATATAGGCTCTTCACCGGCAGCGCTGGGTGGTATCAACACTACCTTGCCAATTGAGCTAGGCTTGGTCCTCGTGTTTATGTTTTCAACAGCCCTTACTTTGGATAAGGACATATGGTACACGCTAGACATGCAAAGGTGAGTGTATGGCTATTGACTAGGTGTGTTGTGGTACTTACCAATAATTTTTATTTGAATTGGATCATTAGCATTGGCAAAAAATTCTAGTTAGTAATAAAGCACTTCCTTAACAATTTTTACTGGAGTGGGTGGATCTGCCTATGTTGGCCAATTTTGCTTTTATATTGTAAGGCATAACATGTTAATGTGTGTTTAATAGTAGGCTAGCTAAATGTGTGTGTGTTGATATCAATAAAACTGAATGCGTTATTGTTTTAGTAACGGATTTTCAAAACTGACCGAGATAGTCCGTATAACATGGGCTATTTTGTAACTGTGGATAGGAGATGATTTGCGTAGACGTGTGCCAAGGAGATGAGGGGTGCCCCAATAAACCAGAGTTTGGTCTTACAACACGCAACAAGGGCACCGAGTCCCTTGCTTATAGACATATAGCTTATAGATACCGAACATATACAAATAGGATGAAGCATGCCAAGCGATGTAGTGGGTTGTTTGTACGTTCGTGTTTGTTAAGGGAAAAAAGTATTATTGGCCTCCGGCCGAGTGGCAATGCCAGAAATAGCCCCCCGGCCGGGGGCAAATGCAATTTTGTCACCGCGAAGTAGCCGGCAGCCGACACGTGGCATCTCCGAGGATTAGACCCACGATGGTCGGAGCTCCACGGCCAGGGCCCCGCGACGGCCCGCTGAACCGCGACAGATGCATCGACCATGCTGGGGTCCCGCGAGGCGGTAGAGCCACGCGCCCAACCTGCGACCGGCCTGGCGCCGCACCTCTAGCCCGCGAGGCCGGCAGGGGAAAAAGATTGAAAAAATTTGAGCGGCCGTCGCGGCCTAAGAGCGCGGGTGTGGGGACTCGAGGTCGCGGCCCAGGAGCGCAGAGCCCGTTTTGTTGCGGCCCAGCGGCGCGACCAGGGCCATCGCGGGTGGGGGGCGCGGCCTCAAGTGCGTCGCGGGGCCGCCACCGATCGCGCCTGGGGACCGCAGTCATCGAGCGGTTGCGGGTACGGCCCGTGGGTTTGCCAAGTGTCGCCTGCCGGCCACTTTGCGGGGACGAAAAGGGCTATTGCCCCCGGCCGAGGGCCAAATCTGGCTTTTTCCCATTTGTTAAGATCGTCGTCAAACTACTTGTCGACACCTCATAATGTCATACACACTTTAATAGGTTTGGTCACACCTAGCTAAGATAATTGTTCTATATAAACAACTAACTTGATACTTATTAGACTTGTATCCTCTAGAACTTTCTAAAGATATGTAGAAATGCTAAAATAGACACAATCACATATTTACACACTACAATGTTTAAATAGCGCAAATTGATATATGGAGTAATGTGATTTTGTCTGTTTTTCTTGGATTTAGAAAGAATTAGTTGTAAACGTCCTCAACTATATTCTAAAAAACTACAATAATTGGAATACACATCTTATATTTACATTTAAATACACTATCTGAATTAAGTTGTTTGTCTATAGCTACAAAGGAACACTAAAATAAATACTCAACAATAACTAGTACAGAACGGCACATAAACGACGGCTCATCCCAAATGGTTAACCATAGCCGTCACGTTTGCCGCACATCCCAAACGGTTATAATTTTCTAACCGTTTGGGATGATACTATGGGAGTGTTTGGTTGGGTTTTTCAGCAGCTTTTCGCTGGAAAAAGCTGCAGCCCAACCAAACGGTCAGCTTTTTAACAGCTTTTGCCAATGGTAGTTGTGAACTTTGCAGTGTAAATTCAATAGTAGGGAGATGAGTGTGTATGCTTGTTGTTCACCATCGTTGTTGCTACTGATTCCTCGATCTTGTGGTGCAGCAGTGGAAGCCGATGTGGAAAGAGAAAGGGGTAGGAGATGAGCGCATCCGTGGTTGCTCGTCCTATCTCCATGCCGTTGCTCACCCCTCTCCATCCACCTAGCTTGCTCTGCTTCTTGCTTGCTATCTTGCCGCTGCCATGCCGCCTTCTTGTTGTGGAGATAGATTGTACCACAAAAGGGAAAAAATCAACAGGAAAAAGTATTCTAAACTCCCCGTCAACCACTCGGTATGATGAAGAAAAAACAAAAGGAAATTACCTTTTGTGAAAATTGAGATGTGGAGAGAAGATTCTACGCAAGTGAAGCAAGAAAAAAGCAAGAAGAAGAGCACGAGCCCGACGGCCTGCCACAGGAATATCTCGCTGTTGAGGTAGATGCAGAACAGCCCCGACGCGGCGATAAGGTACAAGGACACGTCCCGCGCGAAGGACGCGGGTGGGGTAGCGGAAGGCTAGACGTCGAGGGAGACGGCGCCCACGATGAACGCGGATACGAAGGCCCCCGAGGAGAGGATGGTGGCGAGCGCCGCCCACGGCATCCCACCCTCACCACCATGGCGCGGCGGCGGAGGCGAGCACGTTGGGGGCACTGTTCCCCAGGGTGAGGAGCGCGACAACGGCCATGGACGGAGAGAGATGGAAGCGAGGCGTGTGTAAACCGATGAATGTTGTAGAGGATGAGAAAATTTTGTAGATTTGTTTGCTTAGATAAGGTAGATTATTTCTTAGTAAAGAAAAATGAGGACTATTAGTTGAGAGAAACGGAAAAAGGTGAATTTAGTGGAGCTAAATAGGGATATTAGTTGAGAAAAAAAGGAAAAACTAAATTTAATTAAGATACCACGAAGTTTATTGAAATACCATGAAAATAAAGAATTATGTTTGTCAAAGAAAAATATATGACACTACCATAAAAAGCATGCCGCAATCATAACTACCAACTGAATTTTTTTTAAATACAGTACAGATAAGTGATGCTTCCGTTCCTCAGTTTATACTGAAGTTTGAATACCTTGCGTATCTTAGAATCTCCCATCTCAGGTGCAGAGAACTACCAGAATCAATCGCAGGTTGTTGGAACTTGCACGCCCTTTATATTATAAATAAGGTGCTATGAAATTGCCACGTTACCCGAATCTATTGGAAAGCCCAAAAAATGACAACTTTGGAGTTGTCATGTGCACAGCTTGAGAGTTTGCGAGTTTGCCTCAGTCGATTGGTGATTGTCATGATCTTGAAAGCTTGCACCTGATTAAATGTGGGAAATTCAAAGAGATACCAGCCTCCATATCTAAAAATGAAAAGTTACGGGTTCTTAATATTGTTTTTTTTTAGT
This sequence comes from Stipa capillata, assembly GCA_019208055.1. Classification (NCBI taxonomy): domain Eukaryota; kingdom Viridiplantae; phylum Streptophyta; class Magnoliopsida; order Poales; family Poaceae; genus Stipa; species Stipa capillata. Next base: position 381,437 of record JAGXJF010005194.1, on the reverse strand, counting down.
GAATATCTGCAGATCATTAAGATAAGGAAAACACAACAGTAGCGGGACAGCTGTCCCCCACACTTTCGAGAAAACCCCTAAAGAAACGGAAAATACAATTAAGCCCTGGGGCGAAAACGAGCAGGCACACCGGCGCCAGGTTCCGTTCCGCCGCCGCGTCACCGGGGACGCCAAAGGGGAAGGAAGATGGAGGCACCAGCCGCAGCCAGACCTGCACAGCAAGATAGAGGATTGAACCTCGTTAAGGCGCCGCAAGAATCGTCCGTCGCAGGCGACGGAACCATGCCTCCGAAGAAGCCGAAGAAGCCACATCGGCGGGGGAATACACCCTGATCTGCGCAGGTCCTCAAGCCGACGACGCGGACCAAGATCCGTGCCCTAGCTCGCATCATCTCGGGGAGGAAAAGCAACACGACCACGCCTGGCGATAGATCTGCAGAACGAAAACGAAAACAACACAAGCAACATATACGAGAACTCCCACGAGCTCCTCAACGAAACCCAGAAGGGAAACGATGAGACGAGGCTTGGAGCTGGGGAGACGAAAAATCCTACCGCCGCCGCAACCCTCGACGAACGGACAGCGGACCGGAGACAGAAACCTGAGACCCGACGGGCCCTATTTACATGCCAGGCAGAGGCCGAGTTTCCTCTCACCTCACGGTGCCCGGAGGCGACCGGAGGCAAGGGGAAACGACGGCCTCGCCGGCAGAGAAGACCTAGATCTGGAACCGCGGGTTTTCGCCTCTCTACACTGTAGCGAGGGGAAAAGGGGGCGAGTCAGGTGGGGCGGTTCTTAATATTGTTGACTGTGAGTCTTTGCGTCAACTGCCATCGGAATCATTGGGGATTCTACGGAACGTAAGAATCTCAAAGACCTGCCCAGTTCATTTGCTTGCGACGAGTAATCTAGAACATCTAGACCGTTGAGATCCGTCGGTCTCCCTCGCCGACGGCGGATGTTTTGACGTCGGGTGGCCGTAGAGACCACGGATCTTCATGTCGGGCGTGTAGTGTAGAGCTTGGTGTCTGTTAGTGGTGAAGACGGCGTTGTACGTGCAGAATAAGGCCCTGTTTGGTTCGGCGGTGGCTTCGGCTTTTCCCTTCCAACAGCCACCGCCGAACCAAACGAGGGGCTTTTGCTCCGGCTGTTGGCTGTTGCTCGGGCTGTGGTTGTGTGTTAAATCCGAAGCTCCTCTGGACCAGCTTCCCGCAATCTTCTTCTACTGTGCACTTAACGGACGGGGAGGGAGCTGCTGCTCGGGCGGAGGGAGAAGGGGATCTGGAGGAGGGACCGGCGAGAAGCGGCCGGAGCGGAGGGAGAAGCGGCTGGGGGGGAGGTCGAGGACGAGGAGGTGGACAGGGGCGCCTTCCCCGCCGTCCCCCGCCGTCCACGCTGTTCGCCGTCGATGCCGTCCCCGGCTACCCCACCGGATCCGCCTCCGCCTCCACGGTCGACCGGCTCCACCTCCGCCGCGCCCACCACCCCACCTGGATCTGTGGCGTCCACGTCCACCTCCGGCCGCGGCGTCCTCGCACCGCCTCCGGCCCCGCTGTCCCCGCACCGCCTCTGGCCGCGGCGTCTCCGCACCAGATCCGCGCCCCCGCCGGTCGACCGAATCCCCGCCACCGTCTGACCTTCCACCGCCGCACGGGTCAACCGTCGGCGCGCCTCCACCGCCGGGCCCTCCACAAAAGGCGCACGGGTCAACCGATGGCGGCGCGTGGAGCATGGGGAGGAGCCGGAGCGGGAGGCGAGGAGGCCGAGGGGAGCGCGAGGCGAGGAGGCCGATGGCGGCGCGTGGAGCATGGGGAGGAGCCGGAGCGGGAGGCGAGGAGGCGGGAGGCGAGGAGGCCGAGGAGGCGAGGAGGCCGACGGGAGGGAGGAGCCGGAGCCGGCCGCGGTTGCCGGAGCGGGAGGCGAGGAGGCCGAGGGGAGCGCGAGGCGAGGAGGCCGATGGCGGCGCGTGGAGCATGGGGAGGAGGCAGAGCATATGAGAGAGAGACAGATTTTCTTTTTTTTTATATACAACAGCTAAAAGCCACAGCTGAACCAAACACGCACAATTTTTATACGACAACTAACAGTCACAGCCGCTTTTCTAGCCAGCCAGCCAACGGCTGCTTTTCCAACAGCCCAACCAAACAGGGCCTAAAGGGTCCTCGGCTCCATCTCTGCACAGTGCGGTGCTGGCTCCATCTATGCACGCGGAGCTTGTGGTGTTTTGCTTCGGTGGATCTGGATCCCCAGATTTGGCCAGCTTTGGCAGCGGTGGCCGGCCGGCGGCAGTGAAAGCACAAATAAAGCTCGGCTTTTTCTGCCGCGAGAGCGCTACCTTCGCGTTGAGGGATCCAGTTTAGCGATGAGGAGTACGAGTTCCTGCTCCTCGCTTCATGGCGCTGCTTTGGGGCGACAGATCTGCAACTAGTCAACTACGAGGCGTCCCTCCGGTCGACGGTCTCTCAGAGATTTCTTTGACCCGCCTCTCGCGGCAGGCCTCCTCTGCGGTTCTTGTAGCCCTCTGTGGCGTTTGACGCTGCTGCAGGTTCGTGGTCTTTCCCCACTTCCGGGCATCCAACTCGCGCTTCTATTGCTGCATCTCCGACCCCAAAAGCTCGCTCTTGCACCGAGTGGTTGAAAGGCGACCAGAATTTCCGCACATGGAGCAGGAGAAAGCTGCCGATCTGATCTGAGTTCGGGGTTCTAGGTATTTTACTTCAACCCAGCAGGTCTTCTCCATTTTTCGTTTATTGCACTTGCTACGTTCATCGATTTCTTCGCCGAACATCTAGATCTGGTCCCTCTACACCCTCTTAACTTCGTCTGTAAATAGGTTGAATTCTGCTCCACCTCTTCTCAGCGTGATCGAATGATATTTCTGGAGTTCCACCGCCTATAATCAACACAAGTTCCATATACAAGCTCCGGTATGCTACTCTTCCTAACTGTACTTGTTTGCATGCCCTAGTGATGTGATATTTTGAGAACTTTTATTGTCAGATTATGCCCCGGTTGAGAATTTTAGATTGATAATTTTAGGATTTAACTGTCCACCTATAATCAACACAAGATCCATCTACACCCAATTTCAGGAATTAATTGCACTTTTGATAACTTTATCCCCTAATGATTTGCTTATTTTTGCAATTTCAATTCACAGTGGTTTGGTGAAAGCGGCTTAAATTGAGCAGAATGGAGACTGCTTTAGTATCCGGATTGTTGAAGCTTGCAGGAGGCAAGCTAGTTCCTCTGATAAGCAGTGGGTTTGCCTCCTTAATGGGTGTTGAGAAAGATCTCCGTGAGCTTCAAGGGTTATTTGGAGAGATTACCAGTAAGTTGTCAGCTGTTGGGGATAAAGTGACAGACAGTGATCCATCATTTTATTGGGTCAAAGACTTGAAAGATATTGCTTATGATTTTGATGACTTGCTATATCACCTGGAAGCTGAGAAACACAAGGCAGACGTCGATGGTGACAAGCATGTCATGGCTGTTTGCTTCTGTGCAAAACTAAAATCTGCTCTGTCCCGACTTGAGATGGCCCACGGGATCAAGAAAATCAAGAAGAGATTTGCTAAGATTGTGAAGCAGAGAACTGATGTCAATGAAATAGCAAAGAGTTTAGTAGTCGAGCATCCTATTCAGCACAGAAACAAGACAACTGGGGAGATGTCAATATTGGTGAATATAGACGAGAAAAAAGTACTTGGTAGGGATAAGGTCAAGCATGAGATCGTATCTAAGCTAGTAGAGGCTGATACCCCAGAGATCTCGATAGTCTCTATCGTTGGGCTAGGTGGGTCTGGCAAAACTACTCTGGCCAAATACATCTGCCAGGATAACAAGATAGTGGAGCATTTTGAAGTTACTTGGTGGGTCCATGTGTCTCGAGAATTTGATGTGGAGATGCTTATCAGAAAGCTATTTGAATCTGTCTCTGATGTGAAGTCGGAGCTTAATACCTTGCAGCACATGATCAGAACGATTTCAGAGGAGGTGAAGAGAAAGAAGTTTCTGCTTGTCTTGGATGACATTTGGAACGAGGATCAACATGACTGGGAGCAATTTGAACAACATTTCAACAGTGGCGCACCTGGAAGCAAGATTTTACTCACTACTCGTGATCGAAAAGTTGCGGAAGCGGTTAAATCTACAGACATAGTCAGTTTGGCATTCTTATCAGATGATGACAGCTGGAAGTTGTTCCAACAGAGTTCTGGATGGGCCGAGGAAGGTTTGGACTCTGAGTTCATTGAAGTTGGAAAAGAGATCGTGAAGAAATGTGCGGGGGTTCCACTAGCAATTAAATCTCTAGCGGGTGTCCTCCATGGGAAGAGAGAAATAAAAGAATGGCGGACCTTCAGAGATAGTAATTTACTGAATGACTTGGATATACAAGGCAGAGTGTTGGGATCCTTGACGTTGAGCTATTTTCATCTGTGCGATGATCTGAAGCAGTGCTTTGTGCTTTGCTCTATATTTCCAAAAGGCTACTCTATCGACAAAGACCAGTTGATTTCGCAATGGATAGCGCATGGTTTTGTCAATCTGATGAATGAAGGTCGTCGATCAGAAGATATTGGAAGTGGCTACTTTGATTCTCTTCTGAAAGTGTCTTTTCTTCAAGATCTAGTTCAAGACAAGTTTACTGGAAGATTAAGATGCAAGATGCACGATCTGGTTCATGATCTCACTCAGCAAATTTTACAGGACGAAATAGTTCTTATACCAAAGAAAACCCCTACTGATCAAAATCAGAGATGCAGATATTTATCTATAGCTTCATGCACTGAGAAGGTTGACAGAAAGTTATTTAACAAGGTCCGTGCTCTATATGTCACTGGAGGTATATTTGCAACCGATAAGCCAATTAAGAAGGGTCGTTGCCTGCGCAGTGTTATTTTGGAGCATATAAAGTCTAGTTCGCTTCATATGTTTGTGTTGAAGTTTGAATATCTTGGATATCTTAGAATGACTCATGTTGATTGCACAGAGCTTCCATGTGCTATTTCAGATTGTTGGAACTTGCAGGCCATTCATATTACAGGTTGCTATCAATTTGCAATGTTACCTGAATCTATTGGAAAGCTCAAAAAATTAAGAACTCTGGAATTGTCAGATACCATGGAGCTAGAACGTTTGCCTCAGTCCATTGGTGATTGCCAGAGTCTTGAAAGCTTGCACCTGATTTCATGTCAGATATTCAGAGAGATACCACACTCCATAGCTAAAAATGAAAAGTTACGGGTTCTTAATATTGTCAAGTGTGGGTATTTGCGTCAATTTCCATCAGAATCTTTTGCAATGCTACAGAACTTACGGACTATCAACTTTTCTGGATGTACGAGTCTCGAAGACCTGCCCAGTTCATTTGCTTGTGATGAGTTGCATACTTTGAAACTCAGCCACACCAAACTTACCGTACTACCTCAGTGCATCACCTCACTGAGTAATCTAGAACATCTAGACCTTGGGTACTGCATGCAGCTAGTTGAGTTGCCTGAAGGTATAGTGAACTTAAAGCGGCTTAATGTTTTGAACCTAAAAGGATGTGACAAACTGCGTGGCCTGCCAGCAGGGTTTGGACAGCTGACTCGTCTACGAGAGCTGGGCTTGTTTGTTATAGGAGACCGTAGCGAGCATGCAAGAATATCAGAGCTTGGAGATCTTGATATGATAAGTGGCGTATTGAAAATTGAGGGTGTCGGGTGTGTGACGGATCCGGATGATGCAGAAAAGGCTTTCCTGAAGAAAAAGAATAACATAGAAAACTTGATCTTGAGCTGGTTTTCGTCGTCGGACAGGATTAGGACTAGTGCTGAAGACGAGGTTGATATGGAAGTAGAACAAGAGCTGGCAGTACTCAACGGTCTTGAACCACCATCTGGAATTAAGTACCTGGAAATTCATGATTATCAGGGTTTACATTTACCATATTGGATGACCAAGGAAAGGCATAGCTCCAGTTTGGACAGAAAATTCAAGCAAACTGTTGATGTACCTTATTTCCACCACCTGACTAATATGGAACTAGCTGGTTTCCCCAGGATGAAGCATTTGTCAGGGCTTGTAGGGTTACCTTCATTGAAGAGCCTCATACTAAGTGGATTTGACGCCCTTGAAAGCATCAGCTCAGGCCCCTTGCGGTCACTCACGAACTTAAATATTTCTAGAATGCCACATTTGTTGGAATTGTCAACGACGACGAGAATAGCTTTGGCCGACGAGGATGGAGTAATTGTATGTGGCAATCAGGAAGTACAATGTTTCCCTCGGCTGTCCACTCTACACATAGAGGACTGCCCGAATCTGAATATGACGCCGTGGTTTTTGGCATCGCTGGAGAGCCTGAGGTTGATAAGATGCAACGAACAGCTGCTATTCCCGGTTCAGCCTCACGGGGACGAATCAGAATCGCCCCCCTCCTGCAGCAACAGCGATGGAGTCTCCTCCTGTTTGAGCCTCCTCAAGGAACTAGTGCTAGTGGGGATGACGGGACGAGCTTGTTCACTAGAAATCGAGTCATGTGATGAGCTTAGGCAATTACCCGAGAGCATGCGGAGCCTCACCTCTCTACAAAGTCTTCAGATCTCATGCTGCTCTGGTCTTCACCAGCTGCCAGAGTGGCTTGGGGAACTCGTCTCACTACAAAGCTTGGAAATCTCCAATTGTGAAAATCTGAGGCAGTTTCCTGAGGGGATTCAGCACCTCACATCCCTGCAAGATCTACGCATATCTGGATGCGGTGCCCTTCACCAACTGTCGGAAGGACTGGGGGGACTCCGCTCTCTACGGCGCCTCTACATCAAAGAGCTACCCACCCTGAGCTGCCTTCCTGAGTCCATGCGGGGCCTCATCTCCCTGGAACATCTTCGGATATGCTCATGCGACGCCCTTCACCGGCTGCCTGACCAAATCGGGGAGCTCCGCTCTCTCCAAAGACTCGAAATGGATGATTTGCCTGCTCTGACTTGCCTTCCCGAGTCCATGGAGCGCCTCACCTCGCTCCATGACCTCTTCATCCTTGACTGCAATGCTCTCACCGTGCTGCCAGAGTCAATCGGACAACTCTCTGCACTTTCGATGGCTTTTGATCAATGGTTGCCATGGCCTCACATCCTTGCCACGCTCCATACGATGCCTTACTTCTCTATATTAAGTTTCATGCACCAACCAGTAGAACCAAAAGTCCGAACTCATGGAGAAGGTTGGGCAATCCACATATACTTCAACACCTCCTCTCACGTATGGCTCGATAAGGCCTAAACGTGTACAGAAAGAGGGCAAGCAATTTTTCTTAATTTAAATTGTGAAAGCTGAGACTTGAACCCAAGACGTCTTGGCTCTGATACCATATTAAGTTTCATGCACCAACCAGTAGAACCAAAAGTCCGAACTCATGGAGAAGGTTGGGCAATCCACATATACTTCAACACCTCCTCTCACGTATGGCTCGATAAGGCCTAAACGTGGACAGAAAGAGGGCAAGCAATTTTTCTTAATTTAAATTGTGAAAGCTGAGACTTGAACCCAAGACGTCTTGGCTCTGATACCATATTAAGTTTCATGCACCAACCAGTAGAACCAAAAGTCCGAACTCATGGAGAAGGTTGGGCAATCCACATATACTTCAACACTCTACAGGTATTAGATATTGTTGGCAACCCTGATCTGGCCAGGCGTTACAAGCAAGGAGAGGGAGAGGATTGGCCCCTCATTTCCCATACTCCTGAGGTGCACATAAACTAGTTTATGGAATTTTGGACGGACGCATCACCTGACCATGGCAAGGTAACATGTTTATTTTCTACCTCTGTGACTAGCATTCTTCTTTATTGAATCCTTAATTTGCTAATTCATCTTCTTTTGTAAATGTACCAGATACAAGCTTCATCACTTTTTTGTGAAGCAGATTAACCACTCTGTGAATTGATTCTTGGCATGTATACATAACGAGAGGGATGAACTAGCTGCTCCTTAATATGCTCTAGTTATCCAACAAATACTCATGCATGATGGTCAAACTCAGATGAGTATATACAGTGAGGATCTCAAGGCAGATTTTGCTGTTCCACCCGTAATCTGATGTTTCAGTTATCTGGTATTATTTCGAGGTCAAACAACACTTGGCAAAATTGCTATGCAACCGGACAGGTGCTGAGACCTTATTTCCAGTATCCGTAATGTTTTCTTGTACCTTGCAACTAAGTGAGCGTAGCTTGCGTTTGTGTTCTCCACATACTCGTCCCTTTTTATCAGTTCTTACTTGGTTTCAAAAAATGCATATATGTAGTTTTTATGCCATGCCTCTAAAGAGTTGAGTGAATTCTCAACCTTTTTTCTCTGTTTGCGGTATGAGTCGATCCAAAGACACTGTAGCACAGTACATGCTGCAAAATCTCATAACAACATCAACAGACCAGTTGAGTTATTTAACAGCTCTTACTTGTCATGAAACCATGAATATTCTGGTTAATCGTAGTGGTTTTCCTGTTGTAATGTTATACCATTGCAGGTTTGGTTGTTGGTTGGCTAAGACAAGCATGCCTGGTCTGGGAGAGAATGAATGAAGACTTCTTGCTCTTGTTGTAAAGCTTAGTAGTATCTGTTTTCGACTGAGCACCAAGCTCACTTGGGGAATGGTTGATCTGGGGAACATCATTTTTTGGATTTGTCAAGAATATGGTGGCAAGCAGGATCCACACCATTGATCTACGAGGTTGTCCATGTGAGAAGTTTCTAGTTCACTCAATCTGCATTTTTCATTAATTTCCTGAACACATGATAAATGACGCGCTTGTCTTACTCATTTGCAGCTGCCTAGCCACAAGGCTACAACTCAGCATGCCAAGAAAGATGCGCATTGTGCGTAAGTCAAAAATAGTAATATTTTTTCTAGCAGTTGTTTATCTTTAAAAAAAGAATCTTAAGCACCTTAAATTGTCACATTTTGGGACTCCCGTGACAGTCTGTAAGTTGCTTTGTTTCAATAATTGCAATAGCACACGAGGCTTAAAATACATGAGCAGTTTATTAATAAATCTGAATGACTATGTGCTTCTAAGTAATTATGTACCATTGCAGGATGAATCCACTTGCATTTGTCTGAAAATCAACATAAAAAGATCTGCATGGGGTGAAAAAAAGAGAGCAGATGGAGAGCTTCAGGCTTGATGCTGAACACAGAATCCACTTCATTGTTTCAATGTTACCAGTCTGTACTTGTGAAGCGAAGGCAGAGAGTTGGTATACCAAGTGAGCCAATGCAAAGTGTTTAGCATCATCAAGCTCTGGATCGCCATAAAGGAATGTATTATTACGTTTGTCCTTGTTTTACTGAACCCTTCTGCAGCAAAATTCCTTCCATAACTGATACTATGAAAGAAGTTGCTGATTTTCTCTAGAAACAACAACATATATCTGTTATGCTTCCAAGATCATTTGTTTCATCGATTGTATGACGTACACAACTGTGTAATTAGAATCGATGCATTTTTCAGATTCAATTCGGAACAAACATTGTTGCATACTTGCATTACACCTATCATTCAGCATGAGCTCTTTGCATTACAGTTGTATATGCTTATTGATGCCTCTCGTGCTTGATATATTTTACTGCATTTCCAGGTTATACTGATACAGTTGTGTATATGTTAGTACATTCAAAGTTGTCTCTTCTTGACTTCCTCTTTCTGGCTAAAATAGGCCAGATGAATAAATCGGTGACGGAAGAACCTGCATGGCTCCCAATCGTGTATACACAACAGTCAACTATGGTTTTAAAGAAACAGGATAGAGCATCTTTCTTTAAAACCATAGTTGACTGTATCAAAATGCTCTGCTCTTGGGGTACGAAAATGATCATCTGAATTGAATGATTCTATCTTCCACAGTTTCTCAGAATTTACATCAGGTAGATTGTCATCTATTCTACCACAGTTTGCTGTCCACAGTAGAAAAATAGAATGTAATATTTTCTTAGGCCACAATATTTGAGTGGTCAGACTCAGTAATAAGATGGCGCAGCAGAACTTACATTCCCAACCTTTTTGAGCTTGAGGTTTACAAAACATGTCCTCATCCTCAGGATAGAGGTTATCATTGTAGTTCTCAAATGAATGTGAAAAACAGTTTTCCCTCCTTTCATAGCTTGACTCATCTACAAGACTACTCATTTTGTGTGAAGCGCTTCGCTCTTTCATCATGCTAATACCATTCATTATAGAATCCTGTTGAAATGATAGAAAAGAAACATTTGCAGTTTTACTCTGAAATTGAAAATGCAATTACTAGCTAGGGAAGAATTAAAAAAAAATAGTGCTACTTTGTCAAGTAATTCAATCAAAAACATAAATCATATCAGCTGTATAAGGGAATTCTTTAATACAGATGTCTGAGGCAAGAAAACTGTAAGAAAGTATAAATAAAATAGAGCCACCAGCTCCCAGTGAGAGCAGCCAACCCACCTTAATTTTTGGAATCATGTTTTCTATTTTTCTCTAGGCTTTATACCTGTTTCGATGTTCTTTTCTGCTTATCTAATATAACATTTTGACATGATCCCAAAGAAAGGATGAGGCAGCTGAGATTCTCACCAGTCCCTTTGTGGTATCAAAAGGGGTGGACCTTCTTGCTTTATTACCACGTGGCCTTTGGTGGCAAAGGTAAAATCCTGCAAAACCAAAGTAAGCATAAGATAGTTAGGGGCGCAGCATTGAGCCTATGTGAAAAGTTCAGACATGATTGTTTTTAGAGAGAACTATCATAATAGCACTAAATTTTTTACCACTCTCTAAAATACCACTCAAACATCACCTCTCTTCAAAATACCATCCAATTCAATTTCCGTCACTCCAAAATAGCACTGCTGTTTATTTACCACTCAATTCCGTTAGTCAACTGCTTGGTCAAATTTTTCTTTTTTCAAAATACCCAAAACACCCCTAAACCCAAAACACCTCATTCTCTCTCTCTCTCACAACCAGCACAGCACGCGCCTAGCCCTCCCCCCATCCTATCCCGGTGGCGCACTTCCCCCATCGGCCAGCACTCCCTCCCCGGTGCCGTCTGTCGGCACCTCCCCAGTCCCGTCTGCCGGCGTCTCCCCTCCCCTGTCCCGTCCGCCTCCGCTTCCCCCTGGTCCATTAGCGCGTGGCCTCCCCGAGCCGAGCACGCAGGCAGCACGGCGCTGCGGCCTCCCCAAGCGGAGCACGCAGATGGCGCGGCATCCCCAAGCGGAGCAGGCGGGCAGCATAGGGGTGGGCAGCGCGGCAAGTGGGCAGCATGGTAGGCAAGCAGCACGCGGGTGGGCTGTGCGGCAAGCGGGCGGCACGCGGGCGGCGCGCAGGCAGGCGCACACAAGCGGTGCAGCATACCCGAGCCAAGCACATTCCAGGTTTCAAAATTTTGACCAAGTAGTTGACCAATGGAATTAAGTGGTAAATAAACAACAGTGCTATTTTGGAGTGACGGAAATTGAATTGGATGGTATTTTGGAGAGAGGTGACGTTTGGGTGGTATTTTAGAGAGCAGTAGAAATTTTAGTGGTACTGAGGCAATTCTCTCTTGTTTTTATGTGCTAGGCAAGAAGCTTTTTATCTCTTAAGAGTGCGTTTGGTTGGAGGGCAAGGAGGGATGGGTGAAGACCATCCAGTTTTTCGTGGATGGGACGAACCATTTTTTTGTTTGGTTGGATGGATGGGATGAACCAATCTTTTGTTTGGTTGGAGGGATGAAAATTGGATGGGATGAGCCAATTTAACTTAATTATATTACTTAGTTGTCACGGACCCGGAATGTACATGTGATTAAGGGAACGCGAAGTCGCCAAGGACCGAAGGACTCGTCAGCCCGGTGGCACGGTACCTGCGCCGTACGCACCAAGGCGGAACGATCCGATACCCGCCACGTGCGAACCGGCCGGAAGCGACCAATCTTCCCCAAACCACATATAATTCCCGGATACCGGTGAAGGGGTAAGACCGCGTGATGAGTCTGCGCTTCGCGATAGTCATAGGAGGACTAGAGCCCGGGATTTGCATCCCCTCAACTAACCTAGCCACGAGGTGCGACTCTGGGAGGATCCAGCTCTGCTCTGCCGTCAGCGTGAGGCGTGACGGTCATAGGAGGCTTAGCGAGTACGGGACGCATCCCCTGGATCGACTCCACCAAAGCTACGCAGGACTAGTGGTTCGCTCACCTCTGCCATCACGAAACGCAATCCTAGCATGCAATAATACCGCTGCACAGTTGTCCACATACTTCATCACATACACGCATTGTACATGGACAACCACAAGTAACAACTTGGACTACCACAGCACAAACTCTACTAGAGAAAGACTTACAGAATACATTTATATATACATAGCGACTCGTAAGTCAATCACCATATGCATTATTACAAACAGCAGCGGAGGAAAAACGGAAAAGGCCCGAGATGGTGGGGAACCCATCTCAAAACAACCCACCAGATTCCCAAGGAGGTCGAAGCCGAAAGAGGTAAACCGAAGCAGTAAACGTCAACTCCAAATGCTCCAAGAACCTGCCTAGGATAAACCTAGGTGAGTACAACCACCGTACTCGCAAGAAATTGCTCATCAACTAATTAAAACATGGTATTAATCATGTTTGACAAGGCGTGAAGGTTCGTAATTTATGTCAAGTTCGAGTTGCATACCAGAGATGAAATGAACATAGCCGTAACAGGGTGAAGCAAATACAAAGTAGATAACAGGCTAATTCAATGTACATACGAATCATAAACAAATCACCACTAGATTCAATCAACAATTCCAAGTCCTTTGGGGCAGCCCATGAATCCAATCCAAAAGAATCCATTTAACATATTCCAATTTCATTAGGGCAGCCCCTATGTCAAATCCAAACCGATCCATCAATTATCATATTCAACTTCTCTCTCGAACCGTTATCGGCAATACATCCCCATGAGGATAACAATGTGCCCTTCACTGGAGGTAGCTAGTCTCCCAATGACCGGGACTCACCCATTCGATAAACTCATGGCAGAGATTCCGATAACGTTCACGCGTGGCAGGGGGAGCAATACGATGAAATCACCTCAGATTGGTATAATGACATCACAACTTCAAACACCGGGGTCGCTCCTATAGCTTCGATTAATACCAACTTTATTCATCCTTACTCCACCCTCGGCTCTCACATCTCACTTCAGCAAGTTTAGCTCAATTGGGCAACAAGGTTGATTCTCAGCCATAGCTGCTACATACCACACGATCTACACATACTAGTGCGGTACCAAGTACCGGTCAAGCAAACATTCACTCAAGCATCAGGTCAATTTAATTAATTGAGTCAAACAGGGATTAATACACAATGCAATGATTAATCAACAAGCAATGGAGCTTGCCTGGGAGCCGGGTGACGACGTATAACGTATCCACTAGCGTTTGTGAGGAAATCCGAAGTAGCCAAACCTCAATAAGAAGCAAATAACCTCTAGAAAGGAAAAGAGACAAGTCTAAGGAACTATTGCGATCATTACAAAAATGCATGCGATGCAATCATGGTGGATTAAAATGAAGTATTCATTCCATATTGGTGTAGGTTTAGTTGTAGTATGACTTTAATCAGGGATGAACATCTACATGAATGTATGCATGGAATGATATGTTTTCATACTGGGTTGGGGTGAGTGATGATACTAAACATTTTTAATTTGGCTGTTAAGCTAGATTCTCTAGCATATATTATTAATCCCGAAGGTGCAATTTAATCATTTTCTGAAATGTACAACTACAATACCCTGCAAAGCATGCAGGGGCATCCTTAAATCCTACGAGTTGAATTCAGTTTAGCATTTCTTGTCTTCTTCTCAGTAAAGAATATTAGATTAAATATCTTTATGTTAACTTAAAATATGACTACTGAGAATGACATGAAGAGCCAAGTTGGTATATCTTTTTCTTAGAATTGCAATGTGGGTTCAAAGAAAATGTGAGCAACACTTTAGTGAAGTATTTGCACTAACTTATATTCTGCTATAGGACCCGGAGGTAACTAACTTAACTTCGGTTGGTGTTTAACTACGAACTTAGCTGGTGAGCTAAAGAGGTCATTCCTATAGTAGTTAGAGCACAGTTCTGAGTTCCTTTTGAAATCATGGTAAGTGAGTTCCATAGATCAGTGGTGTGTTAAGGTACTACAATCTTACGTTAAGCGATTGGCTACTGTTGGGCACTGATTATCCCAAGGTCTGATACCACGGTAGTACTTGACCAATTAGCATGGGTCCTTGCTAATTATTAATACTCACGTACAATTGGAAGTAACCAAGGTGAGCTTTGGAGACTAATTGGGCTTAGCTCAATAAGTACTTATATTATTAGCTACCACTATTCTTTAATTGCAGCTTAGCTTGTGGCAGCAGTTTGATAAGCAGATTGACGCGTCTTAGTTGATATATAGCAGTTCATTCAATTGTGATCACTGGGGTAAAGGTTAAGTATGCAATTACGACTGAGTTGGATTAAATGGGCTGTGGGTTAACTGCGTCGGGAGGAACATCTAATCGCCCTAACGGCACTAACTGAAGTGGCTGCTGATACCAAACTTTGATTAATTTGCCTCATCCGGTCATTAAGTTTATCAGAGAGCTAAACCTACCAGACTCTACTGATTTATCTCAATTGGACAGACAGCGCAAAAACGTGGTTAATTCAATAATCATGAGCCACATATCCAAATCCCCAGTGCCCCAACTGCTACAGCTAATTACCTTAGCATGTGTGTTAACCGGACATCGGGTGGCATCCATTAGCTACTAACGACCAGTTGAACATCTATCCTTAACAGTCTGAGCATGTAACCATATATGCACATCCCACCTCAATGATATTTTTCCCCAACCTTCATTTCCTTAGATTCAGTCATTCAATAATTATTCTAAAGAGCAGATGCAACATTCATTCTTCCAAGTTAAATGATCTGACATGCATGCACAAAATCAAGTTTAGCATATATCCCTACCAAAATTTCTATCATTCCTCAATTCTTTATCATGCATAAACGTCATCATTGTCAGCGTACCAGAATGCTCAATCCTAAGCCAATAATCGATTTTTCTTTGTCTTCACAATGGGCACCATCTTTCTTCTCTGCTTCTTTCTCTTCTTCCTCGTTCAGCAGTCGGTAGAGGCAGGGTGGCAGTAGGAGCGGATGCGGCAGGAGCTGTACGGGGGTGGTGCGGATGGTGAGGCGGCGAGCTTGCGGTGGCGAGTTCGGAAATGACGACAACACGGCAGTACTCAGGCTCGGAGAGGAGGGATGCGGCCCATGTTGCCGGAGGTGGGGAAGCCGAGGTCGAGACCGGCGGGGCTTTGCTGCAGAGGGCCGGCAGCGTCCTGGGTGAGGCGGAGCACCGGCTCGAGCTCGGGGCTAAGGCGGACAGTGGCGTGGATGATGAGGGCGGCGCGCACGGGGGAGACAGCACCGGGGTTGGCTCATCGGTGGCAATCACCGGAGGCGGCGGTCCCGCCGAGCAGCGGTGGAAGGCGGCGCCCAGGCGACCGAGGGAGGCGGCGCAGAGCATGGCGCGGGGAGGCGCGGAAGAGGCGGCGGCGACAGATCCGGCGGTGGGGTTTCTTGGGGGAGGTCGGAGGAAGCGGAGGGAGTAAGGCGGCGGCGGCCGCATTCGGTGGCTTGCTGCCACAGCGGGGAGCACCCGAGGGCGGTGAAAGCGACAGGAGGTGGCGGCAGAGGGTGGTTGAAGGGCGGCGGCGTGGTGGTGTTCCTCAAGGAGCTCGGCAGGGGAGGTTGGGGAAAAATGGGGGCTTTGGAGAACTCGATGGGGAGAGAAAAAAATTGGGGAGAGAGGAGGTGGCGCCGGTGCATGCTAAGAGGAGAGGGTGGCCGGCAGGATTGCTACGTGGGGGAAGAACCCCTGCAGGCGGGTCCCACAGCCAGAAAAAGGTAAGCTCCTTTTCATTCTTTTTATTTTGTTCCTTTTCTGTTTTTAGAGCTAGGTTTGAATTAAAGTTCAACCCAAAGATCAATTTGAAATTTTGTGGGACTTATATAACACATAGATGACTCCGTAGAATTTTATTAGGGTGAAAAGTTCATGGTTGACTGTCATTTCCATATATTTGCAATAGAGTTCAAAATTGACATTTCAATTAGGAGTACTTCACATGGATTTCAAGTATTGTTCAACAACTCCTAGTTGGGTTTGAAAATATAAATAACGCTTAAATTGTAATTCTCTTGGAAAGGAGGATGTTCATACTGAGGATCTATTTCTATTTTATCGGTAAGGAAAGGGTTTAGAGAAACCTCCCTTAACAGGTGCAAGACATCGACAATTAGATTGACTATCTTCGTAAAGTGCCTTTGAAACCTTAGCACTTAGGGGAACCACTAGTGTTACCCCTTGGTGAGATCGACTTCAAAATTTTATTTTAAGGTTGAGTTCACATCGAGACCATAGAGTTTTTGAGCTGAGTAAAATTTTAATGAATCCGGATGCACACATGTGATGAAAGAATTCACTTTTATTCACGATGATCTGCATTGATCTCGCGTGTTAGGAAATAGGGTCATTACATTAGTTTCTATTAATAATGATTAATTGTACACTAAAGAACACATTAAATACCTATCAATGTTAAACTAGCCATAAAGTTACTAATTAATAATAAAATATATTAATTATCACTAATTATATACTAATCAACTCACTAATCATATAATAATCAACACACTAAATACTAATCTTACCATTACAAATACTAATCAATAACAAAACATGCTAATTACCACTAACAATTATTAATTATCACTAATCATTCTCTAATAATCATAATTAAAGAAGGGCGGCAGCCTCATCCGGCCATTTTGGCCGGGTCTCTCCATCCAACATATTGAGGGAATATTTCTCTACCCCATCCCTCCAACCAAACAGAGGAATATCCATAAAAAGGTAGATATCCCTTATTCCATCCACTCTCATCTCATGAACCAAACGCACTCTAACTGTAGCAGCAAGGTGGGAAAACTAGATCATTTGGACCAAAGCCTACTAACTAACTGGACCAATAATTCATTATTGTAGGTCTCAAGGGCAAGTTTACATAGCACTTAGTGATGAATTTTAATTCCAGCAATGAAAACTAGTATCTGAAGATAGTTTTTTTTATTGTAAGAAATGGTTCTCCTTGAGGTAAAGCAATTCACAGCAGTTGACTCAATTACTGCATGAGCCCATGGGTACATTGTTTCTATCAACCTACTGTTTTCGAAATTTATCAATAAACAAGAGGATGACTTCACACTACCATTTTCTGTAAAATTGAAAACTGCCTATTATTTAAACTTCTTACACCGAATTAACTTTATAGCTGAAACAATCATTCAATATGAAGCAACCTTTTGGTGGATCTTGGCGACTGGGGAGGAGTTTCCATCTTGACATGGCCAAGGCCTGAAACCAGAAGCACAGTTATGTCTACTGAACCACTTTCTTGTGCTGTTAAAAGAGGTAAAAGAAATGGACCCGGCTGCATCAAAGATAGTAAGTTAAAAGCCACACGTGCACCACAATGTTCATATGAGTTCTGTAGTGAAAATACATTAACGATCTCGCAAGTCTTAACACTTCTACTTGGGATCACTAAACCTGATAAAACATACAGTTGTATTTGTGGTCACTAAAACATGAGAAATAAATGTCAATGTGATCTTGTAAGTCGTAACAATTCTCTTTGTAGACGCTAAATCTGAGAAAAAATGTCAACACAAGAATGTTCTTTAGGTGCAAGTTCTCATGGAGAACAGGAAAAGTACATATAACAATGCACAAACTATAAATATATACACTAGTCCAGATAAGATGTTCGTAGATAAGAATAATTTTATGCGCTAAATGTTCTTGAAAATGCACCTTTAACAGAAAATGAAACATGAGATTCACGGGCAGGTTGAGCGGTAGATTTATTTTTTGATCCCTCATATTTGACCAAATCAATAAGTGAAATTTCTGCAAGAACAAAACATAGTTAAATCAAAGTTTCAACAATACACAACAAGTGAATAAATATCAATTATGCAATTTACGTTTATAAGTCAATGTTCCATGCTGACAGACTAAGAAATGAAAACTGCAACATTTACCTTTGGTTGCATGAAATAATTGCTCACCTAACTAAGCACTTCTATTAGGGCTAATAAATGTCATTAATGATTTCCTTTGACATAGTTACAATGCAAAAACCTGAACTATGATTCAGCCAGTAGGTCCATAAATAATTGACTGATAGTAGTGAAGGAAACATCACCACCACTGTGGAGATCCACATTTTGATTTCGCTTCTTGGCACCATAGTTTTTGGATGGGGATATTTTGCGAACAAGAGGATCTTCATGAGGGTTAACAGCAGCGGCAACATCTTGATGACCAACGGGTGATGACAATCTGCCAACGTACAAGACTGATATCTCACAACACTAGACCAATTAAGCACACTCTAATCATACTGCATTGAGATACTGACCTAGGCTGAGAACCTGCAAAATAGCAGAAAAAAATCATATGAAACTCAAATTTACCTAAAAAGCATATTGCACACTTCAGCAGTTAATAGCATATCTCATTCTACTTTTGCCAGCTGCATATTCAAGAGAGGGACATATAAACCCAGTACCTACAATGTGAAATTCGTGGATGCAATTGACCTTGTCAATATATCTGTGCTAAACATGCTGTACAATAAAATAAGAAAAGCATAATGAATTCCATCATCTGATATACATATAGCTGTACCCTTACTTTTTTCCTTCGGATTGATATTGTATGCAGAAGTAATCTTCTTTAGCGCCTCTATAGGGGAAGCACTAAAACTTGCGCTGTCCACGTGTGGAACAACACTATTGGCATCTGAAATAAGAGTAAAGCAATCATACTAAGAAATATCGAGAGGTTAAAAGTATGACAGACATTCAGGTTCATGATGAAGCATGCAGCATTAATCAAGGAAGAGTGCTCCCAAAAAACATCATGCAGAACAAAATAAGACACAGAAAGTGCATTGTAAAAATACATCTGTTAGATAATAGTACCATTGTTGAGTTTACATTTATAGCGTAGCCAAGGAACATCTCACTATTTATCATGCGTAGCTACAAGAATATTATTTTCCAGTTTCTATTCATGAAGGAAACCAGATCCATTGTTTGTTGGGTTAATATACTTGAAATTTTCTATCGGACTAGAGTGACATTGGTCAGCCAACTTGACCAGATTCTCCGGCATTGTGCTAGAAGAGCAGCAGGATTAACCACAGAAAAATCATGTGTAGCAAGTTCACTACGAAGACTGCAAAACATGTATAGAACCTCACTTTCAGGGCCACTGCGGTGACTGACTGGAGCTGCCAAATTGTTCAGGCTTAGGACATCAAGCGATTGAGGTGCCTGGTCACCATAAGCTTGACCGCCTGCACCATCTATGTCATCCTGGTTCTGTAGTCCTGGCCTCTGCTGCTGCCGCTTCTTTTGTTCAAAGTACTGCCTCTGCCTGCCCACCATATTTGTTTTGATAATCAGTCACACCAACATAAGAACAATAACCATGTCGAAGCAACTTTTACATGTTGAAATCGGTGAGCTTAACAAGGTTACCTGCTCTGTGTTGATTTCCTGGACTGCGCTCATTTGAAGGACGAACACGCCGAACGCAAAGCCGTCAGGTTCCCAAAAATCAACCAAATGTGAGCACTTCGTTACAAAATACACAGCTACATGCTACGATTATTCTGAAATTTACATCCCAACCAGCAACAACCGTTGCAATGTTGCGGTACAGAAACAACCCAAGTCGATTCAAACAAAATAACCCGAATCATGCTAAATTCCCAAATTAATTGATGCTGGAGCGCGGCATAAAAGGGAAGGCGGGGGATCCGAGAACTCACGGCGTACACCTGCCTCCTGGAGCCTGCCGTCCACTGCAGCATCGCGGGGAAACGGACGAGCTACCTCCCAAGTGGCACGGAGAGGAAGGGGCGCGTAGGGTGCGGAGGCGGAGGGAGAGGGAGGGGCGCGTAGGCGGCAGAAGCGGAGGGAGAGTGGCGGCGCCGAGGCGGATAGTAGTCGGTTGAGGAGGTGGCGGCGAGGCCGCGGCGGTGCGCAGGCGAGCGAGGAGGCGGCGTCGGGTTGGGAGAGGAGGAGGCGCGGAAGAGAAGTGGGAAGAGGAGGGACGGGGAGGTCGCACTCCACTCGCATTGAACAAGAGATTCAAATGGCGTTGGTTAACACAAAATCTAATTTAAGGACACTATGATGCTTGTCTTTTAGACCACTCACAATGCATAGTACCATATGATACTACTTTAGTTACTACTACAATCACATTGCATAATAGCATACACTAGTATCATATTATCACTTGATCATTTCTTGATTTGTAGAATCCCGTTGTCGATATGATTTATTTTTTATTAATTTTTCTCGTTTGATGCGCTATAATAATGTATCATAATATGATACTAGAATCTTCTCTCACATCCTTATTTCAATACCACATCATTTTTTTGCTTAGGTGGCACTGCATTATACTCTTATGATACTTGCACTGGGAGAGGCCTTAGAGCCTCTACTGTTCAACTGATTTCCAAATAGTTGTTGGAGGGTTCTTATAGTGTCCCTAAGTGGGTCATTTGATCCGTAGAATTGTAACTCGTATGGGTTTTTTTTATGAATTCATTTGCACTAATTTTATAGAATAATTTTCATTTCTCCAATCTGGTGAAAAAAATTCTATACTTTTTTCTATGGTGCAACCAAACATAGTTCTGTTTGTGAGATTGGAAATAGCATGATATTGCAATTATATGTTCTTCTGTTTCTACATTCCTTTTATCTGTGAATCAAAAGGTCCTACAACTTTTTCATAAAGTTAAATGACAAAAGGAAATACCTAAACATTAACTAGTAATTATGAATTAGTAACTAACATTTTCTCTCAAATCGTTTATTTGATACATGATTACTTTACAATCAGACACATCTCGAGATTGCTATAAAACTAGATCTCAATCAGGCATGTTACAATTGCTACATGCAACAATAGTTGTAGTGTTTACACGCCTATGCAATGTTGCAATTTCCAAAAAAATTTAAAAATCCAATAAACAAATAGAAATCGTCTGCTAAATTCCCAAACAGAGGAATGGGATTTGAAAACTCACGACACACATCTTCCCCTTCGGAAGTCTATCATTAAGTGGGCTGAAATGGAAGTTGCTTGTTGCCGTCCAAAGTTCGGGCCTTACATTCGGCCTGGTTAGCCACAAGGCTCATCCAGATATTCGATATGCCATATGCATTTTTCTGCTGGAATGCTAGCACAAAAATCCCATTTGCTCGAGGGTCTGTCTGATCGAGTGCCCAGAGGCCAGAGCACGAGGATGCTACGAGACATCCACATAACTAATCACACCTCCTCCTTGTCACTCATCTTCAGCTGCACTGCGACCACAATGAAACCGACATGCTCCTGGACTGGACAAACTCCCTTCCCTTGAGCAGCCACGATAAGCATCTGAATTGCTATCTGAATTCCGAAGTGAAGCAGCATCAATCAATGGCTCGATATGTCTTCAAGTTTCTGCATTGGGCTGCTTGAAGCAGCCGGAGTGACGTACAGCTTCTTCGAGTCTGTTGAGCTCGCCGTCCAAACATGCCCCGGCGGCGCCCCAGGGAGGCCACCACCGTATGCACGCGGCATCATCTCCTCGCACCTCTCCTCGACGACCAGCACCGCCTCCCTAAGCTTCCCCTCCAGCCATAGGCTCTTCACCAGCAGCGCTAGGTGGTATCAACACTACCTTGCCAATTGAACTAGGCTTGGTCCTCGTGTTTACGTTTTCAGCAGCCCTTACTTTGGATAAGGACATATGGTACACGCTAGACATGCAAAGGTGAGTGTATGGCTATTGACTAGGTGTGTTGTGTTGACTAGGTGTGTTGTTTTAGTAACGGATTTTCAAAACCGACCGAGATAGTCCGTATAACATGGGCTATTTTGTAACTGTGGATAGGAGATGACTTGCGTAGACGTGTGCCAAGGAGATGAGGGGTGCCCCAATAAACCAGAGTTTGGTCTTACAACACGCAACAAGGGCACCGAGTCCCTTGCTTATAGACATATGGCTTATAGATACCGAACATATACAAATAGGATGAAGCATGCCAAGCGATGTAGTGGGTTGTTTGTACGTTCGTGTTTGTTAAGGGAAAAAAGCATTATTGGTCTCCGGCCGAGTGGCAATGCCAGAAATAGCCCCCCGGCTGGGGGCAAATGCAATTTTTTCACCGCGAAATAGCCGGCAGCCGACACGTGGCATCTCCGCGGATTGGACCCACGATGGTCGGAGCTCCGTGGCCAGGGCCTGCGACGGCCCGCTGAACCGCGACAGATGCATCGACCATGCTGGGGTCCCGCGAGGCGGTAGAGCCGCGCACCCAGCCTGCGACCGGCCTGGCATCGCACCTCTAGCCCGCGAGGCCGGCAGGGGAAAAAGATTGAAAAAATTTGAGCGGCCGTCACGGCCCAAGAGCGCGGGTGTGGGGACTCGAGGTCGCGGCCTAGGAGCGCAGAGCCTGTTTCGTCGCGGCCCAGGGGCGCGACCAGGGCCATCGCGGGTGGGGGGCGCGGCCTCAAGTGCGTCGCGGGGCCGCCACCGATCGCGCCTGGGGACCGCGGTCATCGAGCGGTCGCGGGTACGGCCCGTGGGTTTGCCAAGTGTCGCCTGCCGGCCACTTTGCGGGGACGAAAAGGGCTATTGCCCCCGGCCGGGGGCCAAATCCGGCTTTTTCCCGTTTGTTAAGATCGTCGTCAAACTACTTGTCGACACCTCATAATGTCATACACGCTTTAATAGGTTTGGTTACACCTAGCTAAGATAATTGTTCTATATAAACAACTAACTTGATACTTATTAGACTTGTATGCTCTAGAACTTTCTAAAGATATGTAGAAATGCTAAAATAGACACAATCACATATTTACACACTACAATGTTTAAATAGCGCAAATTGATATATGGAGTAATGTGATTTTGTCTGTTTTTCTTGGATTTAGAAAGAATTGGTTGTAAATGTCCTCAACTATATTCTAAAAAACTATAATAATTGGAATACACATCTTATATTTACATTTAAATACACTATTTGAATTAAGTTGTTTGTCTATAGCTACGAAGGAACACTAAAATAAATACTCAACAATCACTAGTACAGAACGGCACATAAACGACGGCTCATCCCAAACGGTTAACCATAGCCGTCACGTTTGCCGCACATCCCAAACGGTTATAATTTTCTAGCCGTTTGGGATAAGTCATTTGAAATAGACCGTTTGGGATGATACTATGGAGGTGTTTGGTTGGGCTTTTCAGCAGCTTTTCGCTGGAAAAAGCTGCAGCCCAACCAAACGGTCAGCTTTTTAACAGCTTTTGCCAATGGTAGTTGTGAACTTTGCAGTGTAAATTCAATAGTAGGGAGATGAGTGTGTATGCTTGTTGTTCACCATCGTTGTTGCTACTGATTCCTCGATCTTGTGGTGCAGTAGTAGAAGCCGATGTGGAAAGAGAAAGGGGTAGGAGATGAGCGCATCCGTGGTCGCTCGTCCCATCTCCATGCCGTTGCTCACCCCTCTCCATCCACCTAGCTTGCTCTGCTTCTTGCTTGCTATCTTGCCGCTGCCATGCCGCCTTCTTGTTGTGGAGATAGATTGTACCACAAAAGGGAAAAAATCAACAGGAAAAAGTATTCTAAACTCCCCGTCAACCACTCGGTATGATGAAGAAAAAACAAAAGGAAATTACCTTTTGTGAAAATTGAGATGTGGAGAGAAGATTCTACGCAAGTGAAGCAAGAAAAAAGCAAGAAGAAGAGCACGAGCCCGACGGCCTGCCACAGGAATATCTCGCTGTTGAGGTAGATGCAGAACAACCCCGACGTGGCGATAAGGTACAAGGACACGTCCCGTGCGAAGGACGCGGGTGGGGTAGCGGAAGGCGAGATGTTGAGGGAGACGACGCCCACGATGAACGCGGATACGAAGGCCCCTGAGGAGAGGATGGTGGCGAGCGCCGCCCACGGCATCCCACCCTCACCACCATGGCGTGGCGGCGGAGGCGAGCACGTTGGGGGCACTGTTCCCCAGGGTGAGGAGCGCGACAACGGCCATGGATGGAGAGAGATGGAAGCGAGGCGTGTGTAAACTGATGAATGTTGTAGAGGATGAGAAAATTTTGTAGATTTGTTTGCTTAGATAAGGTAGATTATTTCTTAGTAAAGAAAAATGAGGACTATTAGTTGAGAGAAACGGAAAAAGGTGAATTTAGTGGAGCTAAATAGGGATATTAGTTGAGAAAAAAAGGAAAAACTAAATTTAATTAAGATACCACGAAGTTTATTGAAATACCATGAAAATAAAGAATTATGTTTGTCAAAGAAAAATATATGACACTACCATAAAAAGCATGACGTAATCATAACTACCAACTGAATTTTTTTTAAAAATACAGTACAGATAAGTGATGCTTCCGTTCCTCAGTTTATACTGAAGTTTGAATACTTGCATATCTTAGAATCTCCCATCTCAGGTGCAGAGAACTACCAGAAGCAATCGCAGGTTGTTAGAACTTGCACGCCCTGTATATATATAAGGTGCTATGAAATTGCCACGTTACCCGAATCTATTGGAAAGCCCAAAAAATTGACAACTTTGGAGTTGTCATGTGCACAGCTTGAGAGTTTGCGAGTTTTGCCTCAGTCGATTGGTGATTGTCATGATCTCGAAAGCTCGCACCTGATTAAATGTGGGAAATTCAAAGAGATACCAGCCTCCATATCTAAAAATGAAAAGTTACGGGTTCTTAATATTGTTGACTGTGAGTCTTTGCGTCAACTGCCATTAGAATCATTGGGGATTCTAGGAGGACGATTTTTTACCCTGCACGCCATGTGTCATAGTGAAATCAGCCGTCCAATGCGTCATTGAGATTCGTGCCACCATTTTTTGGTATTTGAGCCTATTCTTTCAATACAACGGTTATAAAGTACATAATACAGAGCATCTTTTCTCTCTCCCCATTTATTCCCCTCTCCATCGCGTGCATGTGCTGCCACTTTTTTCTTCTCTCTCTCCACTCCAACTCAGACATTTAATGTGCTGCTACTTTATCTAGATTCTCTCTCTTCACTACAACTCACCCATTTAATTTTTCATGCCAACATTTTAAATGACTAAAATCTTTTCAACCAAAAGTCCGATTTAAGTGTCGTTTGAACAGTCAAATGACTAAAATCTTCAATATTGGATATATTATTTTAAAAATATTTTTTTATTTGAAACTTGATGAAACCAACATGAAACTATTTAAAATTTTGAAAAGAGATAACAATTGTGCTCATAAAATATTGTACTGTACTTTGTTATGTTTCACAAATATTTCGTGAATTTTTATGGAATTTTTGGTGATTTTCACTGTACTTTGTACTGTTTCATAGAGTTTCATTATATTTTATATGGATTTCAGTATCGTTCCGATTTATCATGTTTCATAGAGTTTCATCGTGTTTCATATGAGTTTCATTGTATTTCATATGAGTTTCATTCTGATTCACTTTGGTTTCATCGTGTTTCATATGAGTTTAACTCTGGTTTACTCTGGTTCACTTTGGTTTCATCGTGTTTCATTGTGTTCCATATGAGTTTCACTCTGGTTCATTTTGGTTTCATCGTATTTCATATGAGTTTCACTCTGATTCACTTTAGTTTCGTCGTGTTTTATATGAGTTTCACTCTGATTCACTTTAGTTTCATCGTGTTTTATATGAGTTTCACTCTGATTCACTTCAGTTTCATTGGAGTTTATCGTGTTTTAGTAATGTTTCTCACAATTCATATAATTTCCAATTCACACATATTTAACTATGCAAATCAATGATTAACTAAAGTGAACATGAGCATGTAGCTCTTCTTCTCCTTCCCAGATCAACCATCTTTACTCCAAGAACATGCACAAATCTCCATTTACTTTACAACAACCACTAGTGCAGAACCCCCTTATTAGTGGCGTGCTAAAATGCCTATTAGTGGCATGTGGGCGGCACGCCACTAGTATCACGCCGGTGGTAAGTGGTTACTAGTGGCGTGTCACACGCACGCCACTAGTAATCCACATACTAGTGGCGTGTCCATTACACCACGCCACTAGTAACGCATATACTAGTGGCGTGCCGCATCTGGTGAACGCCACTAATAATATTCCTCATTAGTGGCGTGTAAATTCTCCCCCGCGCCACTAATATGTCTTTTTCTTCTTTAAACAAATTATTATATGCTGTTACTAGTGGCGTGCCGTTAGGGCCACACACCACTAGTACTTGGCACATTAGTGGCGTGCTCAGCCTCCCACACGCCGCTAGTATATTTTCTAGGCTCAAATTTTTTTTTGTGGATTTAAAAGAAATACACCATATTTAATTTATACAGATCATCCATTTGTCCAAAATACATGCCTAGTAAGCTAGATTACAAAAGAATATTAGAAAGGAGAAAAAGAAAGAAGAAAGGAAAATAAACCTAAGCTAAACCTATCTAGTTCATCTTCTCTTCTCATCTTCTTTTTGACTTCTCTTTTTGTATTAAAACCTGCAAAACAGAGAAAAGAGAGAAATGGTTGGTTATGGTTAGAATGTATGCACCCCCTGTGGAGATGCATTTAGTTTAGGAGCTAGTATCAATATAGACACTGTGCATCTTAAAAAAAGAAGTAGGACGATTACAAGGAAACTCTCAATATACAAACTATGCATCTTAAAAAGAAAATAGTCAAGTTTGGAAAAAGTTAACACAACGACAATATACGTATACACAACAACCCCATCATCGTCACTCTCGTTTAACTTAGCTAGCGCTCTCTTTGGTTGTACTCGGAACTAGCGGGGCGAGCGTCTGCTATCGACTTGTACAAGGGCGGTATGTCGTTAGCCTGTCCCTTTAAGCGAGCCTCTCGCTCCTCCGGAGTTGCTGCACCGCCGTTGAAGATCGCGGTGGTGTCGACGACATCCTGGTTGATGATGCTTGCAAACTTCTCCTAGATGCGTCGGAACTCATCTTTGCAATCTCCTGAGAGTTGCTGCAGGCTTTTCCCCCCACTTGGTGACGTCAGCGTGGTCTGTGAGGGTTTTTCGTACCCGTACGTACTGCTCCATGTGGTGGATGACGTAGTAGCTGCACGTCACATTGTTTGTCGGCTGCTGCATGCAACAGAAGTCGGTGTTGTGGCTGAAGCGTGGCAGGCCAAGTTTGTTCTTCTTTCTGTATTTCTCCATGGTATGTCCTCCCTTGTAATTATACTCGAACAGAGCTTCATCTAGAAGCTGCTTCACGAAGGTGTAGTCTTTCTTCTCGCTTCTCATCGAATCCAAGAAATAAGTATGGGAATACTTCGGGGATACAACGATGAGGATGCAGTGGTTGCTACGCAAACAGTTGAACAGACTAATATCGTCAAACCTTGGTATGTGCAAGCATAATAGAAATCTACGAAAGTATATTGGGGCTAGCAAATGACTTACAAGGGAAGGTAGGGCACGAAAAGGTAGTCATTCTTCTTATTCGCAACCATGAAGTCCGAAATGTACCTCTTCGCAGTTTCAAACCCCTGAGGGTTGCAAAGGTTGTTCTCGTGCATGTGGTAAGGGTCCGCTACCGCGACATCCTGCACCTTCTCGAGTCTGGCCACTCTGGCTTCATGGAGCGCCCATAGGCGGAGTAAGGACACGTCGAGGTGGAAGAGGTTGAACATGTTGAAGATCTCCTCGAAACGCAGATAGAACTTGTCAGCGGGGAAATCTTCGACGAAGTCGAAACCCGGTGGCACCTGCACCATGAAAACCGGGAGATCTTGATCTCCAAGCGAACGAGCCTACCTCTCCCTAGTGAGAATGTCATCATGTAGAATCCTCATTTCGAACTGGAGGGTGTTGTATATATCCGTCGGTACGATGGGTTCACCAGGGATATGGAACGCTCGCCATTCAGGACGACGACTCTCTGCTTGGCTAGATCCTGAGGATTTCTTAGCCTGGACCGGGATCTTCTCAACCAGCTGGCTGGCAGCGCCCTTGTAATCTTTCTTAGCAAGCCGCTTTCTCTTCTTTTTGGTTTCCGGGGCCGGGGGATCACCGCCCATCGCGTCTTTGGTCGCCTTAATGATTGTGTTCGGAGTTAGCTTCGGTTTTTTGGGTAGTTGCTCCTCAGTGTCGGCTGGCAGCGTCTCAGTAAATAGACTCTTCTGGCAAGGAACGACACGTTCTGTTTCGGGAGGAGGCATGACATAGTCATCATTAAAGTACTGATCGACGTCCTCCTGCCCCTCCTGTTCGTCCGTGGCCTCATCATGATCACCCAAAGGAGATGGTCCTGGTTGAGTGACGTTGCCAGGGATCGCCGACGACGAGGGTGTTTCGCGTGGGGTGGTCCCGCCCAAAGCAATTTGCGTCTTCGGCCACTTGAGGGTCCAATTCCTGCAATCTATGAGTTTCATCTGTGTCTCCGTCCCTTCAGGTTCTATAGGAGGATCCACATCTTCGTAACCGGGTGTCACCCTAACCACGTCGCTTGGCAACTGCACGGTGCGCATCACCTTCTGTTTGGGGAGAATGACTAAGCCATTTGCAACCGACGCCATTTCACCGTTCACCATGGCGTGGAGAGTGCACGGAGTGTCTTCCTGCGAGACATATACGTGTCGTCGAAGTTAGAGATCCGAACAACGAAACCATGCATGGAAGAAGGTGTTTGTTGAGCCGGCGACGCTTACCGTGAGGGCGTCGATATCAGTCGGTGACGACCTGTGGCCCATGAAAGAGACAGAGGAACTGCTATGGAGTGCATCGGGCTGCGGCTCTTTCTCTAAATTGACTTTGGTCGGCGCCGATGTGACGGCGCCTGGTGGTGGTACTGTTTGCCCCGATGCTAAACTGAGCTTGACGGCCTCAATTAGCTCGGGCCACATTTCCTGGACTTGGGCTTTCGCCATGGCTTTGGCTTTGACCTCGATTTCTTTCACCATTTCTTCTCTCATTTCGGCCATTTTGGTTTCTAAAGTAGCCCGACCGGCTCTCCTTCTCTGCCTTGCAAGCTCACGGTCTTCGGGATAATATATTTCCCATTTGGCATTGACTCCGGCGCCGTTCACACGACCATGAGCTGGCTTCGTTAACGGGTCCTTGCCGATGGCCTCGTTGATTGACCGGTTAAGAGGGTCGTCCCACCTGGCCGAGGACTCCTGGGAGCTTTAAGGTTCTGCATGATGCTTTCGCTGCAATAGGAACGTGAACTATTTAGAAACATGACTACTTGG
The DNA here is from genome assembly GCA_019208055.1 of Stipa capillata. NCBI lineage: Eukaryota > Viridiplantae > Streptophyta > Magnoliopsida > Poales > Poaceae > Stipa > Stipa capillata. The sequence continues at coordinate 352,016 of JAGXJF010005194.1, read as the reverse complement.
AAAGAAATCGACTTAATTAGGATAAATAGAATTAAGCGAGTTAATTAATTACTAGGAGTTCCTCGACTTTCTTCGTTTTGTCATCCGTTTCACATTCCCCGGTCTCTTTATTGAATTTGTACCGGCCCCTGATGAAATCATGTTCGCGCGGTTCTTGGAATTCCTTGAAGAGGTTTGGGACGCCCACCGCAGCCATTGCAGCGTCCTGCTTCTCCCACTTGGGCTTCTTACCTGGGTAACACTGGCTTCCGAGGGTGTGGTTACCTAAGTTCCTTGCTCGCATATCGTGCCCCCATTTCTCGTACTCCTTGACTTGAGGGGTCTGGCAGTGCTGCTTGAAAATATTCCAGTCCCCTTCAGGAATCGAAGGCCACACCTTACTGATCTCAGTTTCGTAATCTTTGTTAAGGTATTCATTTTTGGCCTTGGATTTCCAATTACTCCAAAGCTTGGAGAACTTGCTGATGGCTTTATTGTTTACCAGAGTGTCATGCTCTTGGGACTCGTGCTCGTCCGGGAACTTGAATCTACCATGGAGCTTCCCAATGAGGAGAGTTCGCACCTCCTTCTTGTCATTCACCCTCAGGTTGGTTTCATTGATGTTCACGGTTTCTCGGAGGATGCAGCCTAGGGAATTACTGTAGTGTTGAGCGGCCTTCTTCGAACTAACAGGTAGACCGTCGGCACCGTCGGCACCCACTCGATTGACCACAATCCTATCAGTGCCAATCTTGTTTCGAGACCTAGGCTTCCGCTGCCGGCCAGAGCTCAAGCTCAAGCTCGAGACTCGGACAATATTGCCAGGCAAGCATTCCCACTTTGACCATGTTGAATCCCATACTTGTGAACGCTAAGTAATTTGTTTGCAAACCTGCATGCTATGTTGATATCAACGTTATTTTATGCTAGCGTAGTTATGCCGAGTAATTGCATATGAGGTAGGTTCTGAAATCCATTCCTTATATCCCTAGGATTACTTAGTCGGTTATCATTCGACCGATAAACTAATTAGGACTATAGGCCTTAGCCGTGCTTAGCCCTGCTGTAGTAAAAACTAAATTTTATCGATACGATGGGATTGGGATCAAAACCCTCGGTTTGTTATACATTCCGAGAGAATCTTTTAAAATGAAAGGTTTGCTAAAATCCCAAATGAAAGTGATGTTGGACTGGGATTCGGGCAGGAATGCTAAGGGAGTTTGGAGGTGGTAGAGTAGCCGGTCGCTACTTGAATCAGGAAAGGGTAGGGAGCCGGTTGCTACCTGAGGCCTGGAATGGCAGGGTAGCCGGTTACTACCTGAGGTGATGATTGGACATAGAGTCCTGCTCGAATTAGTTAAGGACCGAACCTAAGTGCCGCTGAATCAGTTCCCCTACCGTACGTCCACATGTCCTTTATGGGAAGGACTTGACTCGGTAAACCCGCCTAATATTAGGGTTCGGACCCGTGGGAAGTAAGAAGAGAGTGCTAGGTAGGATATGGATCCCTAGAGAATCTCCACGGTGATACATGGGTCGAGATTCTTAGTGAGCCCCATTTAGACGTGGATGCAGATTCGATACAAAGATGAGAGTTTCTCCGGATTGTGGTGTCAGGCTGCCTGGGCACAATCGGAGTTAGGGTAAGTCTCATTTAGCGGGTCCGGCTCTAGTATGAAAGCAGGCGAAAGGTCTCGTTGTAATATCCCTGTCAGTACAGGACGCGCAGTGTGCCCAGGGTGACTTACATCTTGTGGGTAAAGCCGTACAACCTCTGCAGAGTGTTAAAAACTATTCGAATAGCCGCGTCCTCGGTCATAGACATGAACTGGTAAGGCCACACACTGGTTAGACTGAGTTTTGTTTGTGAAAGCTAGAAAATGGGATTAAGGACGTGGGCATGATGTGTCCACAGTGAACAGTTTAAGCTACAGTCTGGTAGCGAGGAACTGCAGAAGAGAAAACCTAGCCCAGGCCGCGAGGCGGTAGCGCGGGTAGGTTGTAAGGATTGTTCGAGGCGGTAGAAGGAGCTACCGGCCTCTAGTTGACGACTGTTCTGCTGGATTATCCAGCACCGAATGCTATCTCGTCAGAGACGAATTTTTGATTTCAAAAATGCTCTTAAATCTACTATTCTGTATTTTGAATAAGGACTTACATTTCCGCATAACTTGTAACTTAGGATAGAGCTATCCCCTGATTCATACCCTGCATGAAATATTGCTGTATATTTCCTCCTGTGGGAATAGCTTGCGAGTACATTCCATGTACTCACCTGGCTTGTTGATTTGGCCAGACAAAGAAGACAGCAATATCCGAGGATAAGATTACGATCACGAAAGCTAGGGCGTAACCCAGTCAGTTGCCTGTCAGGTATGGCATATTGACGGGCCACCCCACCGCTGAATTCCGCTGCAAGTTTATAGCCGTTGGGCTACAGGTATCAGATTATCGACCTTAACGGTCTATTTAATCGTTTACGCATGTATGACAATGATATACAGGTTAACTCGTGTGTATCGGCTATTGATCCAGGGACCGGTACAGTGATCACGAGGGAGTATCCGGCCTTAAAACCAAGTACGGCACAGCTTGGTATCAGAGCCATACTGACTGTAGGTTAACCCTAGTTAGCACAGACGTTAGATATAAACCCTAGGTATAACCAGTATTTTTGAAAATATATCTAAGCTTATTATAAGCATGGGTTCTATTCTCTTACCCTCCTTAGTTTTCCCTCTTACCTATGTTGCTCTAAGAGAAACACAGAGCTTTCCCTAATCTCTCGTCTATTTCAAAACTGATGATGAATAGTACGGTTTCCCGTATATTAGGGGTATCCGTATACAGAATCCCGGGGCTTTAGGAAGGTACAGCGTACTCGGTAAGGATCCCTGGACGACAAGGTAACCCCTCTCAGGAAGGGAAGATGCCCCTTAAACTAGGAAGTCAATCCCGACGTTTAAGGAGGCCAGAGTCCTACTCGAGCGTAAGTCCACGTCCAGTACGACCCTGGGAACCCCCTATATAAGGATCAGCAACCCCATAGGGGAGGAGGGTTCTACAAGTCTTACAGGTCAATCTAGTCGCAGCACAAGGATCTCAGGAGGCGAAGCCCTAGAAGACCCGCTGCCTCGAAGGAGTCGAGCTCGGCGGTTTAGCTAGATTAGTCTACGATTAGGTCTAGGGTAGCCACCAACATACACCCCCATTGTAAAGCGTGTTCTCCATCAATATATAGCAACAGGACGTAGGGTTATTATCCTGAGGGAGGCCCGAACCTGTATAAAAAACGGTTGTCCCCTGCTGTCAGAGCTCCTGGCATTTGGGCCCTAGAGGTCCCTACCCCCCAGTAATCATCACTCCACGAATACCGTAAGATCACCGATTCACCTTCTACGACAACTTTGGCCCTATGGGCCCATACCCGGTTACGGATCGAGTGGATTTCGGAGAGTACGCCCCTGGAAAGGACTCGGATGGCGAAGCAGATCACTTCAGAGCCGAGTGCGCCAGGGCCTTCAGCGGGAAGTTGGTCTTGAACGACGACATCCCGGCAGGAACGACCAGCCCCATGGTTGGAATTTCTCCTGTAAACTCTGATCGTGAGGACGATCAAGATCTTACCCACGTCGTGTTCGATGAGGACAACGTGATGGAATACGAGTACACATCGTCCAGCCAAGGACCTCGAATGGTACTCGCGATCGACGATGGTCGAGAAGACCTCGAAGATCAGAATCTGCCCGAGGGCTCGCAGCAGCACAATGCAATGGCCGCCTCCCACATGAACGAGGGCTTACCCGCCGCCGAGGAAAGAACTCCTTGCCGGGACGGAGACCCGCCTGCCGTTGTGGAGAGATCCCCCTCGGGAACGAGGGAGTACGTGTCCCGAACTACTCGAAGACTTGCGGAAGTGCGCAATCTACTCTTACAGCCTCCCGTGGCGGATTTATCGACACCCGCGGGTGTGCAGTGGCTACAGCGGCTGGGGGCTGACCTCCAAGAGGCTCAGAACCAGGCCGAGTCTTCTCAAGCCCAATCGGTGACCCGTAGCTCTACTCGGGTGAACACCCCTCCTCCGCTAGAAGAACACGATCGGGAGGGACGACACCCCAGGAACAGGTCTCCTCAGGAGGAGCCACTGGTCGACCTCCGAGAACAGCTCGACAAACGCCGCCACCAAAGGCGCCAGCAGGAGCAACAGCCTTCTCGGAGAGACCACGTGCAAAACGCCAGTGCTCGGGGCCGAACCTCGACCTCGAATAGCGGTGAGAATGCACCTTATCGGGGGGGCCTTCAGTGGATGCCAGACGCTATCTTAGGAACTCCGTCAGGTACGCTGGCCTTCTCGTTTCAAGCCCGGCTCGCTAGAATCGTACGACGGAACCACGAATCCCGTGGAATTCCTTCAGATCTACACCACCGCGATCGAGGCAGCCGGCGGGGACGAGAAGATTATGGCCAACTATCTTCCTATCGCCCTCAGAGGAGCCGCTAGGACGTGGTTGACAAATCTACCCCCAGGAACTATCCGTTCATAGGGACAGCTATGCGACATGCTGCTCGGGAACTTCCAAGGTACCTTCCCAAGACCTGGTCGAGTCGACGATCTATTCCTTGTCGTCCAGCAACCAGACGAGATCTTCCGAGAGTTTACCAAGAGGTTTAGTGCTGTCCGCAACACTATCCCTGAGATAACAGACTCAGATGTCATCCGCGCCTTCACTCGGGGCAGTAGAAACGAGATGTGCACGCACGACCTGATCATGCGTCCACCGAAAACCACCAGGCAACTCATGGATATAGCCGAGAAGGCCGCTTGTGCGGAGGAAACCCTGCGCTATATCAAACAACAGCGGGGTGAGTCGACCAGTTCTCCCCTCCAGACGAAGGGCGATTCGCGTAAAACCAAACGCAAGAAGAAACCCTCCGGAGGGAACAAGGAGAAAAGGATCAGATCCGACGAGGTAATGGCCGAGATCTCCGAGAAGCGCACCTGGCGACCATGCCCCAAGGATAAACCTACCACATCCTCCGACAAGTCGTCCAAGCCCTGGTGCGATTTTCACCAAACCGACTCACATGATCTGCGACAGTGTCGCATCTTCAAGAAGTATCTTCGGGAAGAAAGAGAGAAGTTCTGCGAGGAGAATCCTCAGGTCGCTAACAACAGTCGGGAAATGACCTCCGACGACGATGACTCCACCCCTGAGCCTTTCCAGGGGCACGTCAGAGCGATCGAGCACATATTCGGGGGCTCAACCTCTTACGAATCTAAGAGGCAATACAAGGCGATCGCCCCGAGAAGTTCTAGCAAGTGTACCGCGAGTTCCTCGAGCGGTCAAGTGGTCCGAGGTCACGATCTCTTTCGACCAGACCGATTGCCCCGAAAATTGCGCTCGGCCGGGATGGTACCCAATCGTGGTCGAGCCAACGATCAACAACTGCCGAGTAGGCCGCGTATTAATAGATGGAGGGAGCTCCCTCAATATCCTATTTGCCAACGCCGTCGACGCAATGTAAGTGCCACGATCGTTTGTTTAGACGGTGACGCACGCTTTTCACGGTATCGTCCCGGGCTCATCGGCCACGCCGATCGGGCAAGTTACGCTCTCGGTTACCTTCGGTACACCGGAGAACTTCCGAACAGAGAAAATCCTGTTCGACGTAGTCAATTTCAAAACAGCATACAACGCTATCTTGGGACGCCTTACTCTGGCTAAGTTTATGGCGGCCACGCACTACGTCTACCAGTGCGTAAAGATGCCAGGCCCGAAGGGAATCCTTGCGGTAAGATGTTCCCCCAGAGAAGCGCTCCTCTGCGATAAGCACAGCCTCGACCACGTACAAGCACTCCTGGGGAACAGAGAGCATATGCCCTCGAAAACCAACACGGCCGTGAAAACCCACGGCGAAGTAAAAGTAATTCCTCTGGATCCAGCAGAGCCCTCCAAGACAGTCCGGATCGGGTCAACGCTTGATCCAGACTTGAAATCGTCACTCATCGTGTTTCTCCGGGGCAATTCGGACATTTTCGCGTGGCAACCATCCGACATGCCTGGAATCCCCAGGGAAGTGATTGAGCACAGGCTAGCTGTCCGTCAGGATGCCGTACCAGTAAAACAAAAACTACGGCGATTCGCCATAGATCGGAAGGAAGCTATTAAGGTGGAAATCGAAAAACTCCTGAAAGCCGGGTTTATCCGAGAAGTCGAGCACCCCGAATGGCTCGCCAATCCAGTCATGGTTAAGAAAGCCAACGGGAAGTGGCGGATGTGCGTCGATTTCACGGATCTTAACAAGGCTTGCCCAAAGGACGCTTTCCCCTTACCCAGAATAGATCAGATAGTGGACTCAACATCAGGGTGCGACTATCTAAGCCTTCTCGATGCATATTCGGGCTATCATCAAATAAGCATGTGTCGGGAGGATGAGGAGAAAACTTCCTTCGTAACTCCGTTCGGAGTATTCTGCTATTCAAAGATGCCCTTCGGACTAAAAAACGCGGGAGCAACGTATCAACGCGGAATGCAGCTTGCCCTCCATAGCCAAATTGGTCGAAATGTTGAAGCGTACATCGACGACCTCGTCGTGAAAACAAAGAAGAAAGAAGACCTGCTCTCGGACCTACTGGAAACATTCACCAACCTCCGAAGAAACAGAATAATGTTGAACCCGGAGAAGTGTACCTTCGGAGTCAGCACCGGAAAGCTACTGGGTTTCTTGGTATCGCACCGGGGAATTGAGGCAAATCCCAATAAAATACGGGCGATCGCGGAGATGAGGTCCCCAAAAACGGTTCGAGACATCCAAAGGCTCACGGGTTGCATGGCGGCCATGAGCAGATTCATATCCCGACTAGGAGACTGTGGAATCCCATTCTTCAAACATCTGCGACAACATGACGGCTTCGAGTGGACAGCGGAGTCTGAAGCGGCATTCCAGGAGCTCAAAGAATACTTAACCACCCCCCCCGGTGCTGGTCGCGCCTAATCTCGAGGAAGGGTTACTGCTTTACGTCGCAGCCGGTCCGTCCACGGTCAGCGGAGTGTTGACGGTGGAACGCAGAACTTCTGAGCACCGTGAAAAGGCCTAGAAACCAGTGTACTACATCAGCGAGATTTTGCATGGACCCAAGGAACGTTATCCTCAAGTTCAAAAGCTCCTGTACGTGGTCCTCACCACATCTCGCAAGTTTCGACACTATTTCCAAGCTCACACAGTCACGGTCCCAACCACCTACCCTTTGGGAGAAATCCTCCGCAACCGCGAGGCCATCGGTCGAATCGCCAAGTGGGCTGTTGAGCTCGGAGAGTTTGACATCCACTTCGTTCGGCGCACGGCGGTCAAGTCGCAAGTCCTCGCTGATTTTGTCACTGAATGGACGGAGCCTGACTGTTCGGCATCACCAGCAGTAAAGGATGACATTTGGACACTACACTTCGACGGTTCCCTAACCATCGAAGGCGCGGGGGCTGGGATAATCTTGACCTCCCCGACTGGAGAACGCCTGCAGTACATACTACAGATTGACTTCCCGGCCACGAATAACATAGCTGAGTACGAAGGTTTGCTAGCCGGTCTCAGGGTCGCTTCCGTACTCGGTATTCGCCACCTTCTCGTGAACGGAGACTCCCAGTTGGTGGCAAGACAAGTGTCCAAGGAGTACCAGACCACAGACCCGAATATGGTGGCTTACCTTGCGGAGGTGAGAAAGCTAGAGAAGAAGTTCGTCGGTTTTGAAGTACGATATATCCCTCGAAAGGATAACTGCCAAGCCGACAGTCCGGGGCCTTTGTAGAAAGGATCTCCACGCCGTCCGTGGCTTCTCTTGAACCCGAGGACGAAGGAGTGGTGGTTAAGCACCGCTCAAGGGTGTCACCAGGTATTGACGCTCCGAGGGGAGTGGCGGGATGTCTCGTCGCTCCCCTCGATCTTGAAGATTCGTGGATAGAGCCTGACGAGGGGAGCCCATCCGGGTAGGCCCAACACAACGAGTCGGCCCAACAGGCTTAGACAAGCCCACTTGGATGAAGGCCCAAGAAAGGCCCGCAACAATACAACGTCCGGGGGCCATTAAGACAGGCGTTACAACTCATCAAGGCATACGTTTCAACCGGCATGAAGACTGGCGTTACTCGGACGGTTACCAGATGTAAATATCTCAGTTAATTAGGACAGTAACCGTAGCTCAGCCGAGTGACCGAGTCGGCTAATGTACATGCCTATATAAGGCTGAGCCCTCCATGCAGATGGGGGCTGGACTCTACATTCTTTGATCTTTAGACGAACTAGCTTCATCTTCAACCCCTTGTACTCCCTTTTTCTCACGCAAGATCATCAAATATATACAGCAGGAGTAGGGTATTATCTCCACCATTGGAGAACCTGAACCTGGGTAAAACTCTTGTGTGCACCGCCTAGATTTTCCATACACGCTTCCTCAAATCCTATTACAAATGGATATTGCCGCGAATTCCCCGCGACAGTTGGCGCGCCAGGTAGGGGAGCCCATCCGGGTAGGCCCAACACAACGAGTCGGCCCAACAGGCTTAGACAAGCCCACTTGGATGAAGGCCCAAGAAAGGCCCGCAACAGTACAACGTCCGGGGGCCATTAAGACAGGCGTTACAACTCATCAAGGCATACGTTTCAACCGGCATGAAGACTGGCGTTACTCGGACGGTTACCAGATGTAAATATCTCAGTTAATTAGGACAGTAACCGTAGCTCAGCCGAGTGACCGAGTCGGCTAATGTATAGGCCTATATAAGGCCGAGCCCTCCATGCAGATGGGGGCTGGACTCTACATTCTTTGATCTTTAGACGAACTAGCTTCATCTTCAACCCCTTGTACTCCCTTTTTCTCACGCAAGATCATCAAATATATACAGCAGGAGTAGGGTATTATCTCCACCATTGGATTGAGAACCTGAACCTAGGTAAAACTCTTGTGTGCACCGCCTAGATTTTCCATACACGCTTCCTCAAATCCTATTACAAATGGATATTGCCGCGAATTCCCCGCGACAGAGCCCATCCGCAGGTACCTTCTCGATCGAACTACGCCTGAGGACAATACGCTTTCCGAGCAAATTGCCTGGCGCGCCAGGATGTATTCCCTGGTCGATGGGGCCCTCTACCGACGAGGGGCTCACGGAGTGCTCATGCGGTGTATCCCTCAGACGCAGGGTATAAGATTACTCGAAGAGATCCATGGAGGGGTGTGCCGGGCACATGCATCTTTCCGAACCCTGGTCGGAAAGGCCTTTAGACAAGGATTCTATTGGCCGACAGCCCTACATGACGCGAGCGAGTTAGTGAAGCGATGCCGTCAGTGTCAATTTCACCGCAGACGCATTCACCAGCCCGCCCAAGCATTACAAACAATTCCCTTGTCATGGCCATTCGCCGCATGGGGCCTCGATATCCTAGGGCCGTTCCCGGTGGCACCCGGGGGCTATAAGTTCCTCTTCGTCGCGATCGATACATTCACCAAATGGATCGAAGCCGAACCTGTCGCACAGATCACGTCGGAGGCAGCCAAGCGGTTCATAATGCGAAACATTATAACCAGGTTTGGCGTCCCGAGCAGAATCATAACCGACAACGGTACTCAGTTCTCCAGCTCCGACTTCATCGAGTACTGTACCGAGCTCGGCACCACGATATGCTATGCCTCGGTTGCACACCCACAGAGCAACGGACAGGTCGAACGCGCCAACGGATTTATACTCCAGGGGATGAAAACTCGCGTCTTCAATAGGCTCTCTGCCCACGCCAAGGCTTGGGTACGCGAGTTGCCCTCCGTCCTCTGGGCTTTATGGACAACCTCCAATCGAGCCACCGGAGAAACACCGTTCGGTTTGGTATATGGAGCCGAGGCCATGCTGCCATGCGAACTTACCCTAAAATCACCACGGGTAGAATTGTACACCGACAAGGAAGAAATCCCTCGAAGAGAGGATGACCTCAACTTCATCGAGGAAAAACGGACCCAGGCTCTGCTCCGGGCCACCCGATACCAGCAGAACCTCCGTCGTTACTACGACAGACATGTTCGACAACGCTCATTGCAAGTCGGAGACCTCGTCCTACGACTCGTACAGAATAAAAGCAATAGCAATAAGCTTTCTCCCAAATGGGAAGGTCCTTACACGATAGTCGAAGTAACTCGACCGGGATCTTTCCGACTAGCAATGGAAGACGGCCGAGTCCTAACGAATTCCTAGAACATCGATCAACTCCAGAAGTTTTACGTTTAAGGCTAATCGACTGTCCACTCGAGAACATCCCTCGAGTGGACAGTCGGGGGCTGGTCCAGAGACTTAGACACGGAAGTCATTTATCAGAAAAGATAGAAATTCCATACATGTCAGGCGTACATACGAGGGCTATGCATTTACAAGTCGGGTAGGTGCAAACGCCCAGAAAAATCTTGAGCGACTCGATCCAATTCCACCAGACGATCAGGGAAGCTCTCTGTGGCTCAGATAGACGCGCCGACCGTGGTAAGCACCAGCTCTAGGCGGTCCGCCATTTTCAACAGATTCTCCTCGGCGGACGAGGCTCGCGTTTTCTCCCGAGAAAGGGCATCGGAAAGCCGAGCCGATTGGTCTCAGAGTGTCTGGGCCTCGCCGCGAAGTGACTGGACCTCACCGCGAACGGAGTTCCACCTATCACGAGCACGCTGAGAAGAAAACGCCAAGGTCAGATAAGCTGATAAGATTATCTGACGAGACCAATGACGAGCAGGAACCTTTCCTACCTCCACCAAGGGTCCGAGTAGCGCTATGGGGTCATCTCCGGCCGAGGCTTCCCCGCCCTGGGGACTAGGCGCCGGCTGGTCCTTGATGGGCGAAGAGGGGGATACTGCGCCAACCGGGCTCCGACTAGGAAGTAATCTGATAGACAACTTCCTCCGCGGAGCAGCAAGAGGGGCGGGTTTCGGTGGAGAAGTTTCCCTGCAGGTCGCATTCAGAACCCAGAACTAGGAGCGAAGGCTCGACAAAGCAAGAAGGCTAGGAGGCAGAGAACAATGCGGGCAAAACCCCAATTCTTGGATTCCTAAAGATTTAAACCGTCGCCGAAGCCGAGCGCGGTTTACGGCATGATCAGTTCCATCGCATTTAATGCGGACAGTTGCTTTTTCCGCGCCGTGGTTCAGCACACGTTAACGGCAAAATGGCGCAGAGAGAGAAAAGATTCTTCATCACCACGCGAAATTTCCGCCACGAGGGTTCGGTTTCCTAGAAATATGCCAGGCGGACGCGTGCCCGTGATCAACGGGTCGGATCTGATTGGAAAAGCATTTTGGATTTTTCAAAGGATTATTCCGATAAGGCTTCTACGACTACTCGGTAGGGATTGAGTCTACTCGGGGGAGACATCGACAAGGACCACTCGGGTCGCCTACTCGGAATTTTTCCCCGACCAGGGCAGATTTCCAACAGAACCATCATGACCTCACTTCACGTATTGATGGGGGGCTTGATGATGAATAGTACAGTTTCCCGTATATTAGGGGTATCCGTATACAGAATCCCGGGGCTTTAGGAAGGTACAGCGTACCCGGTAAGGATCCCTGGACGACAAGGTAACCCCTCTCAGGAAGGGAAGACTCCCCTTAAACTAGGAAGTCAATCCCGACGTTTAAGGAAGCTAGAGTCCTACTCGAGCATAAGTCCACGTCCAGTACGACCCTGGGAACCCCTATATAAGGATCAGCAACCCCATAGGGGAGAGGGGGGTTCTACAAGTCTTACAGGTCAATCTAGTCGCAGCACAAGGATCTCAAGAGGCGAAGCCCTAGAAGACCCGCTGCCTCGAAGGAGTCGAGCCCGGCGGTTTAGCTAGATTAGTCTACGATTAGGTCTAGGGTAGCCACCAACATACACCCCCCCCATTGTAAAGCGTGTTCTCCATCAATATATAGCAACAGGACGTAGGGTTATTATCCTGAGGGAGGCCCGAACCTGTATAAAAACGGCTGTCCCCTGCTGTCAGAGCTCCTGGCATTTGGGCCCTAGAGGTCCCTACCCCCAGTAATCATCACTCCACGAATACCGTAAGATCGCCGATTCACCGATCGTCGACAAAAACCTTTAGACTATACTAGCAAAGTAAGCAACGAGATCTTTACCGATGAAGCAAGAATTTGCCAACCCTACCGAAGATCAAGAAGAATTGCGTCGTCACGTCATCCAGGACACTTGTCGAGACTCGCCACCAATGGGTCGATACCAACACTTCAACCCTTCCAACTCATGATGTCAAGAGCGTGGGAGTTCGCAAAGGAAACATCGCGTTAAGTGGAAGAGACTCGGCAGCATGTGGCATTGATGCCCCGCCAAGGATGGCAACCCCAGGCATCGACCGAGTGGACTAAGCCCATAAGGTTAGGTCACTAGACCTCGCTTGTCATGAGCAGCGAGATAGGTACCCCTCTTAGTTCAAGTTCTAGACGTCCTTTGTGGTATATGATATACCCTACAATGTCCCTCGCGAGGTATTCATTGTTTCATGTTTTCTTGGTTGCTTAAAATATGTGACCTGCACATATGTCTTTCGACGCATGTAGCAGTCACATCCACTGTTGAGTAGTCAATAGGCCTTACCTCATCTTCCAACTAAACAAGTCCTGCCGTACCATCTGTCAAACCTTTTTCCTGGATTCTCTCCGAAATCACCTCTCTCTGTCAGCCTTATGTTGATTTTTTTTGACGACTTTGACCTTGCTTCATCTATAAGCCACCGACCGGGTAGGACGTGAGCCTCTGTCCTATCCCGAGGCAATCCTTTCTTGAAATCCTTGTTAACCTCCACGTTGCCAAGCGGCTATTTAAAGCCTTATTCCCCCTCTTGTGATGCACGCCAGTGCTTTTTCATCTTGTCCAAACTCCTTCCTCTGCCAGAAGAGTTCCTAGCCTCTAGCGCCCATTTTCCTATTCCACCTCTCTCCCAATGGACGCAATGCCTCCTGGCACCCTTTACCAAGAAACCACGGCTGAAGAGCTCACTGGATTCACAAGCATTTTGTGGACCGTGGTTCAGCAAACCCTCAGAGCAACGCAACGCCTAAGTATTTTGTGTACTTAGGGAGTGCCTTCTGTTCCTCGAATGAATTCTGGGCAAAAGTTCATGTCTGCCCAGCCGACGTCGATCAAGGTTTTTCCCTCCCTTTCATCGGGACGACCATGCCTGCTGTAGTAAAAACTAAATTTTATCGATACGATGGGATTGGGATCAAAACCCTCGGTTTGTTATACATTCCGAGGGAATCTTTTAAAATGAAAGGTTTGCTAAAATCCCAAATGAAAGTGATGGAGGACTGGGATTCGGGCAGGAATGCTAAGGGAGTTTGGAGGTGGTAGAGTAGCCGGTCGCTACTTGAATCAGGAAAGGGTAGGGAGCCGGTTGCTACCTGAGGCCTGGAATGGCAGGGTAGCCGGTTACTACCTGAGGTGATGGTTGGACATGGAGTCCTGCTCGAATCAGTTAAGGACCGAACCTAAGTGCCGCTGAATCAGTTCCACTACCGTACGTCCACATGTCTTTATGGGAAGGACTTGACTCGGTAACCCGCCTAATATTAGGGTTCGGACCCGTGGGAAGTAAGAAGAGAGTGCTAGGTAGGATATGGATCCCTAGAGAATCTCCACGGTGATACATGGGTCGAGATTCTTAGTGAGCCCCATTTAGACGTGGATGCAGTTCGATACAAAGATGAGCGTTTCTCTGGATTGTGGTGTCAGGCTGCCTGGGCACAATCGGAGTTAGGGTAAGTCTCATTTAGCGGGTCCGGCTCTAGTATGAAAGCAGGCGAAAGGTCTCGTTGTAATATCCCTGTCAGTACACGACGCGCAGTGTGCCCAGGGTGACTTACATCTTGTAGGTAAAGCCGTACAACCTCTGCAGAGTGTTAAAAACTATTCGAATAGCCGCGTCCTCGGTCATAGACATGAACTGGTAAGGCCACACACTGGTTAGACTGAGTTTTGTTTGTGAAAGCTAGAAAATGGGATTAAGGACGTGGGCATGATGTGTCCACAGTGAACAGTTTAAGCTACAGTCTGGTAGCGAGGAACTGCAGAAGAGAAAACCTAGCCCAGGCCGCGAGGCGGTAGCGCGGGTAGGTTGTAAGGATTGTTCGAGGCGGTAGAAGGAGCTATCGGCCTCTAGTTGACGACTGTTCTGCTGGATTATCCAGCACCGAATGCTATCTCGTCAGAGACGAATTTTTGATTTCAAAAATGCTCTTAAATCTACTATTCTGTATTTTGAATAAGGACTTACATTTCCGCATAACTTGTAACTTAGGATAGAGCTATCCCCTGATTCATACCCTGCATGAAATATTGCTGTATATTTCCTCCTGTGGGAATAGCTTGCGAGTACATTCCATGCACTCACCTGGCTTGTTGATTTGGCCAGACAAAGAAGACAGCAATATCTGAGGATAAGATTACGATCACGAAAGCTAGGGCGTAACCCCAGTCAGTTGCCTGTCGGGTATGGCATATTGACGGGCCACCCCACCGCTGAATTCTGCTGCAAGTTTATAGCCGTTGGGCTACAGGTATCAGATTATCGACCTTAACGGTCTATTTAATCGTTTACGCATGTATGACAATGATATACAGGTTAACTCGTGTGTATCGGCTACTGATCCAGGGATCGGTACAGTGATCACGAGGGAGTATCCGGCCTTAAAACTGGGTACGTCACACAGAACCTAAGTCCATGGCAGAGTGCTTCAAGCGCTCAGACTAGTCCAAATGTGTCACACCCTGATTTTTCAGAACCCAAAAATTAGGGCCAACAAAAACTTTTTGCGTTAATAATGGTAATCGCTTAAACGAACCTAGTTAAAACCTCATCGTCTCTCTCGTAACTCTAGCGTCGATTGGTTCATCCTTCCCTTCCGACGCATGTCCATCTCTCCACCGATCCCAATCCTATGACCCCTGATGTAAGGCGACACCGTCTCTCTCTTCCCCGTCAGACTTCCAGCATAACCACACACACGCACCGTTAAAACTTTTCACGTGTATATACCTACGCATGTATGTGTATACGCCCATCTATCAACCAAACGCCTCTATGTAGACGCGTACATCGCCTCCAGGTGCGCATGCATGGTATCTATGTGCATATACCCCGAAGGCACTCTTACCACCTTTTCTCTCTCCTAGCACATAAACCCCTCCACCCTTCTTGTGAATTTGAAACATATACACGTCGCAAACCTATTCCGAGTGACGTGATCTTTCGCCACCTACCTCGTCATGACCTATCATGAATGTGTGCACCTATATACCACTTTCACATGGATGCACATGCGCAAAACCCTACAGGACATAAAAACGGCATACGCAAGGCCCTAACTCAATATTCCAATTGATCTCTTGGCCTCCAGCAATTTCGAACAAATGGGAACCTCCTAACATTCATAACAACTCCAATATAAAAATAACGTAGAGTTGTGCGGTGTAAATGTTTAAATTGATTTCAAATTCAAATCGAAAGATGAGTGGAATGTACAATACAACTCATGGAAACAAAGTTCCTAAAAACCCTAGAAAATTCTACAGCACTCCTAGCATCATTCTTAACTGAGCTGGCAAATGAAATGTGAGCCTCCAGTTCGGATGTTTCAAACTAATTCAAATAGCAGCGTAAGCTGATTTTTGGATTAGGAAGTTCCTTCCATTCTTGTCTTTCTAAAAACTTCCAAAAGTCCTGAGAGCATCCTCTCATAGTATGGATCTCATTTCTGTGCTCAGTCCTTCGTGTCCAGTTTAAAAACCTCAAATGAGCTCCAAATCGAATTTCTGCCAAATTTGAATTTGACTCATGATCCACTATTTGCATCTTCCGAAAATTTCTCTAAATTCTGTGGATCATCTTCAACATAAAATTGATCCATTTTCCCAATAATACGCTACTACCACTGCGTGTTTTCTCTCTCAAAGAATCCTCTGAGGACCAGTCAAAACAGCTCTCCCTGATATTTTTCCTCCCTTTTGCTAGGGTCACCCAATGCGTACCAACTAATTTCTCACCTGCCAACACACTGTGCACGCTGCCAAACTCTCCTGTGCCTACTGAACACGTTGCCCTACAGCTACACCCTCTACGCATGTCCAGCTCACAGCCAACTCCATCTCCGTGTCACTCCTCTCAAAATATCTACGCTCGCCCCAATCCCCTTCTTCCATTGCTCCCCCTTCCTCCTCTGGTTTCCTCTGCTACCCAAGCTCCCCTGAGCTTCCCCTTGCTCCGCCATACAACAAGCCGAGCTACTCATACTCCAAACCGCATCCAGGCCCAGCTGCTGTAGTTTCGTCTACCCGAACTTCCCCATTCTTCTTCTTCCCCACAGCGGCTCTTCCTCACCAGCCAAAGCCGAACCCCAGTACAGCACCCCGAGCGCACCGCCCCTTCTCATGCCGCCGGCGAGCTCCTCAAATCGGCGCCACCACCGGCCCTCAGCGTCCCACACCGCCGGCCAAGTCACCTAGCTCGGCCAGGCCGCCGCTGGTCGAATCCCCTTTTTCCTCCCTCCCCTCGTCTTCCTCCCTGCCATGCCTGGTGCCGCCGGCAAGTAGAGCCAGAGAAATCACCGCCGCGGAGCCCGAGCTGCAGCCGTGGCCGAGGACCACCCGGGTGCCGCCCCTCCAGTCTGCTCCGTGCCCAGCACCGCCGCCCCTTCGGTCTGCTCCGTGCCTAGCACCGCCGCCCCCCACCTCTCGCCGCTGCCGTCGGTAGGCTCCCTCCTCCGCCCGGGACACCAACTACCGCCGGATCTGGTCCCACCCGAGCTCATGCCGCCACTGCCGTGCCCCCGGTCGCTGCTCGCCTTTAATGGAAGCCGTTGCCTCGCTCCTCATCGCCGGCGAGCTGTCCCGAGATTCACCGCCGTCCGCCCCGTTGCTCGTCGCCGCCACGGCCTCTTCCGCCGCTCCGGCAAGCTCCAGACCTGCCTTTACCGCCAGCTGCCGAGCCCTAGACCCGCCTCGTCGTCGACTCGGTTCAGCATCGTGCCGCGTCTCCCCACCACGGCCCTGTCCTCTCGCCAGTCCCCAACGCGTCGCCGCTCTCCAACCACTCCGACCGGCCACGAGCTTCTGGAGCCACCGCTGATATCGCTCTGGTAGGCTGCCAACCAGGGCCGAGGACCCCATCCGCCGAGCCCTCGCCTCATCCCCGGTACTAGCGCCGCCACGGGTAAGCCGCCCCGGCCACAGCTGCCGAAGGCCCGAAGCCTATTTCTTTTTTCCGTCGTCAATCATATCCTTTTCTCCTGAGCTAACTGGCCTGAGACTGTGGTTAAGGCGCACGATTAAGAAAAACGGTAAGAAACCGAACTAAACCGCTGTCAGCTCCGAGTAGTACGCAATCCCCGCATGAAAGCATTTTCCTGCTAAGGTAAAGGCGTATTCCCCTCTGGGTTTCTGATTTTCTTGTATTATTCGGCCGCTCATCTCTGGTTCTCCCAGTTTCCACACTTCCAGACTAGCTTTTCAAGTGTGATTACCAGCTCTGACACACTAGAAACATTAGGAACATTTGGTTCTAACATAAGTTCTAATTTTGAATTCAATTAAACGCAAACAGTAAAAAGCTTGCGAATTCATTTGAACTTTAAATCCTTAGTAAGAAAAATATTAGAGTATGGTCTCAAAAAAAAACCTCGGCCTAGTTAATCGGTGGAGTAACCTGTTCAATATACCCCATATCCGAATAACAGTAGAGATCAAGGGGAAGAAATGACAATGGGGAGAAAGAACCTTGTGATACAGCCATACTTCGAGTAAATTGGAAAGGACCTCGAACCTGTAAAATTAAAATTTCAGAATAAACAAAATATGAAACAAGACATTCTGAGAACTTCTGAGAATTAAAGGACTAGGTATACCGAGGAAATTTGAGTAACGAACTCGGGTTAACGTATGCAACGGAAGACCTCATTTTGTGTGATACGGCTAAAAACGTAATGAATATTCAGGGCCTTATAGGTATAACCTTAGCATTCTCAGCAAGGCCTAATGCCTTTGGTATAACAGTCACAAGGCGCTTCCCCAAAATCCTGGGGAAAATCAATAAGCCGATAGGTCAAAAATACAAAGGACTATAAGCAAAGCCCCGTTCTTGTGTACTCGAGAATCCATATTTCCTGCTAGGAGGACAAACACCTAGGGATTCTAGCCGTGTCTTTTTGACCTTATCTGCTAATAAACTAAGTTGTCCCAAAACCCTAGCAATGAATGCGAGCTTACGGCACCAGAAACCTTAAAACCCTAACACGCTTAGCGTTCTTCTAAATGAAAATACCTGACTACGTCCCTCAAACCCTAACAACCTCCCGAGGCACTGGAATCCTAACGCGACAGAAGCTTAAGGTAGATATCCTTGTCCGGATAACCTAGAGCGCCAAATTCTACCATTCTAAAACTCCATAAAATCACAATAATTAATCCAACGCATTATGGTTGCCCGAATTGATTATTCTGGTTTTGTATTCGTTGTTCTTGGTTCTTCTCGCATCATTGATTCATCTGCCGCTCTTGCGACGTGTAGATGCCGATGTTAGGAATTATTGCGCGAAAGAATTCGGACAGCTGTCGAATCAGATTCAAGACCGAGTCCCGGACAACATTGCCAGGCAAGCATTCCCACCTTGACCATGTTGAAATCCTATATTTGTGAAGTTAATTATTTTGTTTATGAAATTGCATGCTATGTGGGTAAAATCATTATTTTATGTAGACCTAGCTATTCCTATTAGATGCACGGCTTAGGCTCGATAAACCATGTCCTTGTAACCCTAGTATTAAGTGCTGATCATTGGACGATCGGCAATTTAATTAGGAGTATAGGCGATAGCCCCGCTTAGCCCTGCTGTAGTAAAAACTAAGTTTATCGATGCGATGGGATTGGGATCAAAACCCTCGGTTTGTAAACGCATACCGAGGTGCCATTTAAAAGGTATGTTTGTTAAAACCCTGAGTGAGATGATGGAGGATTTGGATTCGGGCAGGAATGCTAAGGGAGTTGGAGGAGGTAGAGTAGCCGGTTGCTACTGGAATCAGAAAAGGGTAGGGAGCCGGTTGCGACATGAGGCCTGGAATGGCAGGGTGGCTGGTTACTACCTGAGGTGATGGTTGGACATGGAGTCCTGCTCGAATCAGTTAAGGACCGAACCTAAGTGCCGCTGAATCAGTTCCCCTACCGTACGTCCACATGTCCTTTATGGGAAGGACTTGACTCGGTACCTCGTCTAATGCTGGAGCTCGGAACCGTGGGAAGTTAGGGTGATGTGCTAGGTGGATCTGGGATTCCCTAGAGGATCTCCACGGGACTGCGTAGGGGTAAAGCTCTTCGTGAGTCTCACAGCGTCGTGGGGGTAAAGCTCAGTAGAGTCCTACAAGGTACGTGGAACATGGTCCGACACAAAGGGGGGAGTCCCATTTTGACATCCGGGATGCCAAAGTTGGGTTACCCACCTAGCGGGTCCGGCTCTAGCGTGAACACGGGCGAAAGGTCTCGTTGTAATATCCCTATCAGTATACGTCGCGAAGTATACCCAGGGTGACCTACATCTTGTGGGTAAAGCCGTACAACCTCTGCAGAGTGTTAAAAACTATTCGAATAGCCGCGTCCTCGGTCATGGACATGAACTGGTAAGGCCACACACTGGTTACACTGAGTTTTGTTTGTGAAAGCTAGGAAATGGGATTAAGGACGTGGGCATGATGTGTCCACAGTGAGCAGTTTAAGCTATGGTCTGGTAGCGAGGAACTGCGGAAGAGAAAATCTAGCCCAGGCCGCGAGGCGGTAGCGCGGGTAGGTGGTAAGGATTGTTCGAGGCGGTAGAAGGAGCTACCGGCCTCTATTGACGACTGTTCTGCTGGATTATCCAGCACCGAATGCTGTCTCGACTGAGACAAATTTTGATTTTGAAAATGCTCTTGAATCTACTATTCTGTATTTCGAATAAGAACTTACATTTCCGCACAACTTGCAACTTAGGTTAGAGCTATCCCTTGATCTATTCCCTGCATGAAATATGGCCGTATATTTTCTCCTGCGGGAATAGCTTGCGAGTACATTCCATGTACTCACCTGGCTTGTTGATTTGGCCAGACGAAGAAGACAGCGATATCCGAGGATAAGATTACGATCGCGAAAGCTAGGGCGTAACCCCAGTCAGTTGCCTGTCGGGTATGGCATGCTGATGGGCCACATCTCCGCTGGATTTCCGCTGCAAGTTTATAGCCATTGGGCTACAGGTATCAGATTATCGACCTTAACGGTCTATTTAATTGTTTACGCATGTATGACAATGATATACAGGTTAACTCGTGTGTATCGGCTACTGATCCAGGGACCGGTACAGTAATCACGAGGGAGTATCTGGCTTAAAAACCGGGTACGCCACAAAATGGAAGGAAGCAATAGAGGCAGAGTTGCGCTCGCTCAAGAAAAGAAAGGTATTTACTTCAGTAATACCAACTCCTCAAAATGTCTTCCCTGTGGGAGCAAAATGGGTTTTCGTTCAAAAAAGAAATGAAAACAATGAGGTGGTGAGATACAAAACGAGACTTGTAGCACAAGGGTTCACACAGAGACCCGGCATCGATTATGATGAAACCTACTCTCCTGTTATGAGTGGAATAACATTCCGATATTTAATATCTTTGGCAGTACAAATGAAATTATCCATGCAGTTGATGGACGTAGTGACCACATACTTATATGGGTCACTCGATTCGGACATTTACATGAAAGTCCCTGATGGACTTAAAGTCTCGAATCCAAATGCAAATCGTAACATGTATTGTGTAAAATTACAAAAGTCACTCTATAGCTTAAAATAATCGGGAAGAATGTGGTACAACCGATTAAGTGAATTCCTTCTTCAGGAGTGTTATTCAAACAATGATGATTGCCCTTGTATATTTATAAAGAAATCCTCAAAGGGATTTTGTATCATCTCAGTGTATGTCGATGATCTCAATATCATTGGAACTACACAAGACATACAAGAGGCAAGTAATCATCTAAAGAAGGAATTTGAGATGAAAGATTTGGGTAAAATCAAATTCTGCTTAGGTTTACAACTTGAGCATTTTCCCTCAGGAATCCTTGTACATCAGTCTGCTTATATCCAGAAAATCTTGGAGAAATTTAATATGGATAAATCATATCCATCCAAGACTCCTATAGTCGTTCGATCTCTTGATAGAGATAAAGATCCATTTAGACTTAGGGCCGATGACGAAGAGATATTAGGACCTGAAGTTCCTTATCTCAGTGTCATCGGAGCACTAATGTATCTAGCAAACTGCACCAGGCCTGATATTTCATTTGCAGTTAATCTATTGGCTAGACATAGTGCATCCCCTACAAAAAGGCATATGGTAGGTGTCAGGAATATCCTCAAATATCTCCAAGGCACAAAAGATCTTGATTTATTCTATCAGAAAAATCAAGATATGACTATAGTGGGATATGCAGATGCTGGCTATCTATCTGATCCCCATAATGTCAGATCTCAGACTGGGTTCGTATTCCTACATAGTGGAGCAGCCATATCATGAAAATCATCAAAACAGACTTTAGTGGCTACTTCCACTAATTATTCTGAAACAATTGCATTATATGAAGCATCGCGTGAAAGCGTTTGGCTTCGTAGAATGATTAACCACATACAACAGTCATGTGAAATTGGTTCTTTAGAATGACCAACAATTATCTACGAAGATAATTCTGCTTGTATTACACAAATGCAATCAGGTTATATAAAGAGCAATATTACAAAGCACATTGCTCCTAAATTATTTTATCCCCATGAATAACAGAAAAACAGGGAAATTAAAATCTTGCAAACTAAGTCTTGTGAAAATCTTGTAGATTTATTCACAAAGTCCCTACCAACATCTCTATTCTAGAAATATGTTCATGGAATTGGTATGAGACGAATTCGAGACTTGCAAGGTTCAGGGGGAGTAAACTCCTGAAATATAACCTGACAAATGATCATGAGATCATATATATTGTACTCTTTTCTTTTATGAGTTTTCCCTAAATAGTTTCTCATAAAAGGTTTTTAATGAGGCAATATTAATACAAGCCATATATGTCATATCATTTTCTCCTTACTTTTCCCATTGGGTTTTAAAGGAGTTTTCCATGACATATTATCCAACAATAAGAATTCATATATGCCATACAATTTTCTCTTTATTTTCCCATTGGGTTTTAAAGGAGTTTTTCATGGCGTATTTTCCCATAGGGTTTTAGAGGAGTTTTTCAGATGCTCTTTATATACAGAGGTGAAATTGATCAAGGGGGAGTGTTGTGAACCGACATAATCCTTTGGAGGGACACGTCGCTTATGATCAATTTACAACCGTCATTAGCGGTTGCTAATGACGCCTCAAAACAAAGAACTGCCGTCCCTTCAGACTTGTATATATTTGTAATTGCATCACAGAATCAATACGAGAGAATCACTTAATTTGTGCCCAATCGCTGTCTCAATCCTTGTTCTACAATTCATACTACAGCAGAGGGATCCAGTTTAGCGATGAGGAGCATGAGTTCCTGCTCAGGTGTCCGTTTGGCGGATAGTCTTTCAAAGATTTCTTTGACCCGTCTCTCGTGGTAGGCCTTTTTTGTGGTTCTTGTAGCGTATGTCGCTGTTGCAGGCTCGTGGTCTTTCTTCATCCGCGTTGGTCCATGAACGAGGATGTCAAGGCCCACGGCTGGGCAGATCGTATTTTTGTTTTTTGGCGGGTCTTTTTCTTCTAACCGTGTCTATTGAATCAAGAGCAAATATCCCGTAAAAATGATATTTTGAACGTGTGGCCTCAGAAGGTTTCTTCCAAGTTCCAACTCCCCAATAATTTCCGGTCTCTTTCCTTTCTCAATACGGGATATTTATCGAATTTGATAGGAAGAAAGGAGGAGGAACCACCAAACCAGATCACACAATTCCCCACTTCCGGGCATCCAACTCGCGCTTCTGTTCTCCGACCCCAAAAGCTCGCTCTTGCACCGAGTGGTTGAAAGGCGACGAGGATTTCTGCACATGGAGCAGGAGAAAGCTGCCAATCTGATCTGAGTTCGGGGTTCTAGGTATTTTACTTCAAACCCAGCAGGTCTTCTCCATTTTTCGTTTATTGCGTGCTATGTTCATCAATTTCTTCGCCAAACATCTCGATCTCGTCCTGCTACACCCTCTTAACTTCGTCTGTAAATAGGTTGAATTCTGCTCCGCCTCTTCTCAGCGTGGGCTACGAATGATATTTCTGGAGGTCTTCTACCACCTATCATCAATACAAGTTCCATGTACAAGCTCCGGTATGCTACTCTTCCTAACTGTACTTGTTTGCATCCCCTAGTGATGTGATATTTTGAGAGCTTTTATTGTCAGATTATGCCCCGTCTGAGAATTTTAGATTGATAATTTTAGGATTTAACTATCCACCTATAATCAACACAATTCCATCTACACCCAATTTCAGGAATTACGGGGTGTTTGGTTAGGTTTTTTAGCAGCTTTTCATTGAAAAAAACTGTAACTCAACTAAATGACCAGCTTTTCAGCAGTTTTTGTCAACGGTAGCTGTGGGCTTTGCAGTACAAATTCAGTTGTTTAGAAAAACTACATTTTTGCCAGCTTTTTACAATGTGTTTAAGTTTTAGTGCTCATTTTCTAAAATGTTATAGATGGTTAATATTCACTTTTCTACAGCCACATCAGCTTTTCTAGACAGCCAGCCAACAATAGCTTTATCAGTAGTAACAGCCCAACCAAATAGACCCTTAATTGCACTTTTGCTAAATTTATCTCCTAATGATTTGCTCATTTTTGCAATTTTAATTCACAGCGGTTCGGCCACAGCGGCTTTAATTGAGCAGAATGGAGGCTGCTTTAGTATCCGGATTGTTGAAGCTTGCAGGAGACAAGCTAGTTCCTCTGATAAGCAGCGGGTTCGCCTCCTTAATGGGTGTTAAGAAAGATCTCTGTGAGCTTCAACGTTTATTTGGAGAGATTACCAGTAGGTTGTCAGCTGTTGGGGATAAAGTGACAGACAGTGATCCATCATTTTATTGGGTCAAAGACTTGAAAGATGTTGCTTATGATTTTGATGACTTGCTATATCACCTGGAAGCTGAGAAGCACAAGGCGGACGTCGATGGTGACAAGCATGTCATGGCTGTTAGCTTCCTTGCAAAACCAAAATCTGCTCTGTCGCGACTCGAGATGACCCAGAGGATCAAGAAAATCAAGAAGAGATTTGCTAAGATTGTGAAGCAGAGAACTGATGTCAATGCAATAGCAAAGAGTTTAGCAGTCGAGCATCCTATTCAGCACATAAACAAGACAATTGGGGAGATGTCAATATTGGTGAATATAGACGAGAAAAAAGTACTTGGTAGGGATAAGGTCAAGCATGAGATCGTATCTAAGCTAGTAGAGGCTGATACCCGAGAGAAGATCTCGATAGTTTCTATTGTTGGGCTAGGTGGGTCCGGCAAAACTACTCTGGCCAAATACATCTGCCAGGATAACAAGATAAAGGAGCATTTTTTTAAAGATACTTGGTGGGTCCATGTATCTCAAGAATTTAATGTGGTGAAGCTTATCGGAAAGCTATTTGAATCTGTCTCTGGTGAGAAGTCGGAGCTTTTTAACTTGCAGCACATGAGCAGAACTATTTCAGAAAAATTGAGCGGAAGGAAGTTTCTGCTTGTCTTGGATGACATTTGGAACGAGGATCAACATGACTGGGAGCAATTTGAACAACATTTCAACAGTGGCGCACCTGGAAGCAAGATTTTACTAACTACTCGTGATCGAAAAGTTGCGGAAACGGTTAAATCTACAGACATAGTCAGTTTGGCATTCTTATCAGATGATGACAGCTGGAAGTTGTTCCAACAGAGTTCTGGATGGGCTGAGGAAGGTTTGGACTCTGAGTTCATTGAAGTTGGAAAAGAGATCGTGAAGAAATGTGCGGGGGTTCCACTAGCAATTAAATCTCTAGCGGGTGTCCTCCATGGGAAGAGAGAAATAAAAGAATGGCGGACCTTCAGAGATAGTAATTTACTGAATGACTTGGATATACAAGGCAGAGTGTTGGGATCCTTGACGTTGAGCTATTTTCATCTGTGTGATGATCTGAAGCAGTGCTTTCTGCTTTGCTCTCTATTTCCAAAAGGCTACTCTATCGACAAAGACCAGTTGATTTCGCAATGGATAGCGCATGGTTTTGTCAATCCGATGAATGAAGGTCGTCGATCAGAAGCTATTGGAAGTGGCTACTTTGATTCTCTTCTGAAAGTTTCTTTTCTTCAAGATCTAGTTGAAGACAAGTTTACTGGAAGATTAAGATGCAAGATGCACGATCTGGTTCATGATCTCACTCAGCAAATTTTACAGGACGAAATAGTTCTTATACCAAAGAAAACCCCTTCTGATCAAAATCAGAGATGCAGATATTTATCTATAGCTTCATGCACTGAGAAGGTTGAGAAGGTTGACAGAAAGTTATTTAACAAGGTCCGTGCTCTATATGTCACTGGAGGTATATTTGCAACCGATAAGCCAATTAAGAAGGGTCGTTGCGTGCGCAGTGTTATTTTGGAGCATATAAAGTCTAGTTCGCTTCATATGTTTGTGTTGAAGTTTGAATATCTTGGATATCTTAGAATGTCTCATGTTGATTGCACAGAGCTTCCATGTGCTATTTCAGATTGTTGGAACTTGCAGGCCATTCATATTATGGATTGCTATCAATTTGCAATGTTACCTGAATCTATTGGAAAGCTCAAAAAATTAAGAACTCTGGAATTGTCAGGTGCCGGGAATCTAGAAAGTTTGCCTCAGTCCATTGGTGATTGCCACAGTCTTCAAAGCTTGCACCTAATTTCATGTCGGAAATTCAGAGAGATACCACACTCCATAGCTAAAAATGAGAAGTTACAGGTTCTTAAGATTGTCCGCTGTGAGTCTTTGTGTCAACTGCCATCAGAATCTTTTGCGAAGCTACAGAACTTACGGACTATCAACTTTTCTGGATGTACGTGTCTCAAAGACCTGCCCAGTTCATTTGCTTGTGATGAGTTGCATACTTTGAAACTCAGTAAATTGATCAACCTTACCGTACTACCTCAGTGCATCACCTCACTGAGTAATCTAGAACATCTAGACCTTGGGTACTGCAAGGAGCTAGTTGAGTTGCCTGAAGGTATAGTGAACTTAAAGAGGCTTAACATTTTGAGCCTAAAAGGATGTTGCAAACTGCGTGGCCTGCCGACAGGGTTTGGACAGCTGACTCGTCTACGAGAGCTGGGCTTGTTTGTTATAGGAGACCGTAGCGAGCATGCAAGAATATCAGAGCTTGGAGATCTTGATATGATAAGTGGCGTATTGAAAATTGAGGGTGTCGGGTGTGTGACGGATCCGGATGATGCAGAAAAGGCTTTCCTGAAGAAAAAGAATAACATAGAAAAATTGATCTTGAACTGGTTTTGGTCGTTGGACAGGATTAGGACTAGTGCTGAAGACGAGGTTGATGTGGAAGTAGAACAAGAGCTGGCAGTACTCAACGGTCTTGAACCACCATCTGGAATTAAGAACCTGAAAATTCATAATTATCAGGGTTTACATTTACCATGTTGGATGACCGAGGAAAGGCATAGCTCCAGTTTGGACAAAAGATTCAAGCAAACTGTTGATGTACCTCGTTTCCCCCACCTGGCTAATATGGTACTAGCTGGTTTCCCCAGGTTGAAGCATTTGTCAGGGCTTGTAGGGTTACCTTCATTAGAGACCCTCATACTAAGTGGATTTGACGCCCTTGAAAGCATCAGCTCAGGCCCCTTGCCGTCACTCACGAACTTAACTATTTCTAGAATGCCACATTTGTTGGAATTGTCAACGACGACGAGAATAGCTTTGGCCGACGAGGATGGATAATTGTATGTGGCAATCAGGAAGTACAATGTTTCCCTCGGCTGTCCACTCTACACATAGAGGACTGCCCGAATCTGAATATGACGCCGTGGTTTCTGGCATCGCTGGAGAGCCTGAGGTTGATAAGATGCAAGGAGCAGCTGCTATTCCCGGTTCAGCCTCACGGGGACGAATCAGAATCGCCCCCCTCCTGCAGCAACAGCGATGGAGTCTCCTCCTGTTTGAGCCTCCTCAAGGAACTAGTGCTAGTGGGGATGACGGGACGAGCTTGTTCACTAGAAATCGAGTCACGCGATGAGCTTAGGCAATTACCCGAGAGCATGCGGAGCCTCACCTCTCTACAAAGTCTTCAGATCTCATGCTGCTCTGGTCTTCACCAGCTGCCAGAGTGGCTTGGGGAACTCGTCTCACTACAAAGCTTGGAAATCTCCAATTGTGAAAATCTGAGGCAGTTTCCTGAGGGGATTCAGCACCTCACCTCCCTGCAAAATCTACGCATACTGTGCTGCCGTGCCCTTCACCAACTGTCGGAAGGACTGGGGGGACTCCGCTCTCTACGGCGCCTCTACATCAAAGAGCTACCCACCCTGAGCTGCCTTCCTGAGTCCATGCGGGGCCTCATCTCCCTGGAACATCTTCGGATACGCTCATGCGACGCCCTTCACCGGCTGCCTGACCAAATCGGGGAGCTCCGCTCTCTCCAAAGACTCGAAATGGATGATTTGCCTGCTCTGACTTGCCTTCCCGAGTCCATGGAGCGCCTCACCTCGCTCCATGACCTCTTCATCCTTGACTGCAATGCTCTCACCGTGCTGCCAGAGTCAATCGGACAACTCTCTGCACTTCGATGGCTTTTGATCAATGGTTGCCATGGCCTCACATCCTTGCCACGCTCCATGCAATGCCTTACTTCTCTACAGGTATTAGATATTGTTGGCAACCCTGAGCTGGCCAGGCGTTACAAGCAAGGAGAGGGAGAGGATTGGCACCTCATTTCCCATATTCCTGACGTGGACATAGACTAATTTAGGGAATTTTGGACCGACGCTTCATCTCCCGACACAGACAACCATGGCAAGGTAACATGTTTTATTTTCTACCTCTGCGACGCCCTTCACTCTTCTCTTTTGAATCTGTAATTGCTAATTCATCTTCTTTTGTAATTGTTCCAGGTCCAAGCTTCATCAATTTTTTAGTGGAGCTCAGCAGGCGTTTGTATGAAGCGGATTACTTTGGCCCCAGTTAACCACTCCGTGAATTGATTCTTGACATGTATACATAACTAGAGGGATGAGCTAGCTTCTCCTTAATATGCTTTAGTTACCCAACAAATACTCACGTTTGATGGTCATAATTCATATGAGTACATACAATGAGGATCTCAAGTCAGAATACATTGTTCTACCCCTAATGTGACGTTTCAGTTATCTGGTATTATTTCGAGTTCAAACAACACTTTGCAAAATTGCTTAGCAACTGGGCAGGTACTGAGGCCTCATTTCTAGTATCTGAAATGTTTTCTTTTGCCTTGCAAGTAAGTGAGCATAGCTTTCGTTTGTGTTTGCCACATACTTATCTTGTCCCTTTTTATTAGTTCTTACTTGGTTATAGGAAACATAATCTATTGTCATGTTTCCAGCTTATAGGAAGTTTAGTCATCCTAATTTCAAACAGATGTCTCCATCTTCCTGGCCTGTTTGCATTAGTGTAAGCCCAGTTGCCCTTTTCGAAATTGGCCACTACATTTTCTCTATTGTAAATTTCAATCCAGTGATAGGGTACATTGGAGATGTGAATGTTAAAGGCATCGTGGCCTCTTGAATAGTTTGTGCTACTTCGATGATAGGTCTATGATCGCTTCCCTCAACTACCTAGGCAGCGGGCTGCGTCATTAGGTTCGGCTTGTTCCATTGGTAGTAGACTAGTAGTTCAGAAGGTGCATAGACAGTAGAAAATACATCTACTTACTATCGTTTGAATAGTGATTAGCAACACAATGCATTAATTTTGTCATTGCTTACTATCCATCACCTGATGCCTTGTGTTACATTCTGCTATTGTAGGTTTACCTGTGTCCTGAGCTGTCATTGTAATTTTCATACTTGATTGTAGAAGTAAATTCGCAGTATAGTTTTGCTTGATCATTCATGAAATGTTCTCAATGTGATCAAGTGTGCAAAATTGCAGCAATTATCCAGATGTCGTGCTATGTTCTCTTTGTCTCGTGTCATCCGTTCATTGCTTTATCTCTGTTTTGCTTTATCCAGATTTTGCAGTGCTTGGTTGTTTCTTTTCTATCGATGTAAATAGTTGAATATATTGTGGCTTGGAGTGAATGCATTTTCGGAGTCTATGATGATCGTTTTGCAGTGGATATGTAGCACTAGGTAGAGATTTGCAGTTACGCTGTGTTCGTAGCAAATCTATTATTCAGTGTCCGGCTGTTGGCTACAGCGATCAGGCAATGTGCTACGCGGTGATGCTTTCTTGCTGGGTACAGGCTGCGGTGTAGTTTTTGACGCCTGCTCGGTTGTGTGGTTTCGTCGGTCATTCTTGCCGTTTTGAGATGTTCTCCATCTATTTTATTCAAAAGCACTCGGATGTTGCCGTCGTCGCTAGAAATGCAGTACAAATGGTGAAATTTAGAAGCTTACATCTCTCGTGAATATGTGCACTGGATGCTTAGAAAATAAGTGCGCGGAAGTGCACTGGCTGGTAATAAAATCTGCGGTAGACCGATAGCACAGAACGCATTACACGTTCCTGGCGAGCTCCGTGTCCCGCTACCCTCAATTCTACCCTTCCGAGGTGAGGGAATAACCGATGCAAATAGTGCAAACGATGTGCAGTTGGCATGAGTGGATGTCATTGTATTTGTGATGCATCTTTGTGTTCCACATTATATATTACGTAGGGCTGCTTATATGTACAGTATGTAGGTAGCTGCGTTTGTAGCAATATACCCGATGTATTTGCAATAACATACTGCGAGCTTCTCTCTCCCCGTATCTCTTTGGTTTAAAGCTCTTGCAAACCAAAACCAAATATCGGAACTGTGAATGAAGATTAGCCGCTATTGTTTGCTACCAATAGTTGGTCGTGCCCATAAAAGTTTGGTAACGCCGACGGAATCTAATATAATACACGGGCAATCCAATGGATAGGAAATCGCTAACCAAATCGTCAAAAATTGACGTTCTAAACAACATTCGTTTTGCCAATTTTTGGCCTTATCTAGATCTCGTTATGTCAAAAGCTCGGCCATGTGTGCTCTGCGCCTCTGCCGTTGAGATCTGTTGGTATCCCTCGTCTCCGGCGGATATTTTGGCATTGGGTGGCGGTGGAGACCACAGATCTTCGTGTCGAACGTGTATATGAGTTCTTGTTTTTTTTTCTTCTGATAGGGCGTGTGGATGTGTTTTAGTAGTGTACAATTTGGTGTGTGTCACTCATTGTCATGGTTGTGAAGGCGACGTTGTGCAGAATAAGGATTCTCGGCTCCATCTCTGCACAGTGCCAGCGTATGTTCATCGAGGAGTTTGTGATGTTTTTCCTTGGTGAATTAGGATCCCAGATTTGGTGGGCAATTTGTTAGGAGGTTCCTCTGCTGCGAGAGTGCTATCCTCGTGTTGATGGATCCAGTTTAGTGATGAGGAGCACGTATTCCTGCTCCTCGCTTCATGGCACTGCTTTGGGGATTCTTTTTTTGTGTGTGTTTCAGACTTTCAGGTGAGGCTGCAACAGATCAGCAGCTAGTCAACTATGAGGCGTCCCTCCAGTCGATGGTTCTCTTTAGAGATTTCTTTGACCCGTCTCTCATGGCAAGCCTTATTTGTGGTTCTTGTAGCCCTTTGTGACTTTGGCGCTGTTGCAGGTTGGTCCATGAACGAGGATGTCAAGGCCCACGGCCGGACAGATCGTATTTTTGCTTTTTGGCGGGTCTTTTGCTTCTAAATATCCCGTAAAAATGGTGGTTTGACGTGTGGCCTGAGAAGGTTTCTTCCAAGTTCCAACTCCCTAGTAATTTCCGGTCTCTTTCCTCTGTCAATAGGATATTCATCGAATTTGACAGGAAGAAAGGAGGAGGAACCACAGAACCAAAGCACCCAATATTCTTACTTTTTTGGCGGGTCCTTTCTTCTAACCGTGTCTATTGAATCAAATATCCGTTAAAAATGATAGTTTGACCAACTCCCCAATAATTTCCGGTCCCTTTCCTTTCGCAATAGGATATCCATCGAATTTGATAGGAAGGAGGAGGAACCACCAAACCAGAGCACCCGATTCCCCACTTCCGGGCATCCAACTCGCGCTTCTTGCTGCATCTCCGATCCCAAAAGCTCGCTCTCGCACCGTGTGGTTGAAAGGCGACCAGAATTTCCGCACATGGAGCAGGAGAAAGCTGCCGATCTGATCTGAGTTCGGGGTTCTAGGTATTTTCTTCAACCCAGCAGGTCTTCTCCATTTTTCGTTTATTGCACTTGCTACGTTCATCGATTTTTTCGCCAAACATCTCGATCTCGTCCTGCTACACCCTCTTAACTTCGTCTGTAAATAGGTTGAATTCTGCTCCACCTCTTCTCAGCGTGATCGAATGATATTTCTGGACTTCCACCGCCTATAATCAACACAAGTTCCATATACAAGCTCCGGTATGCTACTCTTCCTAACTGTACTTGTTTGCATCCCCTAGTGATGTGATATTTTGAGAACTTTTATTGTCAGATTATGCCCCGGTTGAGAATTTTAGATTGATAATTTTAGGATTAACTGTCCACCTATAATCAACACAAGTTCCATCTACACCCAATTTCAGGAATTAATTGCACTTTTGATAACTTTATCCCCTAATGATTTGCTTATTTTTGCAATTTCAATTCACAGTGGTTCGGCGAAAGCAGCTTAAATTGAGCAGAATGGAGACTGCTTTATTATCCGGATTGTTGAAGCTTGCAGCAGACAAGCTAGTTCCTCTGATAAGCAGCGGGTTCGCCTCCTTAATGGGTGTTGAGAAAGATCTCTGTGAGCTTCAAGGGTTATTTGGAGAGATTACCAATAGGTTGTCAGCTGTTGGGGATAAAGTAACAGACAGTGATCCATCATTTAATTGGGTCAAACAGTTGAAAGATGTTGCTTATGATTTTGATGACTTGCTCTATCACCTGGAAGCTGAGAAACACAAGGCGAACGTCGATGGTGACAAGCATGTCATGGCTGTTTGGTTCCGTGCAAAACCAAAATCTGCTCTGTCCCGACTCGAGATGGCCCAGAGGATCAAGAAAATCAAGAAGAGATTTGCTAAGATTGTGAAGCAGAGAACTGATGTCAATGCAATAGCACAGAGTTTAGCAGTCGAGCATCCTATTCAGCACAGAAACAAGACAATTGGGGAGATGTCAATATTGGTGAATATAGACGAGAAAAAAGTACTTGGTAGGGATAAGGTCAAGCATGAGATCGTATCTAAGCTAGTAGAGGCTGATACCCCAGAGATCTCGATAGTCTCTATCGTTGGGCTAGGTGGGTCTGGCAAAACAACTCTGGCCAAATACATCTGCCAGGATAACAAGATAGTGGAGCATTTTGAAGTTACTTGGTGGGTCCCATGTGTCTCGAGAATTTGATGTGGAGATGCTTATCAGAAAGCTATTTGAATCTGTCTCTGATGTGAAGTCGGAGCTTAATACCTTGCAGCACATGATCAGAACCATTTCAGAGGAGGTGAAGAGAAAGAAGTTTCTGCTTGTCTGGATGACATTTGGAACGAGGATCAACATGACTGGGAGCAATTTGAACAACATTTCAACAGTGGCGCACCTGGAAGCAAGATTTTACTCACTACTCGTGATCGAAAAGTTGCGGAAGCGGTTAAATCTACAGACATAGTCAGTTTGGCATTCTTATCAGATGATGACAGCTGGAAGTTGTTCCAACAGAGTTCTGGATGGGCCGAGGAAGGTTTGGACTCTGAGTTCATTGAAGTTGGAAAAGAGATCGTGAAGAAATGTGCGGGGGTTCCACTAGCAATTAAATCTCTAGCGGGTGTCCTCCATGGGAAGAGAGAAATAAAAGAATGGCGGACCTTCAGAGATAGTAATTTACTGAATGACTTGGATATACAAGGCAGAGTGTTGGGATCCTTGACGTTGAGCTATTTTCATCTGTGCGATGATCTGAAGCAGTGCTTTGTGCTTTGCTCTATATTTCCAAAAGGCTACTCTATCGACAAAGACCACTTGATTTCGCAATGGATAGCGCATGGTTTTGTCAATCCGATGAATGAAGGTCGTCGATCAGAAGATATTGGAAGTGGCTACTTGATTCTCTTCTGAAAGTTTCTTTTCTTCAAGATCTAGTTGAAGACAAGTTTACTGGAAGATTAAGATGCAAGATGCACGATCTGGTTCATGATCTCACTCAGCAAATTTTACAGGACGAAATAGTTCTTATACCAAAGAAAACCCCTACTGATCAAAATCAGAGATGCAGATATTTATCTATAGCTTCATGCACTGAGAAGGTTGAGAAGGTTGACAGAAAGTTATTTAACAAGGTCCGTGCTCTATATGTCACTGGAGGTATATTTGCTACCGATAAGCCAATTAAGAAGGGTCGTTGCGTGTGCAGTGTTATTTTGGAGCATATAAAGTCTAGTTCATTTCATCTGCTTGTGTTGAAGTTTGAATATCTTGGATATCTTAGAATTTCTGGGGTCGATTGCACAGAGCTTCCATGTGCTATTTCAGATTGTTGGAACTTGCAGGCCCTTCATATTACACATTGCTATCAATTTGCAATGTTACCTGAGTCTATCGGAAAGCTCAAAAAATTAAGAACTCTGGAGTTGTCATGTGCCGAGAATCTAGAAAGTTTGCCTCAGTCCATTGGTGATTGCCACAGTCTTGAAAGCTTGCAGTTGATTTCATGTCGGAAATTCAGAGAGATACCACACTCCATAGCTAAAAATGAGAAGTTACAGGTTCTTAATATTGTCCGCTGTGAGTCTTTGTGTCAACTGCCATCAGAATCTTTTGCGAAGCTACAGAACTTACGGACTATCAACTTTTCTGGATGTACGAGTCTCAAAGACCTGCCCAGTTCATTTGCTTGTGATGAGTTGCATACTTTGAAACTCAGGAAGTGACCAAACTTACCGTACTACCTCAGTGCATCACCTCACTGAGTAATCTAGAACATCTAGACCTTGGGTACTGCATGCAGCTAGTTGAGTTGCCTGAAGGTATAGTGAACTTAAAGAGGCTTAACACTTTGAACCTAAAAGGATGTTACCAACTGCGTGGCCTGCCGGCAGGGTTTGGACAGCTGACTCATCTACGAAAGCTGGGCTTGTTTGTTATAGGAGACCGTAGCGAGCATGCAAGAATATCAGAGCTTGGAGATCTTGATATGATAAGTGGCGTATTGAAAATTGAGGGTGTCGGGTGTGTGACGGATCCGGATGATGCAGAAAAGGCTTTCCTGAAGAAAAAGAATAACGTACAAACAATGATCTTGGACTGGTTCAGTAGGACAGTGCTCAACGGTCTTAACCACCATCTAGAATTAAGACTAGTGCTGAAGACGAGGTTGATATGGAAGTAGAACAAGAGCTGGCAGTGCTCAACGGTCTTGAACCACCATCTGGAATTAAGAACCTGGAAATTCATAACTATCAGGGTTTACATTTACCATGTTGGATGACCAAGGAAAGGCATAGCTCCAGTTTGGACAGAAATTCAAGCAAACTGTTGATGTACCTTATTTCCACCACCTGACTAATATGGAACTAGCTTGTTTCCCCAGGGTGAAGCATTTGTCAGGGCTTGTAGGGTACCTTCGCTGGAGACCCTCACTCTAAGAGAGTTTGACGCCCTTGAAAGCATCAGCTCAGGCCCCTTGCCGTCACTCACGAAGTTAATATTTTTAGAATGCCACATTTGTTGGAATTGTCAGCGACGACGAGAATAGCTTTGGCCGACGAGGATGGAGTAATTGTATGTGGTAATCAGGAAGTACAATGTTTCCCTCGGCTGTCCACTATAGATATATGGAACTGCCCGAAATTGAATGCGAAGCTGTGGTTTCTGGCATCGCTGGAGAGCCTGAGTTTGAGAAGATGCAACGAGCAGCTGCTATTCCCGGTTCAGCTCACGGGGACGAATCAGAATCGCCCCCTCCTGCAGCAACAGCGATGGAGTCTCCTGTTTGAGCCTCCTCAAGGAACTAGTGCTAGAGGGGATGACGGGACCATATGTTCACGCGATGAGTTTAGGCAATTACCCGAGAGCATGCGGAGCCTCACCTCTCTACAACGGCTGGAAATCTCATTTTGCTCTGGTCTTCGCGGGCTGCCGGAGTGGCTTGGGGAACTCGTCTCACTAAAAAGCTTGAAAATCTCCCTGAAAAATCTGAGGCAGTTTCCTGAGGGGATTCAGCACCTCACCTCCCTGAAAAATCTACGCATACAGGAGTGCCGTGCCCTTCACCAGCTGCCAGAGTGCCTTTGGGAACTCCGCTCACTACAAGCTTGGAAATATCCCGTTGGCGAAAAGCTGGGGGTACTACCCGCCCTGAGCTGCCTTCCTGAGTCCATGCGGGGCCTCATCTCCCTGGAACATCTTCAGATAAACTCATGCCACGCCCTTCACCGGCTGCCTGACCAATCGGGGAGCTCCGCTCTCTCCAAAGGCTCGAAATGTCGGATTTGCCTGCTCTGATTTGCCTTCCCGAGTCCATGCGGGGCCTCATCTCCCTGGAACATCTTCAGATAAACTCATGCCACGCCCTTCACCGGCTGCCTGACCAAATCGGGAGCTCCGCTCTCTCGCAAAGGCTCGAAATGTCGGATTTGCCTGCTCTGATTTGCCTTCCCGAGTCCATGGAGCGCCTCACCTCGCTCCATGCCCTCTACATCATTCGCTGCAATGCTCTCACCGTGCTGCCAGAGTCAATCGGACAACTCTCTGCACTTCGATGGCTTGTGATCAATAGTTGCCATGGCCTCGCATCCTTGCCACGCTCCATACAATGCCTTACTTCTCTACAGGAATTAGGTATTGTTGACAACCCTGATCTGGCCAGGCGTTACAAGCAAGGAGAGGGAGAGGATTGGCACCTCATTTCCCATATTCCTGACGTGAAGATATGGTAGTTTAGGGAATTTTGGACCGACGCTTCTTCTCCAACACAGACAACCATGGCAAGGTAACATGTTTTATTTTCTACCTCTGTAACCACCGCTCCTCTTTTGAATCCATACGTCCTAATTCATCTTCCTTTGTAAATGTTCCAGGTCCAAGCTTCATCATTTTTTTATTGGAGTTCAGCACGAGTTTGTATGAAGCAGATTACTTTGGCGCCAATTAACCACTGTGTGAATTGATTCTTGACATGTATACATAACGAGAGGGATGACCTAGCTGCTCCTTAATATGCTTTAGTTATCCAACAAATACTCATGCATGATGGTCAAACTCAGTAGTGAGCATATAAAGTGCGGATCTCAGCAGATTTTGCTGTTCCACCCGTAATCTGACGTTTCAGTTATCTGGTATTGTTTCGAGTTCAAGCAACACTTGGCAAAATGCTATGCAACCGGACAGGTACTGAGACCTTATTTCCAGTATCCGTAATGTTTTCTTGTACCTTGCAACTAAGTGAGCGTAGCTTGCGTTTGTGTTCTCCACATATCGTCCCTTTTTATAGTTCTTACTTGGTTTCAAAAAATGCATATATGTAGTTTTTTATGCCATGCCTCTAAAGAGTTGAGGTGAATTCTCAACCTTTTTTCTCTGTTTGCGGTATGAGTCGATCCAAAGACACTGTAGCAGAGTACATGCTGCAAAATGTCATAACAACATCAACAGACCAGCTGAGTTATTTAACAGCTCTTACTTGTCATGAAACCATGAATATTCTGGTTAATCCTAGTGGTTTTCCTGTTTGTAATGTTATACCATTGCAGGTTTGGTTGTTGGTTGGCTAAGACAAGCATACCTGGTCTGGGAGAGAATGAATGAAGACTTCTTGCTCTTGTTGTAAAGCTTAGTAGTACCTGTTTTTCGACTGAGCACCAGCTCACTTGGGGAATGGTTGATCTGGGGAACATCATTTTTTGGATTTGTCAGGAATATGGTGGCAAGCAGGATCCACACCGTTGATCTACGAGGTTGTCCATGTGAGAAGGTTCTAGTTCACTCAATCTGCATTTTTCATTAATTTCCTGAACACATGATAAATGACGCGCTTGTCTTACTCATTTGCAGCTGCCTAGCCACAAGGCTACAACTCGCATGCCAAGAAAGATGGTGCTGCGCATGTGCGTAAGTCAAAAATAGTATATTTTTTCTAGCAGTTGTTTATCTTTAAAAAAAGAATCTTAAGCCACCTTAAATTGTCACATTTTGGGACTCCCGTGACAGTCTGTAAGTTGCTTTGTTTCAGTATTGCAATACCACACGAGGCTTAAATACACGAGCAGTTTATTAATAAATCTGAATGACTATGTGCTTCTAAGTAATTATGTACCATTGCAGGGTGAATCCACTTGCATTTGTCTGAAAATCAACATAAAAAGATCTGCATGGGGTGAAAAAAAGAGAGCAGATGGAGAGCTTCAGGCTTGATGCTGAACACAGAATCCACTTCATTGTTTCAATGTTACCAGTCTGTACTTGTGAAGCGAAGGCAGAGAGTTGGTATACCAAGTGAGCCAATGCAAAGTGTTTAGCATCATCAAGCTCTGGATCGCCATAAAGGAATGTATTATTACGTTTATCCTTGTTTTACTGAACCATTCTGCAAGCAAAATTCCTTCCATAACTGATACTATGAAAGAAGTTGCTGATTTTCTCTAGAAACAACAACATATATCTGTTATGCTTCCAAGATCATTTGTTTCATCGATTGTATGACGTACACAACTGTGTAATCAGAATCGATGCATTTTTCAGATTCATTCGGAACAAACATTGTTGCATACTTGCATTACACCTATCATTCAGCATGAGCTCTTTGCATTACAGTTGTATATGCTTATTGATGCCTCTCGTGCTTGATATATTTTACTTGCATTTCCAGGTTATACTGATACAGTTGTGTATATGTTAGTACATTCAAAGTTGTCTCTTCTTGACTTCCTCTTTCTGGACTAAAATAGGCCAGGTGAATAAATCGGTGACGGAAGAACCTGCATGGCTCCCAATCGTGTATACACAACAGTCAACTATGGTTTTAAAGAAACAGGATAGAGTATCTTTCTTTAAAACCATAGTTGACTGTAATCAAATGCTCTGCTCTTGGGGTACGAAAATGATCATCTGAATTGAATGATTCTATCTTCCCAGAGTTTCTCAGAATTTACATCAGGTAGATTGTCATCTATTCTACCACAGTTTGCTGTCCACAGTAGAAAAATAGAATGTAATATTTTCTTAGGCCACAATATTTGAGTGGTCAGACTTAGTAATAGATGGCGCAGCAGAACATACATTCCCAACCTTTTTGAGCTTGAGGTTTACAAAACATGTCCTCATCCTCAGATAGAGGTTATGATTGTAGTTCTCAAATGAATGTGAAAACAGTTTTCCTCCTTTCATAGCTTGACTCATCTACAAGACTACTCATTTTGTGTGAAGCGCTTCGCTCTTTCATCATGCTAATACCATTCATTATAGAATCCTGTTGAAATGATAGAAAAGAAACATTTGCAGTTTTACTCTGAAATTGAAATGCAATTACTAGCTAGGGAAGAATTAAAAAAATAGTGCTACTTTGTCAAGTAATTCAATCAAAAACATAAATCATATCAGCTGTATAAGGAATTCTTTAATACAGATGTCTGAGGGTCAAGAAAACTGTAAGAAAGTATAAATAAAATAGAGCCACCAGCTCCCAGTGAGAGCAGCCAACCCACCTTAATTTTTGGAATCATGTTTTCTATTTTTCTCTAGGCTTATACCTGTTTCGATGTTCTTTTCTGCTTATCTAATATAACATTTTGACATGATCGCCAAAGAAAGGATGAGGCAGGCTGAGATTCTCAACAGTCCCTTTGTGGTATCAAAAGGGATGGACCTCTTGCTTTATTACCGCGTGGCCTTGGTGGCAAAGGTAAATCCTGGCAAAACCAAAGTAAGCATAAGATAGTTAGGAGGCGCAGCATTGAGCCTGTGTGAAAGTTCAAACATGATTGTTTTTAGAGAGAACTATCATAATAGCACGTAAAATTTTTTACCACTCATCTAAAATACCACTCAAAACATCACGCTCTCTTCAAATACCATCCAATTCAATTTCGTCACTCCAAAATAGCACTGCTGTTTATTTACCACTCAATTCCATTAGTCAACTGCTTGGTCAAATTTTTCTTTTTCAAAATACCCAAAACACCCCTAAACCCAAAACACCTCATTCTCTCACTCTCTCACAACCAGCACAGCACGCGCCCGGTTTTTCGTGGATGGGACGAGCCATTTTTTTGTTTGGTTGGATGGATGGGGATGAACCAGTCTTTGTTTGGTTGGAGGGGATGAAAATTGGCATGGGATGAGCCAATTTAACTAGTATTATTATATTACTTAGTTTCTATTAATAATGATTAATTATACACTAAAAAACACATTAATACCTATCAATGTAAACTAGCCATAAAGTTACTAATTAATAATAAAACTATATTAATTATCACTATGTATATACTAATCAACTCACTAATCATATAATAATCAACACACTAAACACTAATCTTACCATTACAAATACTAATCAATAACAAAATATGCTAATTACCACTAATAATTATTAATTATCACTAATCATTTTCTAATACATCATAAGTAAAGGAAGGGCGGCAGCCAAATGGCCGGGTCTCTCCATCCAGCATATTGAGTGAATATTCCTCTAGGGTGGATATCTCTATCCCCCCATCCCTCCAACCAAACAGAGGAATATCCATAAAAAGGTGGATATCCTTTATCCCATCACTCTCATCTCATGACCAAACGCACCCTAACTGTAGCAATAAGGTGGGAAAACTAGATCATTTGGACCAAAGCCTACTAACTAACTGGACCAATAATTCATTATTGTAGGTCTCGAGGGCAAGTTTACATAGCACTTAGTGATGAATTTTAATTCTAGCAATGAAAACTAGTATCTGAAGATAGTTTTTTTTATTGTAAGAAATGGTTCTCCTTGAGGTAAAGCAATTCACAGCAGTTGACTCAATTACTGCATGAGCCCATGGGTACATTGTTTCTGTCAACCTACTGTTTTCGAAATTTATCAATAAACAAGAGGATGACTTCACACTACCATTTTCTGTAAAATTGAAAACTGCCTATTATTTAAACTTCTTACACCGGATTAACTTTATAGCTGAAACAATCACTCAATACGAAGCAACCTTTTGGTGGATCTTGGCGACTGGGGAGGAGTTTCCATCTTGACATGGCCAAGGCCTGAAACCAGAAGCACAGTTATGTCTACTGAACCACTTTCTTGTGCTGTTAAAAGAGGTAAAAGAAATGGACCCGGATGCATCAAAGATAGTAAGTTAAAAGCCACACGTGCACCACAATGTTCATACGAGTTCTGTAGTGAAAATACATTAACGATCTCGCAAGTCTTAACAGTTCTACTTGGGATCACTAAACCTGATAAAACATACAGTTGTATTTGTAGTCACTAAAACATGAGAAATAAATATCAATGTGATCTTGTAAGTCGTAACAATTCTCTTTGTAGACGCTAAATCTGAGAAAAAATGTCAACACAAGAATGTTCTTTAGGTGCAAGTTCTCATGGAGAACAGGAAAAGTACATATAACAATGCACAAACTATAAATATATACACTAGTCCAGATAAGATGTTCGTAGATAAGAATAATTTTATGCGCTAAATGTTCTTGAAAATGCACCTTTAACAGAAAATGAAACATGAGATTCACGGGCAGGTTGAGCGGTAGATTTATTTTTTGATCCCTCATATTTGACCAAATCAATAAGTGAAATTTCTGCAAGAACAAAACATAGTTAAATCAAAGTTTCAACAATACACAACAAGTGAATAAATATCAATTATGCAATTTACGTTTATAAATCAATGTTCCATGCTGACAGACTAAGAAATGCAAACTGCACCATTTACCTTTGGTTGCATGAAATAATTGCTCACCTAACTAAGCACTTCTATTAGGGCTAATAAATGTCATTAATGATTTCCTTTGACATAGTTACAATGCAAAAACCTGAACTATGATTCAGCCAGTAGGTCCATAAATAATTGACTGATAGTAGTGAAGGAAACATCACCACCATTGTGGAGATCCACATTTTGATTTCGCTTCTTGGCACCATAGTTTTTGGATGGGGATATTTTGCGAACAAGAGGATCTTCATGAGGGTTAACAGCAGCGGCAACATCTTGATGACCAACGGGTGATGACAATCTGCCAACGTACAAGACTGATATCTCACAACACTAGACCAATTAAGCACACTCTAATCATACTGCATTGAGATACTGACCTAGGCTGAGAACCTGCAAAATAGCAGAAAAAAATCATATGAAACTCAAATTTACCTAAAAAGCATATTGCACACTTCAGCAGTTAATAGCATATCTCATTCTACTTTTGCCAGCTGCATATTCAAGAGAGGGACATATAAACCCCAGTACCTACAATGTGAAATTCGTGGATGCAATTGACCTTGTCAATATATCTGTGCTAAACATGCTGTACAATAAAATAAGAAAAGCATAATGAATTCCATCATCTGATATACATATAGCTGTACCCTTACTTTTTTCCTTCGGATTGATATTGTATGCAGAAGTAATCTTCTTTAGCACCTCTATAGGGGAAGCACTAAAACTTGCGCTGTCCACGTGTGGAACAACACTATTGGCATCTGAAATAAGAGTAAAGCAATCATACTAAGAAATATCGAGAGGTTAAAAGTATGACAGACATTCAGGTTCATGATGAAGCATGCAGCATTAATCAAGGAAGAGTGCTCCCAAAAAACACCATGCAGAACAAAATAAGACACAGAAAGTGCATTGTAAAAATACATCTGTTAGATAATAGTACCATTGTTGAGTTTACATTTATAGCGTAGCCAAGGAACATCTCACTATTTATCATGCGTAGCTACAAGAATATCATTTTCCAGTTTCTATTCATGAAGGAAACCAGATCCATTGTTTGTTGGGTTAATATACTTGAAATTTTCTATCGGACTAGAGTGACATTGGTCAGCCAACTTGACCAGATTCTCCGGCATTGTGGTAGAAGAGCAGCAGGATTAACCACAGAAAAATCATGTGTAGCAAGTTCACTACGAAGACTGCAAAACATGTATAGAACCTCACTTTCAGGGCCATTGCGGTGACTGACTGGAGCTGCCAAATTGTTCAAGCGATCGAGGTGCCTGGTCACCATAAGCTTGACCGCCTGCACCATCTATGTCATCCTGGTTCTTTAGTCCTGGCCTCTGCTGCTGCCGCTTCTTTTGCTCAAAGTACTGCCTCTGCCTGCCCACCATATTTGTTTTGATAATCAGTCACACCAACATAAGAACAATAACCATGTCGAAGCAACTTTTAGAGCTTGAAATCGGTGAACTTAACAAGGTTACCTGCTCTGTGTTGATGTCCTGGAGTGCGCTCATTTCAAGGACGAACACGCCGAACGCAAAGCCGTCAGGTTCCCAAAAATCAACCAAATGTGAGCACTTCGTTACAAAATACACAGCTACATGCTACGATTATTCTGAAATTTACATCCCAACCAGCAACCACCGTTGCAATGTTGCGGTACAGAAACAACCCAAGTCGATTCAAACAAAATAACCCGAATCATGCTAAATTCCCAAATTAATTGATGCTGGAGCGCGGCATAAAACGGAAGGCGGGGGATCCGAGAACTCACGGCGTACACCTGCCTCCTGGAGCCTGCCGTCCACTGCAGCATCGCGGGGAAACGGTCAAGCTACCTCCCAAGTGGCACGGAGAGGGAGGGGCGCGTAGGGTGCGGAGGCAGAGGGAGAGGGAGGGGCGCGTAGGCGGCAGAAGCGGAGGGAGAGTGGCGGCGCCGAGGCGGATAGTAGTCGGTTGAGGAGGTGGCGGCGAGGCCGCGGCGGTGCGCAGGCGAGCGAGGAGGCGGCGTCGGGTTGGAGAGGAGGGACGGGGAGGTCGCACTCCACTCGCATTGAACAAGAGATTCAAATGGCGTTGGTTAACACAAAATCTAATTTAAGGACACTTTGATGCTTGTCTTTTAGACCACTCACAATGCATAGTACCATATGATACTACCTTAGTTACTACAATCACATTGCATGATATCATACACTAGTATCATATTATCACTTGATCATTTCTTGATTTGTAGAATCCCAATACAAAGTTGTCGATATGATTTATTTTTTATTAACTTTTCTCGTTTGATGCGCTATGATAATGTATCAAAATATGATACTAGAATCTTCTCTCACATCCTTATTTCAATACCACATCATTTTTTTTGCTTAGGTGGCACTGCATTATGCTCTTGTTGGGGGAAGGGTCCCCGCTTTACCCCGAACCGACGGACTTCCCCCTGGCAACGTCAAGACCCCCTCCCTGCGTCGACCCAGTTCACCCGGCATCAATAACCTCCGATGGCATCAACAAATTCCGTGGGCATCACCGACAATGTCGAAGCCACGCTTCATCCCAGCGGGCGCCAAGGCTGAGCTCCGTCTCGGCGAATGTCAGGGCCGCGCCCCGTCCCGGCAGACGTCAAGGCCTTGCCCTGTCCCGGCGGGCGTCAGGGCCGCGCCTCGTCCCGGCGGACATCAAGGCCTTGCCCTGTCCCGGCGGACGTCAGGGCCGCGCCCCGTCCCGGCGGACGTCAGGGCCGCGCCCCGTCCCGGCAGACGTCAAGGCCTTGCCCTGTCCCGGCGTCAAGGAAACATGTCGTCATATTAGCGAGTATTAGGATATTAAAGTATTAGAGTATTTGAATATTCCATAAAGATTCCTGTAAAAAGACCAAAATGCCCCTGATGGTGTGTTATCGCCCGGAGGACATAATTGTAATCTCACACACTCCTTTCTCAAAACCTATAAATACCCCCCAGGGAGTAGAGAGAAAGGGATCCCCACTTTCATTTCCCCCCTTTGTGAGCTCTGTATTCCGTGCCCTAATACGAATAGTGATTTCCGTTATCGACTGCCTCGCGTGCATTACTCCTCGCTCGTTTGTCCCCCGCACGCCCGGCGGTCGCTGTAGCCGACCGGGGGTG
Source organism: Stipa capillata (assembly GCA_019208055.1). Taxonomy (NCBI): domain Eukaryota; kingdom Viridiplantae; phylum Streptophyta; class Magnoliopsida; order Poales; family Poaceae; genus Stipa; species Stipa capillata. The sequence continues at coordinate 307,750 of JAGXJF010005194.1, read as the reverse complement.
CCACAAATACATTGTCTAGGCCTATACCTACGACAGTTGGTGCCGACTGTGGGGAAGCGAGCGAAAAGCCATGGCGCCGAAGAGAAAGAGCGCGGAGGACGATCGTCCCCCGCGCACCAAACCCGACGCGTCGAGCCAGGACGAACAACATGGTCGTCACCATGGAGCTTAGCGGCGCCCGCGTCAACGACCCGTCGGCCGCTAACCTCCGAGCCGATGACTCATCAGCCGACGTCCGGGCTGCTGGACTCCCCGCGGCCGTGATCAACGTGGCAAACTCTAAAGCATGTATCGAAACGGAGGCCAAAACCCCGGGGCGCGAAGCTAATGAGCTCAGGGAGACGCTGTAATTAAGCCAAATGTTGCGTGACGGCGACACCAGGGGCATCACCATCGTCCGCGGTGCAGCGCTCGTCTGCCGCGAGCGTCCGCCGCGATGAGGTCATCCGCCGTGCGTGTCCACCGTGCCGCGCTCGTCCGCCGCACGTGTCCGTCGCGCAGAGGTCATCTGCCGCGCGCGTCCGTTGTGCCGCGCTCGTCCGCCGCATGCGTCCATCACGACGAGGCCATCCACCGCGCGCATCCGCCACTAGCGCTCGCCGCGAAGAGGTCGTCCGCCGCGACGACGTCGTCCACCGCGCTCATCCGCCGCAGGCGTCCGCCGTGCCGCGCTAGCCCGCCGCACGCGTCCACCGCGCTCATCCGCCGCGCGCGTCTGCCGTGCCGCGCTCGCCCGCCGCACGCGTCCGCCGCGCTCGTCTGCCGCGCGCGTCCGCCGCGAAGAGGTCATCCGCCGTGCGTGTCCACCGTGCCGCGCTCATCCGCCGCACGTGTCCGCCGCGCAGAGGTCATCCGCCGCGCGCGTCCGCTGTGCCACGCTCGTCAGCCGCATGCGTCCACCGCGACGACGTCGTCCACCACGCTCAACCGCCGCGCGCGGTCCGCCGCGCCGCGCTCGTCCGCCGCGCCGTGCTCGTCCGCCGCGACGGGGTCATCCGCCGCGCGCATCCGCCGCGATGTGGTCTTCCGCCGTGCTTATCCGCCGCTCGCGTCTGTCGCGACGTGGTCTTCCGCCGTGCTCATCCGCCGCGTTCGTTCGCTGCACCGCACTCGTGTGCCACACGTGTCCGCCTCGCCGCACTCGCCATCGACGTCGCCCTCGTCCACGCTCTCGGGCTTGGCATCCTCCACGCCCGCCCTCGGCGACATCAGGGGCTCGTCAACATCACCCACGCCCCACGCGCTCACCCTCGGTGACATCACGCGACCTCATCGTCCCGATAAGCGCCTGCCACTTTGGACTATGTCCTTTGCTCCTATTGTGGTCGACACCGCACGGGATCATCATCTGCGTCATTCACGCGCACGTCCGCATCGTCCGGGCCGCTTCGACCAAGCATGTCAGGAGCAGACATTTATATTAGCGTCACCACGCTTCATCCACAAGTGTAGACAACCCTGTCTCAGCAAAGGGCTTAACGCATCGACACGGCATCAAGGCCCCTGCGACAGGTTTCAATCATCTCCGTCCGGGATAGAGTGTCCCTTCCCTCCGGGGTCGTGCGACGATAAGCTCCCCGCGACGTCCGAGTCATCTCCGTCCGGGATAGAGTGTCCCTTCCCTCTGGGGTCGTGCGACGATAAGCTCCGCGCGACGTCCGAGCCATCTCCGTCCGGGATAGAGTGTCCCTTCCCTCCGGGGTCGTGCGACGAATAAGCTCCCCGCGACGTCCGAGCCATCTCCCTCCGGGATAGAGTGTCCCTTCCCTCCAGGGTCGTGCGACGGTAAGCTCCCCGAGATGTCGAGCCACCTCCATCCGGGATAGAGTGTCCCTTCCCTCCGGGGTCGTGCGACGCTAAGCTCCCCGCGATGTCGAGCCACCTCCGTCCGGGTAGAGTGTCCCTTCCCTCCGGGGTCGTGCGACGATAAGCTCTCCGCGATGTCGAGCCACCTCCATCCGGGATGGAGTGTCCCTTCCCTCCGGGGTCGTGCGACGGTATGCTCCCCACGATGTCGAGCCATCTCCGTCCGGGATAGAGTGTCCCTTCCCTCCGGGGTCGTGCGACGGTAAGCTCCCCGCGATGTCGAGCCACCTCCGTCCGGGATAGAGTGTCCCTTCCCTCCGGAGTCGTGCAACAGTAAGCTCCCCGCAACGTCAAAACAGGCACATATACGTCGAAGTAAGGCAGAAATGTTTTTGCACGCACCATCAAGCGTCATGTCTTTGTCACCATCGAGTGACCAGGTGTTTGCCACCATCAAGTGTCACATGTTGTTGTCATCATACACTAAATGACTGTGGCCATCGCACGCTAATTGTTGGTCCCTGTCACACGTGAAGTGTCCATGTCAGGGGAAACATCAATGCCCTCCTTGCTACGCCATTAGGCCTTGAAAGTTTGTGGTTGCGGAAGGCCACAAGCGCTCTCAGCCATGTCCTCGAGCGCTAGGTTTTTTCCGTTGAGAGACAGGGTACTGCACACCTCGCAACACACTATCTCCTCCGACACGATAGCCTAATAATCCCACCGGAGCACGCCGCGTCAAAATTCACGCAAAAAAGGGCACACACCTTGCAGGCGACACCACGGACGTCTCGGCAAGCTACCGCAGCATGCTCCAACACCATCCGCGGGCAAAATACCACATGCGCCTCAACGCCCTCCCCGGGCACGGTCCGTGTGTGCCTCGACACCTTCCGCGCTCGGCACCACCTGGACAAGGGGCTTCCCCAGAAACAAAGCCAAGCTGCCAGGTGTCATCACTCTGCGCCTCAACGCCCTCCCCGGGCACGGTCCGTGTGTGCCTCGACACCTTCCGTGCTCGGCACCACCTGGACAAGGGGCTCCCATAGAAACAAAGCCAAGCTGCCAGGCGTCATCACTCTGCTCGACATCGACATGCCTTGCACGGTGTCAACACGCCTCGCGCGGCGTTGACACTCTGCCCAGCGTCGGCGTCTTCCGTCCGGCATAGACGTGCTCCTCGGCGCCGACGCACTTCGCCGTCGCGAACATGCTTCGCTAAGGTCGACATGCTCCTCAGCGTTGACATGCTCCGCCGATGTAGATGGGCGCTGAGGTTCTCTCCTAAGTACGAAGAGCCGCGATATGACCCGTCAACCAGGGCGACGTGCGCTATTGTCCCGTCTTAGGCGACGTCTCCGTCACAGTGTCGGAACAACCTTCACTCCATGCACCACCTCCCCGGCGCATGGCTATGTATCGCCCCTGTGCGCGCCCCTGCAGGACGCCCTGCGCACACCGCGCGTACCCCTGCAGGAGGCTCCGTGTACACCCTGAGCGCACCCCTGCAGGTGCACTGCGCACCCTGCACGTGCCCCATCGTGGCGTCCCTGTGGCGTCATCCAACGCGGCGTCCAGCGTGGCGCTCCATCGCGACGTCGACCACGGTGCTTCGTCGTGGTGCAAGGAGCTACGCCAACCAAGTCTCTGTCACGTCGTCCAACGCGGTGTCCAGCGTAGCGCTCCATCGCGACGTCGACCATGGTGCTCCGTCGTGGCGCAAAGAGCTACGCCACACAAGTACCCCGTCGCAGCGTCCAACGCGGCGTCTAGCGTAGTGCTCCGACGCCGTCCCCGTGACCCACGGCGTGCAACAGCGTCACGCACCAGCGCTCCCTTACAGCGTCGCAAGGACGGTGGGGGAGCGGGGTGGCGAGGCAGGCAACCAGGATGCGAGCGGCGACCGCGGTGCTCCATCGAGGTGTCTCCGTCGCGTCATCGACCTCGTCGCTCCGTCCTGGCGCAAGGGGCTACGCCACCCAAGTACCCCGTCGCGGCGTCCAACGCGGCGTCTGGCGTAGTGCTCCGATGCCGTCCCCACGATCCATGGCGTGTAACAGTGTCACGCACCAGCGCTCCCTTACAGCGTCGCAAGGACGGTGGGGGAGCGGGGTGGCGAGGCAGGCAACCAGGGTGCGAGCGGCGACTGCGGTGCTCCATCGAGGTGTCTCCGTCGCGTTATCGACCTCGTCGCTCCGTCCTGGCGCAAGGGGCTACGCCACCCAAGTCTCCGTCGCGGCGTCGACAGCGTCGCTCCGTCCTGGCGCAAGGGGCTACGCCACCCAAGTACCCTGTCGCGGCGTCCAACGTGGCGTCTGGCGTAGTGCTCCGATGCCGTCCCCACGACCCACGGCGTGCAACAGCGTCACGCACCAGCGCTCCCTTACAGCGTCACAAGGACGGTGGGGGAGCGGGGTGGCGAGGCAGGCAACCAGGGTACGAGCGGCGATCGCGGTGCTCCATCGAGGTGTCTCCGTCACGTCATCGACCTCGTCACTCCATCCTGGCGCAAGGGGCTACGCCACCCAAGTCTCCATCGCGGCGTCGACCGCGTCGCTCCGTCCTGGCGCAAGGGGCTATGCCACCCAAGTACCCCGTCGCGGCGTCCAACGCGGCGTCTAGCGTAGTGCTCCGATGCCGTCCCCACGACCCACGGCGTGCAACAGCGTCACGCACCAGCGCTCCCTTACAGCGTCGCAAGGACGGTGGGGGAGCGGGGTGGCGAGGCAGGCAACCAGGGTGCGAGCGGCGACCGCGGTGCTCCATCGAGGTGTCTCCGTCGCGTCATCGACCTCGTCGCTCCGTCCTGGCGCAAGGGGCTACGCCACCCAAGTCTCCGTCGCGGCGTCGACCGCGTCGCTCCGTCCTGGCGCGAGGGGCTACGCCACCCAAGTACCCCATCGCGGCGTCCAACGCGGTGTCTAGCGTAGTGCTCCGATGCCGTCCCCACGACCCACGGCGTGCAACAGCGTCACGCACCAGCGCTCCCTTACAGCGTCGTAAGGACGGTGGGGGAGCGGGGTGGCGAGGCAGGCAACCAGGGTGCGAGCGGCGACCGCAGTGCTCCATCGAGGTGTCTCCATCGTGTCATCGACCTCATCGCTCCGTCCTGGCGCAAGGGGCTACGCCACCCAAGTCTCCGTCGCGGCGTCGACCGCGTCGCTCCGTCCTGGCGCGAGGGGCTACGCCACCCAAGTACCCCATCGCGGCGTCCAACGCGGCGTCTGGCGTAGTGCTCCGATGCCGTCCCCACGACCCACGGCGTGCAACAGCGTCACGCACCAGCGCTCCCTTACAGCGTCGCAAGGACGGTGGGGGAGCGGGGTGGCGAGGCAGGCAACCAGGGTGCGAGCAGCGACCGCGGTGCTCCATCGAGGTGTCTCCGTCGCGTCATCGACCTCGTCGCTCCGTCCTGGCGCAAGGGGCTACGCCACCCAAGTCTCCGTCGCGGCGTCGACCGCGTCGCTCCGTCCTGGCGCGAGGGGCTACGCCACTCAAGTACCCCATCGCGGCGTCCAACGCGGCGTCTGGCGTAGTGCTCCGATGCCGTCCCCACGACCCACGGCGTGCAACAGCGTCACGCACCAGCGCTCCCTTACAGCGTTGCAAGAACGGTGGGGGAGCGGGGTGGCGAGGCAGGCAACCAGGGTGCGAGCGGCGACCGCAGTGCTCCATCGAGGTGTCTCCGTCGTGTCATCGACCTCATCGCTCCGTCCTGGCGCAAGGGGCTACGCCACCCAAGTCTCCGTCGCGGCGTCGACCGCGTCGCTCCGTCCTGGCGCGAGGGGCTACGCCACCCAAGTACCCCATCGCGGCGTCCAACGCGGCGTCTGGCGTAGTGCTCCGATGCCGTCCCCACGACCCACGGCGTGCAACAGCGTCACGCACCAGCGCTCCCTTACAGCGTCGCAAGGACGGTGGGGGAGCGGGGTGGCGAGGCAGGCAACCGGGGTGCGAGCAGCGATCGCAGCGCTCTGTCAAGGCATCTCCGTCGCGTCGTCGACCTCGTCGCTCTGTCGTGGCGTCTCCGTCACGTTGTCCAACGCGGCGTCCGTCGAGGCATCTCCGTCGCGACGTCGACCGCGGCGCTCCGTCGTGGCACAAGGAGCTACGCCACCCAAACACTCCATCACGGTGGCGGCCTCAGCGCTCCATCACGGCGTCTCCATAGACCTTGCCGCTCTGTCATGGCAACTCCGTCGCGGCGTCGGCTTCGGCGCTCCGTCGCAGCGTCTCCGTCAACCTTGGCGCTCTGTCGCCGCATCGACCTCAGCACTCCGTCGCGGTGTCTCCGTCGTGGCCTCCCCGTCGCGGCATCGACCTTAGCGCTCCGTCGTGGCAACTCCACCGCTATCTCCTCGCCGGTCAGTTCCGATGACCACAAGCTAGAAAGAGAAAAGCTGCTGAACCTGTTAAGTCCCTGCAAGAGAAAGTGAGTAGACATGGGAACAAGGAATCACCCTGCGAAACACGTCACGCCCGACACCGGAAACAACTACTAGCATGTCACGACGTGCGACGTATTTGTGCACGAACCACATGGCAATGGACTACGGCGGTTCAATTCGGCAGAAACACACATGCAAAAGAAACAATCACATCAGCTGGCGCCTACACCGGGTCCATCTCATGCATAGTAAATGAAAAATGCGATAGCAGTCCATTGTCTACCCCTGATACATTTCTCACTTCATACAAGGAATACATGCACGCAAACATCTCATACATCCCGGCTTACTGCATTAAGCACTAAACAATTCAGTATATATGTACACCTCGCATTCGCATAAGCCAAGCAGGTCGCGAGAAGGGATCGTTACCCTTGGCGAGCGTGCAGCGAGGAGAACGACAACGGTACTCGCTTAAATCCCTCTACAAGCTTCTGGCAGAAATTATCGCCCAAAGACTTGCTCTTTCCTGTCTGAAACCAACTTTTCCACCGTACAACCTGTACCAAGAGTACTTAACATTAGCTAGCATCAAAAACATACTACGATAGAATGCAAAAATACCCAGAAGGTGTCCTAGGATAAACGTAAGATATGGACTGGCTCCTGGTAAATAAACATGAGACATGAAACCATGGCATATACATTATCCAACGCAGATCTCGATACAGTTTCCTTGCATCTGTAAGGAATCGGCAATTGGTGAGCGTGAAGCATATTTCAATTTAGTGGAAAAGTTCAAACATGGTTGCAATGGATCGGATTCACAGGAAAAATACAATATCATGCCGATTGCCATGTAAACGATACAACAATAGAAAGGTTTAAACTGAGCTCCGACTCAAAATTACATTAGTCACCTGAAAAGGACCAAGAGACTGTCTGCATAACTGGATTTTTTTAATATATAGAGATCACAGAACAACATAAAGTACTAGAGCAATGGTGTGAACGGTATCAAATCAATAATGCTCATTTGATCAAGCAAATGCTAGTTTGTGTGAATGGTTCAAAACAAGACTGCCGTAGGACATGTACTGCACAAACCATTTTCTCAGAAACATAGATCAAGTTGCTCCTGCTGGATGTTCAATCAAGCAACAGGCAAGATGTAGACTAAAACAGAACAAAATACCACTGCATTTCAGAAATTAAGTGTACTGCTTCTTGGCTGGCAACAAGCACTGGAACTTTTCATGAATTAATCAGGTCCAGGGATTTGAAATACCTAAATCAGAAAATTGGTGCAATACACAAGGGCCACAATGCAACCATCTGACAACCAAAATAGCATCCATCGATCCAACCAAAGCAACCAAGAACATACGAGAAACACAAAGAAACCACCGAAGAACCTCATCAATCGCAAACCAAATCCAGTCCAAGAGCGGCACATGGCTGGACAGCCGCCGGCGGACCGCGGACGGCGAGAAGGAGCAAGGCAGGGGCGGGAGCTGCGGGGGCTTGGGCCGGCGGGCTGCCGGCGGGGCAGCCGGGGTCTCGGGCGGCCTGCAGGAGCAAGGCGGCGGGCGCGGCCGTGGGGCGAGGCGGCGCCGGCGAGCTGAGGGCGACCCGGAGCGGCGCGGCAGCTGGTAGCGGAGCGGTCGGCGGCAGAGGCTCGGAGCGTAGCGGTAGCTTGGGGCGGCGGCTCGGCGTGAGCAGGGGCCGGCGGTGCCGGTGCCGGCGGCGGCGGCCCAGTGCATGAAAGTGGCGCGGGGCGCGGGAGTGCGCGGGGCCGACCGGTGGCGCCGGAGCAAGCGGTGGCACCGGCTGCGGGTACCAAAGCAGCGTGGGGCGCAGGAGTGCGCGGGCCGACCAGCGGGCGCCGGAGAGGCGACCGACGGCGAAGGAGAGCCGGCGGCGGGGGAGAGGTGCTAGCGGGGGAGAGGCGGCGGCGGAAGATGGTGGCGGCGGCGTGAAGGTGGGGTTGGGGAGGCGGCGGCGTGGGGGCATATAGCTCCAAGCCCCACCGACATGAGCTTCGCATGGGCTTTGGCCCATTAGGAATAGGTCAGAGGGGCAATTCAGTGGAAAGAAAGAAATGGGGAAAAATGAGAAAAGGAAAGAAAGAAAAGGAAAAAAGAAAAGGAGAAAAGAAAAAAAAGAAAAGGAGAAGAAAGAATAAAAAAGAAAAAAGAAAAGGAGAAAAAGAGAAGAAGAAAAGAGAAGAGGAAGAAGAAAAAGAAAAAGAAAGAAGAGAAGAAAAAAAGAAGAAGAAATTCGTCGGTTCGGCCCGCGCTCCAACCCATTGGAATTGGTGCACCGGCTCGAACGGGCGTCACTCGACCGCCCGAACCGGCAAGGGGCTACTGTTGGGGGAAGGGTCCCCGCTTTACCCCGAACCGACGGACTTCCCCCTGGCAACGTCAAGACCCCCTCCCTGCGTCGACCCAGTTCACCCGGCATCAATAACCTCCGATGGCATCAACAAATTCCGCGGGCATCACCGACAATGTCGAAGCCACGCTTCATCCCAGCGGGCGCCAAGGCTGAGCTCCGTCTCGGCGAATGTCAGGGCCACGCCCCGTCCCGGCAGACGTCAAGGCCTTGCCCTGTCCCGGCGGACGTCAGGGCCGCGCCCCGTCCCGGCGGACGTCAAGGCCTTGCCCTGTCCCGGCGGACGTCAAGGCCTTGCCCTGTCCCGGCGTCAAGGAAAACATGTCGTCATATTAGCGAGTATTAGGATATTAAAGTATTAGAGTATTTGAATATTCCATAAAGATTCCTGTAAAAAGACCAAAATGCCCCTGATGGTGTGTTATCGCCCGGAGGGCATAATTGTAATCTCGCACACTCCTTTCTCAAAACCTATAAATACCCCCCAGGGAGTAGAGAGAAAGGGATCCCCACTTTCATTTCCCCCTTTTGTGAGCTCTGTATTCCGTGCCCTAATACGAATAGTGATTTCCGTTATCGACTGCCTCGCGTGCATTACTCCTCGCTCGTTTGTCCCCCGCACGCCCGGCGGTCGCTGTAGCCGACCGGGGGTGCCACAAATACATTGTCTAGGCCTATACCTACGACAGCTCTTATGATACTTGCACTGGGAGAGGCCTTAGAGCCTCTACGGTTCAACTGATTTCCAAATAGTTGTTGGAGGGTTCTTATAGTGTCCTAAGCGGGTCATTTGATCCGTAGAATTGTAACTCGTATGGGTTTTTTTTTATGAATTCATTTGCACTAATTTTATAGAATAATTTTCATTTCTCCGATCTGGTGAAAAAATTCTATACTTTTTTCTGTGGTGCAACCAAACATAGTTCTGTTTGTGAGATTGGAAATAGCATGATATTGCAATTATATGTTCTTCTGTTTCTACATTCCTTTTATCTGTGAATCAAAAGGTCCTACAACTTTTTCATAAAGTTAAATGACAAAAGGAAATACCTAAACATTAACTAGTAATTATGAATTAGTAACTAACATTTTCTCTCAAATCGTTTATTTGATACATGATTACTTTACAATCAGACACATCTCGAGATTGCTATAAAACTAGATCTCAATCAGGCATGTTACAATTGCTACATGCAACAATAGTTGTAGTGTTTACACACCTGTGCAACGTTGCAATTTCCAAACAATTTTAAAAATCTAATAAACAAATAGAAATCGTCTGCTAAATTCCCAAACAGAGGAATGGGATTTGAAAACTCACGACACATGTAACGTCCCCAAGTTTACTAACAATGTATTGTGCATCATCTGCATCCCATGGCATGAATTCTCGAACCTTAAATTTAAGTAAGTTTTTAAATTCTTGAGATAACGAGAAAAGGTCGTAGACGGGATGGAATTGCTAGGGTTTTAACCTCGGGTTTTAAGGCTTTTGAGGGAAGTGCATAAAGAAAATTCTTTGAAGTTTTGGGAGCTTAGTTGGAAATGTTGCTATTTGGGTCTATAGGAAAGGGGGGAAAATTTGTTTGAAGTTCTTTCAAATGTGCAAAAGAATTTAATCTAAAACAGAAATCTTCAAATAAGAAAAATCCCGAAGGATTAAAATCCTAAAAATGAAAAACCTATTCCTAAAGCCTAAATTCTAAAATATCCCCCGGTTGCTTCATCCCGAAGCTCCCCTCTCTCTGCCTTATCCCGCCGCCCCTCTCTCCCCCTTATCTCTTCTTCCACCTGGCTGCCCCCATCCCTATCCATCCCGCCGCCCTCTGGTTCTTCCTCTGGAAGCCGCCGCGCCGCCGCTTGCTTCCTCCCTCCACCCCCATCTCGCCGCCCCTCCCGCCGCGCCTCACCGAGCTGGCCTCCCTCTCTCCGGTCGCCGCTCGCCTCTCCCCTCACCGCGCCGCCCCATCCCGCGCCTCCCCACCGTCTCCTCCCTCACCCGGAGCTCGCCTCGCCTCGGGAGCCTCCGCCGCCGCTTCCCCCGCATCATCCTGAGCTCCCGCCGCTCGCCATCCCCCACCGCGCGCCTCCGCCACCCGAGCCTCCCGTGCGCCGCTCCCGAGCTCGCCCCGGAGCGCCGCCGCCGTCTAGCTCCGCCTCCTCCCTCCCTCACCGCGCCGCCCCTTGCTCCGCTCCACCTCCACGCGCCACCGCGTCCCGCCACCACCGGAGCCAACCCACGCCACCGGTCGCCGCCCCGGCTTGCCTCCGCACCAAGCCACCTCCATCCCGGAGCCGCGCCGCCTTGCCTCCTCGCCGGAGCCGGTAAGCCCGCCGCCGCCGCCGCCCCATTCCTCTCCAGGGCTCGCCGTCGGCCTCACCGCGTCGGCAAGCCACCGGCCGGGTGAAGCCACCGACCAAGTTTTTCCCCCCAGCACAATTAAGGCTCTGATAGCCCTTTTAATCCGGTGGTTAGGGCATATTAAAAACCCTAATCATCGGTTAACAGTTAATGAAGTGAAGTTAATATGTTTAATTAATGCTCAGACCTATTAATCACTTCAATTAATACTAATCCAGCAGTTAATGAACTAATTAATCATTAACCAGTGAAATAAGTGAGTATATTAATGATGCTAATAAATGAATAACAGTGCAATTAGTGCACTTATTAAATGTGCCTCAATGACATGTGGACCCCACATGTCAATGACACAGTCAAATTTTGGTCAAAGTGGACCAGTAGGGCCCACCTGTCAACCTCTGGTTGTATTTGAAATAATTTAAATATTATTTTTACTGAGAAAAATACAACAAAGGGGAGAAAAGGATTTAAATCTTGTAAAATTTATAGAAAATTCATTTTAAATCAGAAAAATGCAAATAATATATCAAAATGTTCAGAAAAAGAAGATCTATTAAAAAACATCATTTTCATCCATGTTTGCATGCTAGGAATAATACAATTTGCTAAAAACTCAAATTAGGGTTTCCGATTAGCCAGAAGATTTTCGGATCGCGACATTTTATGCGTCCGGACTCCGATTAAATTGATTCCACTTACATTAGTCTTTATTTTGCATCCTCTATGTCATGGCATGCATTGCATCTCATGCTGATGTTGTGCATTTTGATATTTACGATTATGCCCTTGTTTCCGGTGTTTTCTGTTTTTCCTCGATAGAGTCGGAAGATCCACAGTGCGATAGTCTTGATCAAGAGCAGGGTGTCGTTGCAGAGCAACCAGGCAAGCAGCCCCTTTGGTCACGTTGCAAATCTCCTACTATTTGCAAAGTATTAGTTGTTTTCAAATTCATTATTACCTGCGTTCAACTGCTATTTTTTCGCTAAGAAAAGCCCTAGTCCGATGAATACGACTCACCTTGTCGCTTAAACAGCTCCACCACTAACCTAACCCATCTAGCGTAGTCTAGTTTCCACTGTTCGAATGCTATTATGCTATTTATGCTTAGACATGCTTAGACTTGTAGAAGTCGTAATTCCTGGGATAGCAGATGAATCAACACTGGGAATGGGTTACGTGGTAGGTGGGTGTTCACCGGGATAACTAATGAACTTGCTTAATCATATCTGGGTTTAGACAAGAGGCCATGGCTGGGAGCATGATGGGTTGTCTCGTCTTCCCGTAAGGACCGGTTACCGGTGTCCCTTCAAACCAAGATTCGCGTACTTCTACACGGGTGGATTATGGGGCCACCCACGACTCACTAATTTGCTTAGATTTAGTGTATGAGCTGCATTAGTTTGCTGTTTCCATTTGCGTGTGCGTGAAAAAGGGGATGTGGTGTGTGGTCTCATATAAGGGTGGGGTGGACACACGGTCTGGGAGACCGGGGATGTACCTCGATTCACAACGCATGGGACCGTGTCGCAGTTACGGCCGGACTGATGCACATGGACTAGCCCGTACGGGTGGCTCATACCTAGGTCGACAGCATTGTAACGGTCGTGATTGATCACCCTCTGCTAGCACACCTCGTGAAGTGTGTAATTGGCCTAGCACTAAGAGACGATCAATGCGTGTAGGTAAAGATGTACACCCCTGCAGGGTTAAAACTGTTGAACAGCCGTGTCCGCGGTTATGGACAGCTTGGTAAGATTTTGCATCGAATTAGACAACTATAACCAACTCTAAAACTTGCCAACTCTAAGGTTGTGGTTAGCGACAGCTTCCTCCCAGGGTGGTTGAGGATGGGTCGAGGGGTTTTTTCAGGTGTGGTGATCTGCAGTAAGGAATATTCGCGAAGTGTCGACTCGTCCCCTTTGAAAAGGTATTCTGGTAGTCGAATTTCAATCTACTTATGGTTATTGAAAAGGTAAACTTGGCTTTCCGCAAATTAGTCCACAATTACCCTTTGTTGATACCTGGCACAATCACTACTACTTCCGCACTGTAAGTCTTGTGGAGTACAATTTTGTACTCACCCTCCTATTGTTGTTGTTTTCGTTGCAGAGGAAGCTACCCCTTCCGAGGGTGGTTTCTATTTAGAGCTCAACACCGACGACGCCTAGACGCTGGGAATCCCAGGCAGTGATCCTGCCCTGGGTCGGTATTTTGGTTTGTTTTCGCTGCCACTTTTGGCCCTACTGTTTGGCTTCGTAGCCGTTATTACTCTTCCGCTGTATGTTTGGATCTTCGGATCCGTATGTGTGTATATGTTTGTTAAGTTTCAAACTTATAATATCGCAGTTTCTGTCGTAGCGTCATTGCTATGAGATCTGGTTGTTTTCACCTGCTCATGTGCCGTGCGTGTATGTGATGAAGCGCATGTTGCGGGTAGGACTTTAGAGTTTATATCATAGAGTCATTAAGTTTAATCACCCCTGTGAAGCGACTCTGCTACTGAGAGATTGGGAACTATATCACTCTACTCCAGCCGTGCATTAAGTTGCCGGGACAAGTTCGGGGTTGATGTTCCGGCTCAGTAGGAACAGAGTGAGGAGACCATATCACCCTACTACTCTGTGCTCTCGCCAGAGTAAGCTTCGGGGTTGCCGTCTCGGGCTATTCGGAGCCATATCACTCCACTCCTCTTGGAATTGACACCCAGGAGTTGAGGTCGGGGTTGACGTTTCGACTTAGCGGGTGGTTTCTCTTAAGCCTCTCTGTTATGAATTCTGGGGTTCGACAACACACATCTTCCCCTTCGGAAGTCTATCATTAAGTGGGCTGAAATGGAAGTTGCTTATTGCCGTCCAAAGTTCGGGCCTTACATTCGGCCTGGTTAGCCACAAGGCTCATCCAGGTATTCGATATGCCATATGCATTTTTCTGCTGGAATGCTAGCACAAAAATCCCATTTGCTCGAGGGTCTGTCTGATCGAGTGCCCAGAGGCCAGAGCACGAGGATGCTACGAGACATCCACATAACTAATCACACCTCCTCCTTGTCACTCATCTTCAGCTGCACTGCGACCACAATGAAACCGACATGCTCCTGGACTGGACAAACTCCCTTTCCTTGAGCAGCCACGATAAGCATCTGAATTGCTATCTGAATTCCGAAGTGAAGCAGCATCAATCAAATGGCTCGATATGTCTTCAAGTTTCTGCATTGGGCTGCTTGAAGCAGCCGGAGTGACGTACAGCTTCTTCGAGTCTGTTGAGCTCGCCGTCCAAACATGCCCCGGCGGCGCCCCAGGGAGGCCACCACCGTATGCACGCGGCATCATCTCCTCGCACCTCTCCTCGACCAGCACCGCCTCCCTAAGCTTCGCCTCCAGCCATAGGCTCTTCACCGGCAGCGCTAGGTGGTATCAACACTACCTTGCCAATTGAGCTAGGCTTGGTCCTCGTGTTTATGTTTTCAACAGCCCTTACTTTGGATAAGGACATATGGTACACGCTAGACATGCAAAGATGTGTGTATGGCTATTGACTAGGTGTGTTGTGGTACTTACCAATAATTTTTTATTTGAATTGGATCATTAGTATTGGCAAAAAATTCTAGTTAGTAATAAAGCACTTCCTTAACAATTTTTACTGGAGTGGGTGGATCTGCCTATGTTGGTCAATTTTGCTTTTATATTGTAAGGCATAACATGTTAATGTGCGTTTAATAGTAGGCTAGCTAAATGTGTGTGTGTTGATATCAATAAAACTGAATGCGTTGTTGTTTTAGTAACGGATTTTCAAAACCGACCGAGATAGTCCGTATAACATGAGTGCGGCTTTTGTGCACCCGGGTGCATTTGCACCCATTAGTTTGGTGAATTTTAGGGCTATTTTGTAACAGTGGATAGGGGATGACTTGCGTAGACGTGTGCCAAGGAGATGAGGGGCGCCCCAATCAACTGAAGCAGTAGATCTTTTGCCTGCTACGGTAAAATGTCGCCACCTAGAGTTTGGTCTTACACCACGCAACAAGGGCACCTTTAGTCCCTCGCTTATAGACATATGGCTTATAGATACCGAACATATACAAATAGGATGAAGCATGCCAAGCGATGTAGTGGGTTGTTTGTACGTTCGTGCTTGTTATTGCAATACTTGGAAACTAAATCATATTGGGCATGAATAAATTTGCTAGGTTGAATTGGTTTCGATTGGTTACCATTTTTTGTTACACAAGTTAGCCAATCCACTCTTGTTCTCGGCAGGTAAAAAATGCGTTCTAAATTCTCATGTCTGTCAATATAGGGCATGCTTGGTTTAATGTCAAATATTGGCTTTCCAATGCTTGCATATTGCCAAAAAGTTGGTTACTAATTGGTTGGCTACCAAATCATCTTGCCAACCTCTCAGAAATTTGCCATTTTTGGCAAGTTTTGACATTGCTAAATATCGGTTTGCCAAAACATTGGATAGCCAATTTTTGATAGCAAACCAAGCATGCCCGTAGTGAAATTTTGAGACAATGAATGAAGCATGTATATGTCCTTAACCGGTTATTAAACGCACCAGAGATGAAGAGAAGATTTGATCAAGAATAAAGCAATGAGCAACGAGCAAAGGGAAGAGGATAAGATCGTCGTCAAACTACTTGTCGACACCTCATAATGGCATACACACTTTAATAGGTTTGGTTACACCTAGCTAAGATAATTGTTCTATATAAACAACTAACTTGATACTTATTAGACTTGTATGCTCTAGAACTTTCTAAAGATATTTAGAAATACTGAAATAGACACAATCACATATTAACACACTACAATTAATGTTTAAATAATTTAGAAAGAATTTAGTTGTAAATGTCCTCAACTATATTCTAAAAAACTACAATAATTGGAATACACATCTTATATTTACATTTAAATACACTATCTGAATTAAGTTGTTTGTCTATAGCTACAAAGGAACACCAAAATAAATACTCAACAATGTTTCAGTTTCTACACCTTATGATCTTCACCGAAACCGTATAAAGGCGAGTCATGGCATTGTACATTTAAGAGGCCACTAATAAATAAGGGCAGTGGATCCCTTGGAAACTTAACAATCCATACAAATCAATCCGCAAAATTTGCATGCTTGATTCACAGCAATGACAATGTAGATTGTCAAACAAAATTCAGTAGATATGGTCTATAAAGTTTACATCCTTAGCGTGAGGCACATGCTTTTTTCCTTACTAAGTTTAGATATTTAACACAACAAAATAAGCAATGATGGTCTAATTTATTTGAAAATTTCATAGATCATCTTTCAGGAGAATTACCTACGAGTTTGTAACATTTTTCAATACATTTATAGTTTCTCTATCCTAGTCTTTGACACTATAAAATGTTAATATGATCCTTGTGTCATGTGTTTGCTTAGCTAGGGAGTAGTAGTATAGGTCGGTTAACCTTTTTTACTAGCAAGTAAGAGATAAGTCTGCTGCCTGATAGCTAGTAGAAGTAGTCAATTTTGGTTTTGCAGTCAATTTTGGTTTTGCTAGCAGCAGCTATATGAGTAAGATGGTTTGCAATGTACTATAAATAAAACCGTATGCATACTAGACAAACTAAGCTATTGCTTCAGAAAAACACACCACGTGTTCAGCTTCTCCACTTACCCTCCTCCTCCTGTTTGCTCACAACTTTTGGTAGGGGCGCGATTTAGCAGAAACAATGCCGTCGTGACCGCCTCCCCCCAAAATTATGTTGCAGATTCCTCTGTTTCAGCAGAGCTCGAGCGGTGGCGACGACCGTCTGATTTCGGTTTTCTACTACTCCATTTTGCTGTGGAAGTAGGGTGCTGTGAACTGACGCTGCACGCCTTGCTCCTCGCAGTGGCGTGCAAACTCCTTCAAGGTGAATTCGCTGTCGTTGTCGGTGCGGATGACTTGAAGCGACCATCCACACTTTGCTTCAGCTGCCGCTTGGACTCGCCGGATTGAGGCGGCCGCGTTGCCTTTTCCCGCTAGGAGGACCACCCACATGAAGAGGGTGCAGTTGTCGACCAGCAAAAGGAAGTAGCGTCGGCCACCAGGAGTTGCGGGCTAGATTGGTCCGCACACGTCACCATGGACGAGGTCGAGGCATCATTCAGCCATGAAGTTCGCCTTCTTGGGAAGGCAGACCATCTATGCTTGGTGGTGGTGCAGACGTTGCAGAGCTGTTCCACATGCTCAAGTTCTGGGAGTCCACACACGAGCTTTTGTCGTGCCATGCGTCACAGGGCATCGAAGGAGATGTGGCCGAATCGATCGTGCCACCGCTAGGCTTCGACATCGTGGCGTGCGGTGAGGCACACGGGGTGAGCGGCATCGACGTGCAGCACATACAACCAGTTGATGCCGCGCCGCACCGTGGCAAGGAGATGCTGCTGCCTGTCCCAGATACAAAGGATTCCTTGCTTGATGTGGATCGCGGCGCCGTTCTCGTCTAGTTGGCCCAGATTAATGATGATGTTTCTGAGCAGAGGAATGTAGTAGACGGCGGTTAGTACTTTGTGCACGCCACGCTTGTCGGTGAAGATGCCCGAGCCGACGCCGTCGTCAAGCACAAGGCGCGCCTCGTCGCTAAGGGGTACGTGCAGCAGCCCGGAGTCGATTTCGATGAGGTCTTCGCTCCCGTCACGCACCTCGAGTCCGTCCGCCTTCTCCTCGCACTCACTACCCATGAGGGTTGGCCCATCCATCACATGGATGTGAAATCTGTGTTTCTGAATGGAGTGCTGGAAAAGGAGGTGTATGTGTCGCATCCGCCTAGGTTTGTCGTCGCTGGAAAAGAGGGGAAAGTGCTACGGCTGAGGAAGGCGTTGTTTTATGGACTGCGTCAAGCCCTGTGTGCATGGAATGCATGCCTACTTAGCTCCGGGAGCTACTCCGCGCGTGCGTACGCTCCTACGAGCGCGACAATCTCGCTCTGGAAGCAGCACGCGCGGTCCGGCCGCCATGTGCCTCCCCCGGTGCCTGAGCGCCTCGTGTTCGTCCCGTTACCCCGGAAGCAGCCCACGCGTACTCCGGGCGTGCCCCGTGCGAACTCCAGACGTGACTCTTGTCTACTCCGGGCGCTGCCCACGTGCGTGCTCTGGGTGTAGCCCGTGCATACTCCGTGTCGAAGGACTGCCGAAACCAGATCTAGCTCGACGAATCACGGGAGCGAGATGAACGGTCGCACACGCACATGCAACATGACAATGAGGCCGTGGGATCGACTTAGCTGTCTGCTTGTTTATCGTCTTAGTGAGAGATGTGCTGTCCATTAACAACTTAATCAAGGGCGCGAGTAGCCATAGAGAACTACAGTACGAAGTTGATCTGAATCCGAGTCTTGTCCCGCCTCAATCGTGATCGAAGTAGTTGCATGGCGTGGCGCGGTATGAGGGCGCCTTCGCTCCAGTGCCCTCGCTCCGAATAGTCCGTGTCCCCCGGATGCATCGTCTCTACTCCGAGTACAGACTTGTCTGGCAGATAGACCGTGACAGAAGTTTAACTCTAGGGGTGTGCCTCGTCAGTCTGGGCTGCACGTCAACCCCTTCTTAGGGGTATAACGCTGATCCAAATGAGCGCTTTTTGACCGCCCGCACCGGCAAGGGGCTACTGTTGTGGAAGGGGTCCCTGCGCTCCCCGAACGGATGAGTGCAGGTAAGGCGTGCGTACCTGCTATGGACTCACGTGTACCTTCTTTGCAGCCTATGCACCATCGAGACCCCCGCTAGCAGGGCAGGACCATTTGGCTATCGAAAGTGCTGGCGCTCACACGACAGTCCAGAGTGCAAGTGCTTGTGCGTGCGGAACACAAGTGCTTGTGCATGCGGAACGCAAGCGCCAGTGCATATGGAGCGCAAGTGCTAGTGCATGCGGAGTTCGACCACTAGCGCGACGGTCCAAGGTGTCGGCGCGGGTGCAGCGGTGCAGAGTGCGGATCCAAACGCGACGATCTGGCTGAGGAGTGACACTCGATAACCCGGAATACAAGCGACCCCGGTGCGGGGGTTAGTGGGGTGACGTCCCGTACGGTATGTCTTACCGGACGTCACATAGATGCTAGGGCATATGCCTCCGCAGGTGATGTACAGATGACTTTTGAGCCCTCGTCCATACAAAGTGACAGGGGTGACACTGCAAACTGCCTAGGGCAGTATTGTGATCTCGTGCTGCGCTTCCTTCGGCCTAAAATTTCTCTAAGTGTTTGCTGTTGCTCCGCCTCTCGTTTCGCTATCCCTTGTGCACGCCCGGGTGACCTAGCACTCAACCGGGGGTGCCATAAGTTCACTGTCCGACCAGGTAGTCGACGACAGATATGGTTCGCAACAACCGTAAACAAGAGCCAATGACAGTTTGTGAAGAAGATTGTGCTATCTTTGTGTAAGTAATCTGCCATGGGCAACTATATGCGACGTTAATAAGAGCAACAAACAACGGAGGATTGAATGTGTTGACCAATGCGGATTGTCCAAACGAAAACCCAGTCAATATTGTATACAAAGACATTGTCTAATTTAAAATCATAATTGATGGACCCTTTGAAAGAAAACTATAAGGAGACCATTTATTATAATTGATGGATTGAAAACATTGATCCATATAACTCAAGAGTGGAGTGTACAAGCGAAAGAATGGCCAACTACACTACATAAAAATAACTACAAAATTATATTTTTGTGTATCCTACTTGATTAAGCAGAGTCAAATATCTTTGGAATGTGTTTAAGTTATGCAATTCTAATGTACTGTAAAAGACAATTGTATCCTACTTGATTAAGCAGAGTCAAATATCTTTGGAATGTGTTTAAGTTATGCAATTCTAATGTACTGTAAAAGACAATCCAATGGAACACAAATATTTAAGAGCAATTATAATGCCAGGTCAAATATTTGGTCTTCTTGCAGGAAATCAGACAGCTAAACCAGACAACACTCGACAAATGGCTAATCACAGGAGACTTCAACCTCATTCTCAAAGCCTCGGACAAGAATAATAACCAAATCAACACGAGACTAATACGAGCTTTCAGAGCAGTCATCGATGATCTCCAGATCCGCGAACTCAAGCTACACGGACGACGGTTTACATGGTCCAATGGACAGGCTATTCCGACAATGTCAAATATAGATAAAATGCTATGCTCTGCAGAATGGGATGTCCATTTTCAGGACGCAACCCTCCAAGCCCTATCCTCCATGATTTCCGACCACTGTCCGTTGATGCTAACTGGTGAACCGCACAAGGGTAATTTCAAGTCTTTCAAGTTTGAAGATTGGTGGATGAAGCTCCCAGGGTTGCACCAGATAATCCAGGACTCTTGGACCAAACCCATACGAACATCAGATGCCTTCAGATGCCTCCACGCAAAGCTTGGCCGCCTCTCCAAAAAGCTTCTAAGCTGGAAGCACAGCATCATCAGCAACACCAGGATGCAATTCGCCATAGCCTCCGAAATTATCCTGCAGCTAGATGAAGCACAGGAGCAAAGAGCTCTGACATCCCTCGAACATGCCCTCAAGACCTGTCTGAAGGAGAAGCTTCTGGGCCTTGCAGCTGTTCAAAAAGCTCGAGCGAAGCAGCGATCACACCAGCTCTGGGTTAGAGAAGGCGATGCGAATACGAAATTTTTCCAGCTGAAGATCAATGCAAGGAACAGGCAGAACAGAATACCTTACCTAATGGTCGACGATCAGGTAGTGTTCAACCAGGCAGAGAAGAAGCTAATTGCAGAAAAACACTTCATGGAATTCCTTGGCTCAAAGGCGCAACGCACGGCCATCCTCGATTGGACATCAATTGGCTTATGAAGAAGAGACCTTTCCCATCTGGAGGCAGACTTCACTGAAGATGAAATCAAAGACGCTATAAACAGCATGCCAACAGGTAAAGCACCCAGACCGGATGGGATTCACCAACAGTTTCTTCAAGAACTACTGGCAAATCATAAAAGAAGACCTGATCCTAGCCATTAGACAGTTCTCAGAGCTTCGAGCTGATAGATTAAACCTCCTGAATGAGGCGGATGTCGTACTGATACCAAAGAAGACACAACCCGGTAGCCTCAAAGACTACAGACCGATTAGTCTGATCCACTCCTTTGGAAAAATTGTGACAAGATGATGGCTGCTCGGCTTGCCCCTGAACTAGATCAGATCATATCCAAGACGCAGAGCGCTTATATCAAGGGGAGAGGAATCCAAGACAATTTTATGTTCACTCAGAACATGATCCGAATGATGCACAAAAGCAACACCCCGCCCTCTTCCTAAAGCTTGATATACAGAAGGCATTCGACTCAGTGAGTTGGGAATACATGCTAGAATTATTTACAGAACTAGGCTTTGGCAATAGGTGGCGAAACTGGCTCTCTAACCTTCTAGCCACATCATCCTCTCGGATCATCATCAACGGAGAGAAGACTGACAGGATTTGGCACAGACGGAGAGTTAGACAGGGCGATCCCCTCTCTCCCCTCCTCTTCATTCTAGCAATAGAGCCATTACAGCTGTTATTTCACAAAGCTATGGAGAGCAACTTGATCAAACCCATCAGAGGTGTGCCAAATGAGCTTAGAATCTCTCTGTACGCAGACGATGCCGCAATAATTGCAAATCCAGATATAGGGGAGATAAATGTGATTCTACAATGCCTACACGATTTTGGGGCTGCTACTGGACTGCGTACAAATGTATTAAAGAGCAATGCGTTCCCCATCAGTTGCCAGGATATTGATCTCCAGCCGATCTCCCAGCTATTCCCAGCTGAATTCAGACACTTCCCATGCACTTACCTTGGCCTACCGCTGCACACATCTAAGCTGAGGAGAACACATTTCCAACCGGTGTTTGACAAGCTATCCGCGAAGCTAGCAGGCTGGAAAGGAAAATTCCTCAACAGGGCAGGCAGACTGACTCTGATCAAATCGGTCCTCTCACCGTGCTTAGTCTACCTCCTCTCAGCATTCAGATTCAAAAATGGGCAATTAAGAAGGCAGAAAAAATCATGAGGGTGTTCCTCTGGAAGGGGGAAGAAGACTGCTCGGGTGGTCATTGTCTGATAAATTGGAGACAGATATGTAAGCCGAGGAATATAGGGGGACTCGGAATAAAAGACATCCAAAAATTTGGATCAGCTCTCCGACTAAGATGGCTATGGATGGAGTGGACCTCTAACCAGAAACCGTGGCATGGACAGGTAACCCCTTGCGACGAGAATGACAGAAACCTGTTTGAAGCCTCAACATCGATCACAGTTGGCAAAGGAGACAAAGCCAAATTCTGGACCTCTAGATGGATCAATGGAATGAAACCAAAAGATGAGGCGCCGGCACTCTTTGCAATCATCAAAAGGAGAAACAGGACAGTGGAATATAAGCTTCAGGATAACAGATGGTTGAAACCACTTCGCAAAATTAACACAAATGAGCAAGCTCGCCAATTTATCAAGCTATGGAATCTAATTGCCCAGGCTCAAAGGAATATACACCAAGAAGACACTATCACCTGGCGTTGGACAAACTCAAAGAAATACTCCGCAAAATCAGCTTACAATATCCAGTTCGAAGGATCCATCCCATCGATACAGAGCGAATTTATCTGGAAGGCGAATGCGGAAAACAAATGCAAGATACACGCCTGGCTAACTCTCCAAAACAGGATTCTGACCGCAGACAGATTACAAGCTAGAGGTTGGCCCAATGGAACAATGTGCACACTCTGTGGAAACTCTGCGGAAACTGCAATTCATATATCCTTGAACTGTGCTTTCGCTAGACAGGTTTGGCGTAGGCTTGCGGCACTAAATGGAGTGGAACCCTCTGAAATTCTAGATGACACAGATCAGTCTCTACAGTCCTAGTGGCAATCCTGTGGAACAAGCCTAAACCAAGAGGAGAAGAAGACACGATATGGTATATTGATATACGGACTTTGGAGCCTCTGGAAGGAAAGGAATGGACGCCTATTCCAGAACCAGTTCAGAACAACTGATGAAGTTGTTTCCCAGGCGATGGATAGCATCAGAGTTAGATATAGAGCTTTCCAGCAAACTGAGAGAGAGAGAGAGGAGATCCAGCCTGAGTAATTGCTTACTAAGAACTACCTGAGAGACATGTATATATTTCATCTCTGAACTCTGTAAAATTTGACTTCTTTCCTCTATAAGAAAGGCAGAGCTCCTGCCATTTTCTTCAAAAAAAAAGGTATATTGTTGAAAAGATATTCCATTTACATTAACAAATATCTCTTTAAAAGTACATTTATAAATGGTAGTTTCTTATGTCTATATTCAAAATATGTATTAACAAACCATCTTTACCGTATCCTTTCCTTGCTTTATTAAGAAGACATGTACTTTCATCACAAAAATAATATTAAAATGGCACACTTGTATATACAGCTGCAAAAGAGGTCAAAATTTCATTGATTTCAACTAAATAGACCATTTTATGGAAGCACACATGTAATATATACAAACTATGAAACTAATTCCAGAGATTCATTGTCAGTATGAACAAAATTTCTCTAACAAGGTATTGAAAGAAACTTCTACTTTAGACTCACTGTACAATGGCAATGTTATACAGTTAAGACAAGTCACACAGATGGATCTGTCTAATTGACTTTGATTGGCAGTAGTACGAGATAGACACAATCCAAAGTCCGACCATTTCACACCAAAATTGTATCACCTACAACACCGCCACTCCCAAGAACTAGGGTTGGCGATTTGGGAGCCATCAATTTTGGTTCTGCTTTATAATGGGAGTGGGTGAAGATGATGGGAGAGGAAGGGTCTTATACATGTGCCTACTCCATCGTCCAAGTTCACCAGAGAAACCACTACGTCGAGCGGCCCACAGTGCGACTTGAGGAGCGCCTCCATTCATACCATCACGGTCAGGGATTGGCATCACGACCAGAAGGTGCACGACCAGAAGGTGCAGTCAAACGCACTGAATTGAGAAGAGGAGTTTACGCTATATGTATCTATTTTGTGTTGGCCGGCAATGAGAATAAAGTTTGCCGGCGATAAAACAGATGAATGACACATGTGGGTGGGTGAGGCAGAGAAATCAAGTGACATGAGAGAAGATCGAAAGAATGAAGCAGCATGGTTGTTCAGCTTAACCAAGATGATTTGGGTTGGCTCAAAGTGTTGGGCCGAGAACTTCAGGTTGCTAAGTCATATAATACCGCGAGATGATGAACTAACCTTGAAATTACGAAACTAAAAGTAATATTTGGAATGTGTTGAACCTACATAATTCTAATGTGATGTAAAAGGACAATACAATAGAACACAAATATCTATGAGAAATTCTAATGCAAGTCAAAGACATATTATTTTAAAATTATACAGTTTACATTAAACAAACATCAGTTTGAAAAAATATCTTTATAAATGGTAATTTCCTTTGTCTAAATTTTGAAACATATGTAAAAAGAAAACATCTTTAAATGCCAAATAAGAATTTTATATATAGAAAACATAATCCATAAAAAAATCTAGCCGCACAAATGCGCGGGTCACTCCGTTTATTTTATATTTTATGATCTTTGGGCTGTTACACGCTCCGAACCAGAACATAAAATTTGCTGAAGCAAATAAAGCTAGCATAGACTTTAGAAGTAATTAGAATTATTACATTGAAGCGACATCAGAGCATTCTGTCATAGCCGCAAGCAGTCTTGGCATCGGGGGCATATCAAGCTCCTGTAGACCCTCAAGAACTCGGACCACTTCACCCATTGTCGGCCGGTCCAACTCATTATCCTGGATACACCAACATGCTACATTGCAAACCCTTTCAACCTCATCCAAGCTGAAGTCACCATATAATTCTGGATCCACCAAGCTCTGCACATCTCCCTCATGAAGCTTGCTGATGGCTCGCACAGGGAAATAAGCGAGATGGTCGCTGCTGCTAGTGTGTACCACAGATGCATTCCTTCTTCCTGATATGATTTCCATCAGTACCATGCCAAAGCTGTAAACATCGACTTTTGATGTAATAGCAACCCCGCTAAGCCACTCTGGGCAAGATACCCTATAGTTCCCCTGAATGTAGTTAGAACCCGGCTAAAGTCCCTGCCTATGACCGATGCCAACCCAAAGTCCGCAATTTTTGGGACAAACGATTCATTGAGAAGTACATTTTCTGGCTTGATATCACAGTGTATGATGCATTCGCGGCAACTCTGATGCAGTAGGACAATCCTCTAGCAACTCCGATGGCTATCTGATATCTGGTGCTCCAGTCGAGGACTGTACCATTGCTCTGGAACAGATGGGAATCAAGAGAACCATTGCACATGTGTTCATATACAAGTAGCCTCTTATTACCATGACAGCAGAAACCAACCAATTTGACCAGGTTGATGTGTTGGATCAGTCCAAGTGCACTTACCTCTGCCCTGAATTGCTTCTCTCCCTGACGCGCACCGTCAAGCCTTTTCACTGCTACACTAGTCAGGTCACTTAAAGCTCCCTTAAATACAGTACCAAAACCTCCTGCTCCCAGCTTATGTGAGAATTTTTTTGTAGCACGACCCAAATCGGCGTATCTAAAGGCAACAACTCCAACGCTACCTTGATTGGTGGCCTGTGACGATGACGACACACTACACCAGTTGAATCTGTTCCTTGAGATCACTAGTAGCAGCATGAGCATTAGCAACCCAAAACCGATAACGCTTGCAGCAATAACAACTCCAGCTACTACTGGTTTTCTTTTATCTCTTGTCGAACTCGGAAAATCTCTGGCGGCAAGGCGAATGTACAGAGTATATTCAGAGCTGATCTCGATGCCGTCATCCTGGTTTACACTGAACAACTCCCCATACCAAACAGAGCATTTGCTGTCTTGGTAGGAGTAAGCAGTGCAGGAGCAGTTGCTGAGACAGGCCCATTCGCATTCGCTCCGAGTTGCAGGAGCATCCTGTAAGCTCCGGGGGCCGTAGGGCAATGTGACACGAGCTATGGGGTGGAACACGTCTGTCGAACTCCTGTTGACATTGCAATCCAGTGGAGTGTTTCTGGAGCACCCTCCTGTCCGATCACCGAGCTCCCAATCCTGAGGCGACGTCCGGGAGAAGCTCTCCATGCAGTCGCAGGGCGGGTACGAGCTGCCGGTGCAGACGGTGAACGGTCCGCAGGTGGCGTATGGGCGGCAGGGATCGACGGGCTGGACGTAGATGCTCTGCCATGACTGGTTGGCCTGCGACCACACGTTCAGCTTGGTCTGACCAGACGTGTCGAGGGAGAGGAACGTGGAAGAGGCCTCATCTGGTGAGGTGTACCTGTAGTACTCCTCCTCGCTGTTGTCGACGTATTCCGGGACGACCAACGCTCTGGTCTGTGGGTTCATGTGCAGCAGCGCCTTGAGTGCTGGGATCTGCATCGGCGATACATCAGGCGACCACCACCAGTACACTTTGGAAGGGTAGCCTCGGCGCCTGACCATCACCATCCTGGTGCCATTGGTTTCCAGCCCCACGCTGAAGGAGCCGAGGCCCGGGTCGATCAGGCTCTTCCACGAGATGCCGACACGGTTCAGGCCGGTGACCTTGTTCCAGCCGATCTTGGCGCCAGGGAGCGCGATGTCGGTTGGGTCGTCGAAGCTCTGCCACAGCACCTCACTTGACGGGCTTTCTATGACGAGCGAGGTTTCCACTGCCCAAGAGGATGGCCCTGCTGCTGGTGGTGGTGTTTGTTCTATTATTGGTGATGTGGGTGGACGTGGACCAGACGACGGATTGGGTGGCGTGGTTTAAGACGACAAGGTTGCCATCTTCTGAGATTTGGAGCTGTGTTGCTCTCAGATCGGGTCCGGCGATTGGCCTCTCCCGGTTGCCGACCCAGACGGGAGTGATGACATGGATCTTGTCGAACCATATGGCAAGGTACCAACCGGGAGAGGTAGATGACTTACTGATGTTGCCGGCGCCGGGCTGGAAGAAGCCAAGCGCGAACTTGCCGTTGCTGGAAACGAGCTTGTCGCCGACGGCAAATGCCTGGCCTGGCGCGAGAGTATCGTCTTTTGTGGCTGTGCTAGGAGGAATAGTATGCACGGACAGCAGGAGGAGGAGGCCGAGGAACATGTGGAGGGTAGGCATGCTTGCTCTGCCTCTGCTCTGCTATTCAGCCAAGGAGGCCTAGGAGAGCAGAGGAGGAGATAGGTTGAAGACAACAAGAGGGAAGACAAGGTAGGCGAATAGGCGACGACGCCGCAGCATGCGGGTCAAGTTCGTCCAGCTGTTGATCACGACAAATACAGCACCGGACTTGGCGAGACCCAGGACATGCACTAAAGCATTTGCCATGGCCATTCTAGTGAAACCTTTCCCCTAGGACAAATAACCTAGAAACGACACATATTTGTCTTCGTTGCAGAGCACATATATGATCATATTTATACACACAAAAAATTTGTGTAAACTTTTTTCAGCATTTATACATGTATGCATTTTTAATAATTTTCTTAAATGCAAACAAAAGAATCAAAATCCAAGTAGGATGTAGCTACCATTGGGGGAAAAACCTGAACCAACTTGTTGTACACATGCTGTCACATTACCTCATCCAACTTGTTGAACCACCTGAACCACTTGGCAGGGACCATCTCATCTGATTCAAACCCATTCCATAATCACATGTTGTACAGACCGCAGCAAGTCGAAGAACCAACACTAGCAACATGTTAAGAAGAAATAATATATGGCATTCTAAACATTAACTGTTGAAGGCGTCACTACATCCGCTCCGAACCGCTGACCGCAGGCGAATGACTTATTTCTCCACGAAGATTAATTATGGAGATTGTTCGCACACGAACACGTCACCGTGTACCCCCGGAGCCGAGCGCGATGCGCGGGACACGGAGCCGGGGGAGACTCGCCGGGAGCGCGATACGCAAGACACGCCGGCGAGTGCTTTTTGGACCCGAAACCCCACACCCCCGGGAGGGACCCCGTCAGGGAGTGCGGCGGCTATGGGCTGCCCTAGGTCGACCTGATCGCCCCTAGGGCCTCGAGTTTCGTTGCCGTGTAACACGAAGAACAACGAAGAACGAGAAGCAGAAAAACAAGGATGAGTAGATGAAAAAGATAATATATTGATTGCGTCGATTGGGAGAGTTTCCACCTCAATCGGCCACGTACCCTTCATATTTATAGGGTACGCCCGGTCTTAGGGCTGGAATACAACTCGGTATCGTACACGATATGGTTTTCCATACAAATCGAGTTGTTTCCTAAAGCTACGGTTACCCTGATTGATACGATCAGGACTCTGCCTTGTGCACGAGATTCCTTCCAATTAAACCAAGAGTCTTCCATATCTTCTGATTATCTTAACCGCCGTGATTTGGACTCCATCTTGCATACGAGACATCCTTCCATATTATCCGGGAGTCCTTCCAAATCTCGGACTTTCCTTTAAAACGCCATGATCCGCCACTGTTCCTTGCGTCCCAAGTTTAAGGCTTCGAACACAAAGGATTCCACCTTGAAAACCCAGCGGGAGCGTCACAAATCGTCCACCGACCTGGCGTCACTGGAACTCGGTCGCGCTATGTAGAAACCCGCCTTGGACCTACTCGGACCGCGAATGCTCGGGGACACGAGTACTCGGGAACACGAGTGCTCGGGAGCGCAAGTGCTCGGGAACATGAATGTTCGGGGACGAGTGCTCGGGGACATGGGGTGCTCGGGGTCCGGCACTCGGATCTCGTCAATGCTTGGTACTCGGGAGCGTTGTTCGGGATCTTCTGCTCGGGGACGCGAGTACTCGGGGACATGAGTACTCGGGGACACGAGTGCTCGGGGGCGCCAGTATTCGGGACCACGGGTACTCGGGAATCTGGGACGCCGCACCACTCGGCATGGGCCACGATTCGGTAATATTGTAAACCTTGCTCGACGCACTCGGCCCATTTAGGGTACTGCCAAATTTGGTCGTCAACACATGCCCCCCTGTTTTTCGGTATAAAGATGCATTTTACCGAAAATAATAAGTCCTGTCCTTAGGGCGATGCGAATCATCTCATCGGCCATTTCCTTTCTTAGGGCGATATGATATATCGGCCACAGCACTTGTTAGGCTTCTTGCCACACGCTCGGGTGGAACTTCTTCAGGTACCTGCCATTGAGAGCTCACGGTAGCAAAGTACCCTGTATGGATTCTACTAAGTATGAACTTCCAGGAACCACCCTCGCAACTCGGAAAGGTCCTTCCCAACTCGGCGACCATTTTCCAAACTTGTTGTCCTTTGAGCCGACTGGTAGGATTACCTTCCATACTAGGTCACCGACTTGAAAGCTCTTTGGCTTGACCTTTTGTTATATGCTCTGGCTACTCTCAGCTTGTCCCTTTCTATGGCCTTTAAAGCAAGCAACCGCTTATCGGCGACTTCATCAAGACCATCCATCATTAAATTATAAAAGTCAACCGCCGATAAGTCATCCTGTTTGGCTAATCTTAAGGCATTCGGATTTACCTCTACGGGCAAAACGGCCTCTTGTCCATATACGAGTTCATAGGGAGTCACCTTTGTAGCACTATGTCTTGAAATTCTATGTGCCCACAATGCCTCGGACAATACCTCATGCCATCTCCTCGGATTATCTTCAATCTTCTTCTTGATAAGCTTGATCAACACCTTATTGCTGGACTCGGCTTGTCCATTGGCTTGGGGATAATAAGGAGAGGAATTGAGCAACTTTATTTTATAAGACTCGGCAAACTCCTTTACTTGTCCCGCCATAAATGAGGTGCCTTGATCCGTAGTCAGAGTTTGAGGGATGCCGAATCTACGTATAATATGCTCGGTTATAAATCGAATCACCTCCACATGCGTCATGTTCTTGAGAGGTACTGCTTCGGACCACTTGGTGAAATAATCAGTTGCTACCAATACGAACCGATGCCCCTTTGAGGAAGAAGGATAGATCTGTCCAATGAAGTCTAGTCCCCAACCTCTGAATGGCCACGGCTTGATAATAGGATGTAACATGGCAGCAGGAGCGAGTTGAATATCACCAAACTTCTGGCAGGCTTCACACCCCTTGTAATATCTGAAGCAATCATTGATCA
The DNA here is from genome assembly GCA_019208055.1 of Stipa capillata. Classification (NCBI taxonomy): domain Eukaryota; kingdom Viridiplantae; phylum Streptophyta; class Magnoliopsida; order Poales; family Poaceae; genus Stipa; species Stipa capillata. The sequence continues at coordinate 277,685 of JAGXJF010005194.1, read as the reverse complement.
TAGTCGGCCAATAGAACCCGGCACGCCGTAATAACCACTTCATCTTGTGAGCCGATTGATGGGTGCCACAAATGCCTTCATGCACTTCTCCCATTGCAACTCTTGCTTGGTCCTCATCCAAGCATTTCAAAAGAACCCCATCAACCGTCCGGCGATAAAGATCGTCGTCGATCAAAATGTATTTGAAAGCCATCCGCCGAACAACTCGGTCCACCCTTTTACTCGGATCTTGCAAGTAATCAATGATTGACTTCCTCCAGTCTTCTTTGTTATTCATACTCAGCTTTTCACTGGCGACCGAGTCGGTATGTTCTGACTCGGCCTTTCCTATCAAGTCGGGCCCAAGCATCGGCTCTTGAGAAATATGAAAAACACCACGACTAACATGGTAGCCGGATGCTTGTTGTGCCAACTCGTTTGCAACCCAATTTTCTTGTCTAGGTATATGAGTAATGTTAAAATAATCCAAGGTAGAGATTATATCTAGACACTTATCAAGATAAATATTAAGTGATTCGTCAAGACATTGATAAACCTTGGATATTTGTTGGACTACTAGTAACGAATCACCGAAGGCCTCAATATGTGTGGCACCTATTGCAATTAGAAGTTCTAAGCCGAACAGCAGCGCTTTGTACTCGGCTTGATTGTTTGTGTAAAAATATTCTAAGCGGCATGAGGCTTCGTGAGTAGCACCATATGGAGATATGTAAACAATACCAACACCTTGGCCATTGCTACAAACTGAACCGTCAAAGTATAATCTCCATGGTACCAGCGAGACAAGATCAATGTCAATGCTATGCTTGTCAACCCGATGCTCAACAATAAAATCAGCAACGATTTGGCCCTTCATAGATTTCAAGGGTTCATAAGCTAAATCGTACTTGGTCAGCGCGTAAGCCCACTTGCCAACTCGGCCACTAAGAATTGGCCGATGCAACATATACTTGATGACATCGGTTTGACAGGCTACCGTGCAAGTACTAGATAGCAAATAGTGTCTCGACTTCGCGCAAGCGTAATAGAGGCATAAGCATAATTTCTCAATGAAAGAGTACCTTGTCTCGGCGTCGAGCAGCCGCCGACTCAAATAAGTGATAGCATGTTCCTTTCCTTCAGCTTTTTGGGTTAACACAGCTCCGATTACGCCTTCCTCTGCTGCGATGTAAAGTCGGAAAGGTTCCCCATGTCTAGGCGCCTTCAACACCGGAGGAGTAGACAAATAGCCTTTGATTAACTCGAACGCCTCTTGCTGCTTTGCCCCCCAAGTGAAATCGATGTCATTCTTCAACCGAAGGATAGGAGTGAATGCGTTGACCTTTCCTGACAAGTTGGCTATGAATCTCCTTAGATAATTGATTTTACCAAGGAGTCGTTGCACGTCCCTCTTGCATGTCGGGGCTTGTAACTTCTGAATTGCTTCTATCTTTTTAGGGTCAATTTCTATGCCATGATGATGTATGATGAAGCCTAAGAATTTCCCAGCCGATACGCCAAAAAGCACACTTTAATGGATTCATCTTTAGGCCATACCTCTTCATTCTTTCAAAAGCTAAGCGCAAGTCGGCCAGATGAGATTCAAAGGCGTCCGACTTGACAACAATGTCATCAATATAGACTTCTAGTATGACGCCGAGTAGATCATGGAAGATTAGATTCATAGCTCTTTGATACGTGGCCCCGGCGTTCTTCAACCCGAAGGTCATCACTGTCCACTCGAATAAGCCAAGGAACCCGGGGCAGCAGAAGGCCGTTTTGGACATGTCCTCCTCGGCCATGAAGATTTGATTGTACCCCGCGTTACCATCGAGGAAGCTGATGACCTCGTGTCCAGAAGCATTGTCAATAAGCATATCGGCTATAGGCATAGGGTACTCGTCTTTGGGTGAGGCTCTGTTCAAGTCTCTGAAGTCGATGCACACCCTCAACTTGCCGGACCCTTTCTTTTTCACGGGCACGATGTTAGAGATCCAGTCGGCATACCTGCAAGGTCTAATAAAGTTAGCTTTGAGCAGTCGACCGATCTCTTCCTTGATCCGGTCATACATCTCGGGATTGAATCTCCTGGCCGGTTGTTTAAAAGGTCTAAAACCGGCCTTGATAGGCAACCGATGCTCTACTAGCTCTCGGCTCAAACCGGGCATCTCGTGGTATTCCCATGCAAAGCAGCAAACATATTCTTTTAGCAAGCCGACTAGCTTAAGTTTGCAGTCGGCATTCAAATTCTTGTTTACAAATATCGGCCTAGGACTCGAACCATCCCCTATGTCCACTTCCTCTAATGGATCGGCCGACGTGAAACCTTGCCCTAACTTATCCATATTATCTAACTCTTCTATAGACTCGTGCATATCGTTCTTATTAGACCGATACTCTGCGAGTCGCTTTTGTAACCACTCCGAGTTAGGATTCATCTGATTACTTCTTATCTTGGAGCCGATTGCCATCAACCGGCCTTGAAAGTGCGGGTACTCGGCTATCTCCTTTAGTACTAGGGAAGTCGGCCGCCGAAGAGTTGCCGGGTTGTTGCCGACTCGCCAGCACATCGACCAAGGCAATTAAAACCGAGTTGGCCTGAAGTCGGTCGGCGCCGACTGGCTTTAAAGATACGGGTACGAACCCGTTCTTTGTGGCACTAAGGAAGTCGAACCCGGAAAGGTCTCGCCCAGACAGACACGTCGCATTGGGGTGCTGCCAGTCCACCAATGCATCGGCTAAAGCGACGCAAGCCGAGTTGTCTACGTGAATGACTTCGACTTCTTCATCAATCCACTGTATAAGGCATTGGTGCATCGTGGATGGCACGCATTGGTTGGCGTGAACCCAGTCGCGGCCCAGTATGACGTTGTAATTTCCTTGCATCTCAGCGACAAAGAATGCAGTGGCCAAAGTCTTGCTTCCAATGGTAAGCTCTACGTACATCACACCTTTGGCCTCTGTGCTCTCTTTGCCTTCAAACCCATTGAGCACCATATTGGTCTTCATCAATTCATCATCGTGCAGTCCTAGCTTCTTGAAGATCGAGTATGGCATAAGATTGACTACGGCACCGCCATCCACGAGCATTCTAGCCACCGGTGACTCATTAATATGGCCCTTGACGTATAAAGGCTTCAAGTGCCTCACCGGCTCTGCTGGCTTCTCAAAGATGGCGTTCTTGGGACCGAAGTCGAACTGGGCTATCTCCCCATCCTCATCTACAGCACGGAACTCGGCAGGTAAGTAATATACCATATTATGTCCATACCTCCATGCACCGGCGTAGACTCGTAATCCACCATTTCCTCTTCGTTGTCTTCCGTGGTGGCTGCCGACTTCGGTGATTTGCCGAGTAGAGGAGATGTGTCTTCGGGAATCGTCGTGTCCTCTGCTTGCTTAGGCTTCCAGACCTGCTTCATGGGTGCCATGGGCCGAATCTCGTCGAAAGATTCGTCCCTCAGCCTTTCAGCCTCTCGCTCAACCTTCTCCTGGTTTCTCATGCGCTGCAGCCTCCTTTTCTTGGTCTTAGTCAACCCGGGAGGGCACCAGGTAGGCTGAGTGTACTTGGGGTCTCTGGGCCTGTTCTTGCTCGTACCAGCCTCATGATCGTTGGCCATGGGCCCCTGCTGAACCGTGATTATATTGTCATTAGAATTGACCAGATTACTGATAGTAATCGGTCCCTTGCCGAGCTCGTTGATCTCCATCTTTCGCCCGCCGTCTGTTGGAGCATTAACACTCGGCAATTTAGCACGCCACTCCTTTCGGGCCGACTGACCTGAAGAAGTTGGTGGCGATCGACTAGCATTGTCGGCTAGTCGGCTTCGAACGGGGTGGTTGAACTTTTGTGTCGGCCGACTGGCATCCTCGCCTAGTCGGCCCCGAGTAGAATGAGTGAGTCTCTCACGGACGGGTTTTCTCAATGCCGACCATCCTGGGTGGAAAGCGTAGGGAACCATCGGGTGTTGCCCCCATCTTCCGTTGAAGTTGTCCATGTACGGCGCGTATGGAGGTGGCACCATCCACGGAGTCGGCATCCATGGCCCCTGCAGTCCGGCCTGATGCTGCAACCCTGGCCTTGGGGGTGATCTCGGGCGTTTTAAGCGCGACGGCCGGTTAGGGATGACACCGGCCGCTTGGTTGGTGTATTTGGAAAGCAACATGTCGAAAGTCGGCTTCACTCTTTTATGCTGAGCTCTGGCTTCATTGGTTTTCCACTTGCCGACTTCCGGACTTTTGGGCTTGATGAACTTGGCCCGGGTGTTTTCTGGCATCGGTAGTTGCCCCCCGAGTGCACTGGTGTGGTCTTCTTGTACTCGGGATTGCCCCCCGAGTGCGTGATTCCTGATAGTGATTTTCAATGTTTCTTTGCCATCGGGTTGCTTCTCGAGCACGACTTCTCTTCCCGGAGCTTTGCCGACTTCCCTCTTCCGGGATTCACCAAGGACCACATTGTCTTTGTTAGCTGATTCGGCTATGTCGGGCCGAATTAAAACCTTCTTCCCTTCCAAGTCCATAGCGTTCATTGGGAAGGGCTGTTTATCGATTTGCATCTCGGCGAAATTCAATCGTCCATCATTAATAGCCGATTGTATCTGTCGCCGAAAAACATTGCAGTCATTAGTCGCATGAGAAAAAGAATTATGATACTTGCAATAAGCTCACTGTTTTAGCTCTTCAAACGACGGTAAAGAGTGAGATATCCTGATGACCCTGTCTCGCAGCAAAGAATCAAATATTTTATCACACTTAGCAACATCAAAGGTGAATTTCATCTCTTCTTCACGATTCTTGCGAGTCGGCTGGAGGGCATCACAAGTATATGGTTTGGTCTTGGAGGACCAAACGAACTCGGCAGTGTATACGTTGCCCTCATCGCCCGAGCTGTCGTACTCGACCATGTGCATCCTAGGTCGCTCGGGTTTAGCCCTATGGATTTCTTTGACTTCTATGCTTCGGCTTTCTTGAGCCAAAGCTTTTTGCAAGACTTGATTGACACTTAGAAGCTCATAATTCTCCAACCGTTCCCTAATATGGGTCTTCAACCCGGCAAGCACCAAGTCGGCCAAATCTCTTTCGGTTATTACCAAGCTATAACATCGGTTTTTTATGTCCCTAAACCTTTTGACGTAGTCGGTGACCGACTCGTCATGCTTCTGTCTGACCGATGTAAGGTGTGACAACTTGAGCTCGCTGTCGCCGCTATAAAAATGATCATGGAACTTTTGCTCCAATTGTGACCATAAGAGTATAGTACCAGGCGGCAAAGCAGAGAACCATGAAAAAGCGGTGCCAGTCAGCGACAAAGGAAATAGGCGTACTTTTAGTTCGTTTATGGAACTTGCTTCACCTAACTGCGCTAGATACTGACTGACATGCTCCCATGTAGTTTTCGTTCCTTCACCGCTAAACTTAGCGAAGTCGGGAACCTTGTAACCCGGGGGGTATAGGATAGCATCATAGTAGTCGGGATATGGCTTCTGGTACATCCGACTTCTAAACTTCGGCTCGAGTCCGAAGGACTCGGTAAACATCTTTTTCATATCTTCCTGGAGCTTGGCCAAAATTTCGTCCGGAGCGGACGAAGTCGCCGTGGGACGACTGGTCATGGGTGCGGCCAGTGACCCATACCCCCGGAGCCGAGCGCGATGCGCGGGACACGGAGCCGGGGGAGACTCGCCGGGGGCGCGATACGCAAGACACGCCGGCGAGTGCTTTTTGGACCCGAAACCCCACACCCCCGGGAGGGACCCCGTCAGGGAGTGCGGCGGCTATGGGCTGCCCTAGGTCGACCTGATCGCCCCTAGGGCCTCGAGTTTCGTTGCCGTGTAACACGAAGAACAACGAAGAACGAGAAGCAGAAAAACAAGGATGAGTAGATGAAAAAGATAATATATTGATTGCGTCGATTGGGAGAGTTCCACCTCAATCGGCCACGTACCCTTCATATTTATAGGGTACGCCCGGTCTTAGGGCTGGAATACAACTCGGTATCGTACACGATATGGTTTTCCATACAAATCGAGTTGTTTCCTAAAGCTACGGTTACCCTGATTGATACGATCAGGACTCTGCCTTGTGCACGAGATTCCTTCCAATTAAACCAAGAGTCTTCCATATCTTCTGATTATCTTAACCGCCGTGATTTGGACTCCATCTTGCATACGAGACATCCTTCCATATTATCCGGGAGTCCTTCCAAATCTCGGACTTTCCTTTAAACGCCATGATCCGCCACTGTTCCTTGCGTCCCAAGTTTAAGGCTTCGAACACAAAGGACTCCACCTTGAAAACCCGGCGGGAGCGTCACAAATCGTCCACCAACCTGGCGTCACTGGAACTCGGTCGCGCTATGTAGAACCCGCCTTGGACCTACTCGGGACCGCGAATGCTCGGGGACACGAGTACTAGGGAACACGAGTGCTCGGGAGCGCAAGTGCTCGGGAACATGAATGTTCGGGGACGAGTGCTCGGGGACATGGGGTGCTCGGGGTCCGGCACTCGGATCTCGTCAATGCTTGGTACTCGGAAGCGTTGTTCGGGATCTTCTGCTCGGGGACGCGAGTACTCGGGGACATGAGTACTCGGGGACACGAGTGCTCGGGGGCGCTAGTATTCGGGACCACGGGTACTCGGGAATCTGGGACGCCGCACCACTCGGCATGGGCCACGATTCGGTAATATTGTAAACCTTGCCCGACGCACTCGGCCCATTTGGGGGTACTGCCAAATTTGATCGTCAACAGAGATACTATCATTTCATTCATGTATTGACGACGACCTTATTTGTTATGTCCATAGTCGTTGTTTCTTTTTCTTTTCGAAAATAAGCTAGACAGAGCAGAGCATGTTTATTTCATGCAATTAGCCATTAGTCTATCTGACTGAGAATAATTATTTCATGTTTGAGACTGGTTGTTAATTGTTATTGCTTGATGGTTAAAGCAGCTATTAAGAGATATATAGGTGTAACAATTGATCTCGCCTGGATCACTCTCTGTGATAGCATGTTATGCTCAAAGGCCTGTTTATTAGAAATGGTGTCTTAATTGTGATACCTTGGTTACATTGCTCCTTGATAGAACACACACTGGCAAGGCGGGTGACGACGACTCTGAATGTGGGTCAAATTCTTGTCATGTTGCTGAATGCTGATTGATTCGAGACAGCACTGGCTAGGTGCTAGCCACTTGACCACTTGTCCTGGGTGCATGCACTGTAACATGCAATACAAGAGCATCTCGCTACCACCCCGTCTGCACTCTGGCTTGGCCAATCCCAGTACTTTTTGGAGGTCGGGCTCCATGGAGCCCTAAATTTCAAAAAAAACGAAATTCATATATAAAAGTATCGAAAATTTATGAATCAAATTCCATATGTATATATAGATATATTCTACATATGTCTAAAATTTCATTAGGAGATACATTAACATGTGAGCTACACAAAAAATACATATTTGTGGATTTGTAATAGCAAAAGTGCAATTGTTTGCTATTACAAATCCATAAATATGTCTTTTTTGTGTAGCTCGCATGATAAAATATCTCCTAATGAAATTTACCATTTGTTATTTTCGAATCCACAAATATGACTTTTTTGCGTAGCTCACATGCTAAAGTATATCATAATGAAATTTTAACATACGTATAATACATCTACATATACATGTGGAACTTTTTTCAAAAAAAATTGAAACATCAAAATTTTATTTTTGATTTTTTAAAAAAAAATGAGCTCCATGGAGCCTGGTCTCCAAGAACGCATTTCCGTAAATTGGGGTCCCTTTGTGTTTAATTTAGGAGAAATGTGTGTCCAAGGCATTGAAATCAAATTATCAACGGAGAAGTGTATTTTCCTAGTTGTAATTGCATGGCGCTGTTTGCAATAGTATCTTGTATTAGATATATTTCATTTACACGAGTGTCATCTCTTAAAGAAATCTCATGGATCCATTATACGTGCCATTTCCACCGATATAAGTGGACTGAAAATAGGCATTTTATCCCGTGCCTGCGTGCATCATTCTAGCACAGTGGCCCACGCAATATCCTTAATTGATTTGAAATTCCATATTATGAAGACTCTTTTTTGAGTAAATATTATGGAGACTCTTAACAACATACAAAAAATGTAGAGTATAAATTACAGGAAAACACAAAAACTGAGGTAGGTATAAACAAAGACCACACATTTTGGATTTTTTACACTCTAGCCAGACCGATGTGACTGAAGAGGTATATGCGTGGTGGCTCAAGTAAAACTCGTTCATCAGTAAGTTCAGTCCTTCACGGGTGCCAGAATAGAGCCCACAATGGAGGTCATTTAATTCATGAGTATATAAATGAAATACAGATATGACCATTTAACTTCGTATATATAGAAATGGAAGACATATATGACCGTAGCGCGAGAGTACAGGCCGGGGCGGAGGTCATTAATTTCAGAAACATAAAATATGGCATTTAATTTCTAAAAATAACAATAGTTAACGATGAATTTGTCGTATTAGTGGCAAGTATCATCTTTTGTGAAGTGTCGGCCACAAGGAAAAAAAAATGTAACAACATAGAAAGAGCAAAGCACATCATATACTCCCCGATCTTTCCACATATTAAAAAATTGGACAATCCACAAAAGAGGAACTTCATGAGGTTGTAAAGCATTGATTTTGAAGAGATGAATATACTTTCCATACAATTGATAACGTCATTAGATCATTTACAAAAGTGAAAAGGTATTCTAACTTTTCCACATATAACTGCAAAGTTATAATTATTAGAGCATTTTAGACATCAAAATATATAGGAATGTGTGGAACAATGAAAGTGAGGATATTGTCTAAATTTTTAATACGTAGTTGCTACAATCAATCAAATATATATAGCTTACCTCAAGAGAGACATGTATGTATCTAACACAAACATGTGCCATATAATATTCAAATCTTTTTCAAAAGCAGAACAACAAAGGCTCTAAGAGCATCTCTAGGTGAGCTTCCATCTCACCCGCCATCCCCGAAGTGGCGTCTCCGAGGCTCAAAAAGGTGCTCCAGCAGGCCCTCCATCGCGGCGGCCATTTTGGAGGGCACGCCATCCTTGGCTCCCCGAACACCAAATGTGGCATGCATCCCTCCGGCCTCCATCCACCAACTGCCACTTCCCCAACGCTGCTTCCCTGCCATCTCCCGCCAACTTCGCCTTCCCGGAGCTTTCCACCAGATGCCGCCCGTCACCCACCACCGTGTGCTGTGCCAGCCCTGCCGCCAGATGCGCCCGTCGCCCGCCATTGCTCAAGCCCCGCCGCCAAACGCCGCTCGCAGCTCACCCCTCTCCAAATCTGGGAGCAGTAGCACCGAGGGAGGGGGCCGCCGGTGAGGGAGCTGCTAGGGAGGACGCATCAGGGGAGGGAGGGAGCTCCGAGGAGGGGGTGCTACTGGGGGAGGAGGCACCGCTGGGGGAGGGAGGAGCTCAGGGGAGGGTGGGAACTCGGGGGAGGGGGCGGTTGGGGGAGCTCAGGGAAGGTCGGGAGAGGGGGCGCTCGGGGGACTTGTGAGGGAGCACCACCGGGGGAGGGAGGAGCTCAGGGCAGGGTGGGAGCTCGGGGGAGGGGGCGCTTGGGGGAGCTCGGGGGAGGTCGGGAGAGGGGGGGCGCTCGGGGGACTTGTGAGGGAGCACCATCGGGGAAGGGAGGCTTCGGGGAAGGGGGAGGACCGGGTGAGGGAGCTCGCGGGGAGGGGAATGGAGTTCGGGGGAGGGGGGCTTGCCGGCAGAAGAATAGGGGAGAGGAGGGAGATTGGGGGAGAGTTGAGGAAGAGAGAGGTCGGGGAGATGAGGGAGGTGAGGGTGATTTGAGGAAAAGGAGTTGGAAGGAGGTTTTTTATGTGCAAATAAATTCCTCAAATTTCCTTTTATGTGTAAATAAATTTCAGCAAAATGAGATATATGGGTATTTTGAATGTGAATTGAAAAACAGATTTGTTTTGAATGTGAATTGGGGTGGTTTGAAAAACAGAATTGTTGTGAATGTGTAAAAACATAGCTATGTCTATGCTAAATGTGTAATTTTAATTTTCTCTATTGCTCCGTTAATCAATATGGTGTGCACTCTGTATTAATAGCATGCGATTATTTGAACCATAATGCTATTAGAAAATACACGTTAAAAATAGCCGTTACAAAAATAACAATTACAAATATAACTGTTACAAATATATCAAACAGAAATTTATTATTAGTTATAGGATATTATTATAAAATAGAAGAGAAGAATATGGAGAGTGATATATGGATGTACTGTTGGAGTGGGGGGTTAATATGGAGGGGGAATCTTTTTGGATGGGCATCCAGGATACGGAGGCTCAAATATAGATGTCCACCCGGAGATGCTCTAACAACAAGATTTATTAGTTGTAGTGGATTTTTACCAGAAAAAACATTTGTTTAGTCTCTCTAAATCTCAGTAGTAAAAACAAATCTATTATTGAAAAAACAACCAAGAATGCATAGGCATGAATTTTTTCCATAAACAACAATATTCCTGCATTTAGATGGTGACAAGGAACTTGCATAATAAGAAAGGCTGAAAACTGGCCAACTGAAATGAATATTTATGGCAAAGAAAAGGTGTGCATGATATATATGTGTAACATCACTTGCAACGCACTCAACTGAAGTTTTCTAATACAAGCATGTAAAAAACAAATCATAATATATTTGATTCCTGCTTTTACTTTAAATAAAGACCACTAAAAAGGGCATAATGTGGATATGTGAGGAAAAGAGCAAGCCAATACCTAAAAATTTTAGATGGATCTTTTTAACTACATACAAATTTTATAAAAGCCAAAGGATGTAGGTTGAATGCCATGTTAATATATTTATGATTGGTTCCTGAGTGGATTAATGCCTTTTAAAAGTTCTGAATAAAAACATCACAGACATATGTCACGATGTTGGTTTAGCAAGAGGGGAAGCATATTTTTCAGCTAGATATTAGTAAATAGTGCAATAAAGACAAAGTTTCTTCTATTGAATATTACACTATTGGATAAGGCTGTTCATGGAGGCTTTCATGAAAGTAAATTCACTAGCATTTGTTAATCAGTGGATTAATAACGTACGCTTTGTTATTGTTTCCAAATATGCTGGTTTTCTAATAATTATCATACATATATCTAAACAAATAGCAAAAAATTGCAATTTTTTAAAGTTTATGTCTTCCATCAAAATCCCTTTCCATATAATATGCTTGCAGTCAGAATAGGCACATCATGTTGTAGTTTGATTAAGAAAACACATGTAAAAAGAAAGTATATATATTCTATACGCTTCTTTGTGCTGTTATGTCTCGTAATAAAAAATATGTTTTTATTAATAGTTAAATGTTTACAATAGAAAATTTCTAGAAAGAAAAGTTGCACTTTATCCGTGCAATTCCTGAAAGTAATAAGAAGATAAACAAAATATAAACCCTAGAGAATAACCTAGCTGCGATATTATTTTTTGACGCATCAGCTGTGATATTTTGTTATGCAACAAAGAAAATTAACGCGATCTCTCTAGCAAGCAAGAAGCAGGTCAACTCAATCCAAACACCTCATATGTCAATCGAATTGATATGATGATACTCTTGATACCTAGTTAATCCTTTGGGAAATTAAGTTCCTGTGTTTTTTCCTATGGTGCAACCAAACAACTTATATTACATATTCTTATTGTTTTAATTCATGTAGAATTCAACACGACATGGCATCTCAATCCTACGTTTTTCCTATTTCTGCATTTAGGGCATCTCCAATAGGGTGATGTCAGTCTTCCCTTAAAGGTGCCACATATGATTTTTGTTGAGTTGGAGGAGAGAGAGAGAAGAAAGAGAAGGTTACCTTTCCTTGGTGAAGGGATGATCCCTTCACACCTAAGAGATCACTATTTTCTCTATTGTACAATATGTCTTCTCTTAAACCCATATTTTCTAGTTTAATTTTGATCCTATATGAGATAACCCATTGTATAACATGTTTTTATTGTTATCTCTACATGACGTGGAAGATATAAGAGAAGTCTGTCTTCTCTACTATTGAAGATGCCTTTATAGAATCCCGCGAACCAAATGGGAGAAGCAATTTGAATGACGCGGCCTTCTCCAACAGCTGCAGCTCGTCAAACCACATCGCACGCCTACTCTATCGCCAGACACCTTGTCTGCTCTCGCAGTTGCATCTCATCTAGAGTTTGGATGGATGCATCTCATGTGAAACGACTGGCGGGCAGGCCGCCGGCGCCGAATTGCTTACTCATGCACGCGCTCTCACTCTTTATCCTCCTTCCACGACCTGGCCATGTACATTACACCAAGAAGAACGTGTGACGGCGCCTTCATCCGCAAGGGCCAGAGGAGTGAGCTCGCAGCGCACCAGTCGCTGGAGGCGAGGCGGCGGATGAGCTTCGTGGGCCAATGCACCAGCGACTCCACCGTACACCTCGTCCAAGCCATCGTCAACCTCTGCGACCACGATGTGATTTGATTGATCACCTGAGAAAGAATCTATATGTTTTTACTACATCTCCAAGCTGCCTGTGATTTCACGGAGAAGATTGCGAAGCTACATCCTAGCTGCATATCAGGACGCGGGGGCGACATGGCAGCGGCCTGCGGCCTGCGAAGAGGGTGTGAGCGCAGGTGCAGCGAGGAGGGGATGTGAAAACTGAGCGCGAGGATCCCATGGCCTTGTAAGAGAGCAGAGGCTCGAGCTCGAGGAGAAAACCTGACATGCCAAGGACACCCGGAGGCTGATGTGGCGGCGGCTGAAGATGCAGAGGCCGCACCTTGATTGATCGAAGGAGATAGAATAGGTGCGAGGAAAATTATTTTATGGCATAAGTGGGTAATTCCTCTCAGTTCTGATGTTAATAAGTTATTTTCAATATCTATTAGTTATGGTTTGCTAATCTACTAAATCGATGGTTAAATATTTTATTTTTTAAAGATTTTCTAGCATGTCTATCTTTTTTCTGATTAGCCGTTATATACTTCTCATATATAATAGATTCCCAACACGTCACTAGGTAAGACGCTAGCTAATTCCCTTCATGTGGGGTGATCAATATGAGACCCAGTTTGTTACTTAATTTGCTCCTTTTTCTTATCCATATAATTAAGTGTCCTTCCGGAGCGCTGCATGCACGTGTGGATCTTTTTTGAGAACCCTGCAAGTAAAACGATTGTACCTCTTGGAGTATTGAATTGGAGATTTTGGGGATTTTTGGATTAGGGCAAGAGGAGAGGAGGCAAGGGAGATTGGGGAATTTCTAGGAGCTTCTTCACTGCTCTCCCTCTCTATTCCTTCCAATATATCTGTTACATTTTACATTTTAGTCCTCGTATCGTTATATACTTACAACACACACCAACACTCCCCCTCAAGATGGGGCGAATACATCATAGAGACCCATCTTGCTACAAAATATAGAAAATGATTTCTCGGGTAATCCTTTTGTGAGAATATCTGCCACTTGACTAGATGAGGTCACATATGGCATGCAGATTACACCACTCTCCAACTTCTCTTTGATGAAGTGACGATCAATCTCTACATGCTTGGTTCTATCATGTTGCACTGGATTATTTGCAATATCTATAGCAGCTTTGTTATCACAATAAAGCATCAACGGTGTGCCCTTGAATAACCCCAACTCTGTGAGAAGAATTTGCAGCCATAACACTTCACATACACCATGTGCCATAGATCGAAACTCGGCTTCTGCGGTGGATCTTGCCACAACAGACTGTTTCTTGCTGCGCCATGAGACTAAATTTCCACCAATGAAAGTACAATATCCAGATGTCGATCGTCGATCATCTAGTGAGCCAGCCCAATCAACATCAGTATAGCATTCAACCTGAAGATTTCCATGATGAGTATACAACAAACCTTTCCCGGGACATCCTTTTAAGTAGCGTAAGATCCTAGTCACAGCATCCATATGGGATGATCTTGGATCATGCATAAATTGACTGACTGTGCTCACAGCAAATGCAATATCCGGTCGAGTATGAGATAGATAAATAAGCTTACCAACCAACCTTTGATAGCACTCACGGTCCACTAGCTTCCCAGTATTACTAATTAGGCGATGGTTTTGCTCAATTGGAGTAGCAGCTGGGTGACATCCAAGCATACCTGCCTCACGTAGCAAATCTAGGACATATTTCCGTTGGGAGAGAAAAATACCTTTAGGTCCTCTTGATACCTCTATTCCAAGAAAGTACCTCAAATGTCCTAAATATTTAACTTCAAATTCTTGTGCGAGATGACCTTTTAAGTTAGCAATCTCCTCAACATCATCTCCAGTGATCACAAAGTCATCCACATACACAATTAGGATTACTATCTTGCTCATGGCGCGCTTATAGAATAAGGTATGGTCTGCATTACTTTGACTATACCCCCTTTTTAGCATGGCACGTCGAAACCGATCAAACCAAGCTCGAGGTGATTGCTTTAGTCCATACAAGGAGCGATGTAAGCGAAGTACCTTCCCAATAGTTTGATTGGTCTCAAAGCCTGGTGGGACTTGCATATACACTTCTTCTTGAAGATCACCGTGAAGAAATGCATTCTTCACATCCATTTGATAGATCTCCCAGTCTAGGTTGACTGCACACGATATAAGTGTTCTTATAGAGTTCATCTTTGCCACGGGTGCAAACGTCTCATCATAATCAATTCCATATGTTTGAGTATAACCTTTTGCAACAAGGCGAGCTTTATATCTATCAACTTTGCCTTCAGGTGTATGTTTGATTGTGAAAACCCACTTACAACCTACAGGTTGCTTACCTGGTGGTAGATCTACAAGCTCCCAAGTTTTGTTCTTCTCCAAGGCTCTCATCTCTTCAAGCATCGCTGACCTCCATTTTGGATCCTCCTTAGCTGCTCTCCAATCAGTTGGTATGGATATAGAATCAAGAGAGACAATAAAGGTTTGGAAGGAGGAACTACAATGGTTGTAAGAAATGAAGTTGGCAATGTCATGTTTATAACCAACATAGTCTTTGAGGTATGTGGGAATATTGGAAGACCTAGTTGGTTTTCTCAAGGCAATGGGTAAGTCACTTTCTTGAGACTCAAAAGTAGGCAATTGATTATCACCTTGTCCTATAGTGCTAGTAGGAGCAATAGGACTAAGAGAGTGTGAGTCAGTACCTGAAACCTCATGCATAGGAGCATCTACACTTTGTGAAGGAGATGATGAATTACTAGTCGCATCTTGCATGTCTCCAAGGCAAGGATTACTATCATTGCCACCGCTATCATTGTTTATTTCCTCCCCCTGACTAGGAAAGTTTGGTACGCCTGAAGTAGGAACAAGAATGGTGCCTACAAGAGTACCTCTACTATTACTCTCCCCCTCTTGTTGCACTTCAGGTGGGGATAGAGTGATCCCGGTGTCGATGGTCAAACCATAATAAGGTTGGTGTTCACAAAAAGTGACATCCATACTCACAAAGAACCGGTGCTCAAAGGGACACCAACACCTATATCCCTTTTGAGAAGGAGAATAGCCCATAAAGACACATTTAACAGCACGAGGATCAAGTTTACCAACAGAATTTCGATAGTCATGAACAAAGCACATGCACCCAAAGACCTTTGGAGGAACAACAAAATCATTTGACTTCAAAAGGCACTCAGCAGGGGTCTTGTGATTAAGAACACGAAGAGGCATACGATTTATCAAATAAGTTGCAGTTTTTATTGCTTCTCCCCAAAGAAACTTTGGAACATTCATTGTGAACATAAGAGAACGAGCAACCTCAAGCAAATGCCTATTTTTACGCTCTGCAACACCATTTTGTTCTGGAGTGTTAACACAGGTGGTTTGATGCTCAATACCGTTTGTGATAAGGAACTGTTCAAACTCCCGGTTAACATACTCCGTACCATTATCAGAACGTAAAGTTTTAATAGTTGTTCCAAACTTATTTTGGATAAGAGCACACAGGTCTCTAAACACAGAAAACACATCACTCTTATGTTTAAGCAAATAAAGCCAAGTATAACGACTAAAACAGTCAATAAAGGTTACAAACCACCTATGTCCAGAAATTGAGTAAACCTCACAAGGCCCCCAAACATCAGAGTGGATCACTTCAAAAGGTTTGTCACTTCTAAGACCCCTACTAGGATAGATACCCCTTGTGTGCTTAGCAAGTTCACATGCATCAGATACAAGGGATTCCTTAGGACATGACGTAAAAAGAGAAGGGTAAATACGAGATAATGCAGCAAAAGAGAGATGTCCAAGCCTGCGGTGGTGTAACATTAACTCTTGACATGGAGACATGCAAGTTGCAAGAGCAACCTCATCACTCCCTTCATTAAGGTAGTAGAGTCCATCATGCACGGTCCCAGTCCCAAGAATTCTCCCTGTCCCTAGCTCCTGAAAAGCACAATAAGTAGGATCAAACCAACCCCTACAATTGAGAGATTTAGTAATGGAGCTAACAGATAAAAGGTTAACAGGGAAGTTGGGGACATGTAAAACTGGCGATAAGGATAGTGTCTCGGTGCACCGGATGGATCCATGCCCTGTTATAGGTGATGTGGATCCATCAGCTACACGCACCCTATCCTTACCAGAACATGGTGTATAGGAAGTGAATAAGTTAGATGCTCCTGTCATGTGGTTAGTAGCTCCAGTGTCGATAATCCAAGATTTAGATTGAGCTATAGATACATGGGCTTGATAAAGTTCCATACCTTCAATGGTGACATGAAAACTAGAGTCAGCTTTAGAGGAGCCTAAGGAGGACGATCAGCCTTCTGAGAGTCTGATCTTGGATTTGAACTCCTCAAGAGCTTGAACATCTACCACTAGTACCTCTCCTGCAGATGCAGTGTGATTAGCTTGCTTCCACTTACCACCTAGAGCTCCCCCTTGCTGAGATCTTCCCTTTTGCCACCCAGGTGGAAATCCATGCAGCTTATAACACTTTTCCTTGGTGTGACATGTATACTTGCAGTATTCACAGAATAATTTTCTTTTATCTCGATCCCTTTGGGAGTTGGATGTGTGACAAGTTTGCATAGATAGAGCAACACGGGCATCAACATTTCTTTGATTCTCCACTTTGAGATGACCTAATCTTGTTTCTTCCTCCACCACACTTGAAATAATTTCATCCAGACTTGGCCATTCTGGACTAGCGAATATAAGTTGACGACGAAGATCAAACTCCTGATTTAAGCCATCTAAGAAAAGCTTGCCCACAAAAGATTCAAACCAGGTATGGTGAATTGCAAGGTCCTTCCTGTCAACGGGTTCAAATGGGTGATAATAGTGTAAGTCTCTGTACAATTTCTTCATCTCTCCTGCATACTCTGTTATTGTTTTTGAGCCTTGCTTCAAATTACTCAACTCATGCATAATACGAGTAGCTTGCATCTTATTTGACCTCCCTGCGAATTGTCTTTCCAATGATGACCATACTTCAGCCACTAACGTCATAGTCTCAACCTGTTCACGGATGGAAGGCTCCATACTCGCCAACATCCATACAAGCACTTTGTCATTGATCCATTTATTGCCAATATCGCCTTCTTTGAGTTCTTCATCAATAGTAACAAGAAGGCTTTCATATCCATGTGAACTCAAAATTAATCGAGCATGACGAGCCCAACTAATGTAGTTTTCCGGTCCCAATAATTTTATTGGGTTAGGCTCAAGTGTATGCTTGATTACTTCAGGGATTGTCTTTAATTGCTGCTGCTCAAATATCTTACTAAACATTTCATATAGCTTGTCAACACTAGGGTCCTCCATTTTATCTCCCATAGCTCACCAGTTTCAACCAAGATCAACGAGTGATATACTAGTACTGGTAATATACACTAGCACCAATCAGAACCAAGGAGATGTGTGATACCAGATAGTAGATATATGCAGCCGTGTAACAATTGCTTCCAATGTTCAACCAGATCAGCGGCTCGGCAAGCAACGAGGACAACCAAATCACTGCACCACAGGACAACAGAGTGCAGTACAGCAGCACCAAGATGCTCCCAGCAATAGCCAGTAGCAGCACGCTCAGTACAGTGGGGCAAGAGACAGCGGCGAGCACCAATGAACGAATCCACGACCACGGTGCTTCGTGGCTGCCCGACGAGCGACGGACAAGATGAAGATCACACAGGATCAGTCCTTGGTCGTGGTGCTCCCTGCTGCAGCTTGCAAACGACGCAGCGACGGCCTCCGTATGACAGCTAGCGGACGGCGACAACGACGTAGCAACTCCGGATCCTCCACTCACAAATCTCGGCGGCACAGCACCGTAATAGCACGACTTGCAACGAGATTATGCGGAATCGTCCCGCTCTGATACCATCTTGGAGTATTGAATTGGAGATTTTGGGGATTTTTGGATTAGGGCAAGAGGAGAGGAGGCAAGGGAGATTGGGGAATTTCTGGGAGCTTCTTCACTGCTCTCCCTCTCTATTCCTTCCAATATATCTGTTACATTTTATATTTTAGTCCTCGTATCGTTATATACTTATAACACACACCAACAGTACCCTTCTGAGTAATCAATATAAAGCTCTTAATTACCAAGAGAACCCTGCAAGTATGCACGTGGATAAGGCAGCGGAATTAATTAACCACCGTACGCGGACGCGGCGCACACACACATGGTTTGTTGCTGACCGATCGAAAGTTGTTAGGCTGGTCATAGTGGGTATCATAGATAGTATCATAGGTAGTATCATGCATTCCATGCATGCAAAAAGCTGATGTGTCACTGCAGTTAATGATGAGAGAGATGATAGTGGTATCATATCTGGATACCATATCATAGCACATAGAACTAGAAAATTTAATGTCAAATAGATCTTGTACACAATTTTGCATTGAGATTCTACAAATCATTAAATATAATGAGACTATGGTACTACTACATGATACCATGCATTATAGAGATAATATCATACACTAGTATCATATGCATGATACTAGTATATGATACTACCCACTATGACCAGCCTTAGCTGCATGTATGGTCTATGCTTATCTTAAACTCTTCAATCCCTATCTCTCTACTACAAATACACACGATGCAAGCAGTGCTTCCCATTCACATCCACTTCACTCCTTTCTTCTCTACTCATCGCGCGCCCTGACTCTCGCAATGCGGCTTGCTGAAGAATTCCTGAAGAACTGCTGCTTAATGCAAATTTTGAAGTTTCTTCACTTGTTAATTTATTGTAGAAGTGTAGTTCAGCATAGCTTCTTTGGGTGCAGATGTGGCCGGATCTGATTAGGAAGGCCAAGGAAGGCGGCCTGGACGCCA
This sequence comes from Stipa capillata, assembly GCA_019208055.1. Taxonomy (NCBI): domain Eukaryota; kingdom Viridiplantae; phylum Streptophyta; class Magnoliopsida; order Poales; family Poaceae; genus Stipa; species Stipa capillata. The sequence continues at coordinate 258,353 of JAGXJF010005194.1, read as the reverse complement.
TCGAGACCTACGTCTTCTGGAACGGACACGAGCCGCGCCAGCGCCAGGTTGGTTAATCCACCCATCATATATTAATCTGCTCTATGTACGTACTACCATGCATGTTCTTGCATATACAATGCATGTGCATTCAAAAATCCAATATGCGCAGATCGATGTACGTGCGTATATCTTTTATGTTGTGCCAATTTCACCAACTAATCTGCCACACTCAGGTATTCTTTTTCTATTTGATTACTTCTTTTTTTCCTGTAAGATGAAAACTCAATTAATTATGATGTATGTTTTGGGGTTACAAATTAGTATTAATTAATGAATTCTTTCAGATCAACACCTGTAACGGGTTCTACTGCCACGACTGGTTCCCCAAGAGGACCGACATCCCCAAGATCTGGACAGAGAACTGGACTGGCTGGTCGCTAATTTCTCTCCAACTTAATGTCACTAGTGATAAAGGCGCGCCTTGGCACGCGGCCCCAGTCAATTGGTTGATAATTCGAATTTGATTAATTAGCAGTGGTAATGGCGCAATTGATAAGACAAGATCTCTTTAGAAGTTGGAGGATCAGTGGTCAGCAGAACACATGGACTATGCAGGCTACCTTGGCAAAAAATGGACACAGAGACAATTCGAAAATAGCAGGAAATTACCAGGCCAAAGAATGAACACATGCATTCTTTGTTTTGCTTACATTCTTAACAATCGCAATGAAAGGGCTATTAGGGGGGAAATGGAAATTGGGCGTTACAATCCTGCCCAACAGAAAGATAGTACATAGCAACAAAACGTATAACTTGCGTGCTGCCTAAGGCCCAGTTCTTTTCGGTTTCTTCAGGGGCTTCTCCCAGAATCTGCCATTTCCCAGCTTCTCCCAGAAGCCGCCCCCTCAAATTCGTCGGAGCTTCTAATTTAGATATACCATGACTAGTTTAGAAGTCCCGGCAAATTTGATGGAGCGGCTTCTGGGAGAAGCTGGGAGAGGACAGCTTCTGGGAGAAGCCCCTGGAAAAGCCAAAAAGAACTGGGCCTAAGCATGCTAAGTATCCATAGAAGTACAAAAGATGATAGCATCAGCACATTAGTTTTAAACTAAATTTGATTTGGTTGTTTGCTTCATCATATTGGTCTCTCTCCCCTAGTTGTCTTGAGCCGCACAGCAGCAGCATTAATTGATATATTGACCTGCCAATGAGAAATATCTAACTCAAAGAATATTCTGAAAATAGTGTGGGCTGCTAAAGTCTCAAATTTCACGGCACATTGAAACAACACATAAAGTTCTCAAACAAGTGTAACAGAATGTAATTACTGGATGACTAATGCTTTAATTTAAAGGAGTGGTAGTGATTAATGTATAGGAATAGACTCCAAAGATTCGACAAGCAACTTCCCCTTTGATTGAGCAGGACATTCCCTTTTCTCTTTAGGTTTGATAAACAGTTTGGCAAAAGAGGCTGGAAGATCAACGTTGTCTAATCTTCAAGCTTCTGTTCTAACAGTGAAATAGATGTCGTTCCATATTTTGAGATGATGCTCTTCATCAGCTGTTTTAATCAACGATGAAGACAAATAAACCATAAGTTGAACTACAGAGCATGAAATTAATTGTATAGTATTCTAATATTCTCTACACATTTGATATCTCCTCATCTATTGTTTCCATAATCTCAACACGTCGAGGTAGAAGTTCATGCATAATGTCCAAGCTCCACTTCTCCAGAGCTTCAAGAAGCACCGTGTGGTTAGTGTAAGCGTTCTACAAATGATGCGGAAATCAGACAATCAGTACATAATTGAATGGAAGATAAATGAGGAAATAAAATTAGTTAACTGGAACTGGAGGAACAGCATAACACATCAAACTACAGTACCCTTAAGTGATACCTTTGCGTGATACTCGAAGCCTCATTCTAGCCCAATCCCTTAACATCTTACCAATAATCTGCACAATTGACTCTAAAGCATAGATGTAGATAGGAGAAAGGTGAAACCACTGAATGATTGTTCACTAAAAAGCAAGCAAACATCAAGCACAAGAGGAGTTGTAACCAGCACAGAAATTTTACTCAGGGATCACAGCAAAATCGTTATTAATATCACCTCCAAGATAGCATTGGTAAGGATGCACGTGATGCAGCCTACTAATCTAAGGAAAAACCTATGCAATAATCGTGCAGCAAACTGGTGGAATTAGAAGCATTTGAACTGTCGACAAGGCACACAAGTGATATGATTATTACCACTGTTGAGTAAAAAGTAGCAAGAGAGAACAAGTTTCCTTGTCATTTTAACCTATCAAAGGGCCTCTCAACAACTTGTATTAGGGGAAAACCGGGTAACTGAAAACTTTCTTTACTGTCTACTCCCGTTGCAAAGTTTTGTACATTTACCAAGATAATACTACTGCTATTTTTGCAGAAGCTCGAACCATAATAAATTAATAATGCATGGAAAAGTGTTGTTATCTGCCAAAGTGAAGCCCAACAAAATTTCCCCTCTTGAAACCTGAGGAACCAAAATCCCCCTTTTCTGAAAGTTGCAGGACCAAATGGGTCATTAGCCCAAACAACTACAGATTCCAAAGGAAAGCAAATCATGGCATTAATCATGTTTTGTGCTTTTTAAAAACTTAATTAGGCAACACACTGTCTGTAGGAGACCAGACTCTGCATTCGACCTTCGTGGTTGTCCGTTGGATCCAGCCGTTACAGCACAACAGAGGAAGGAGAGGAAGAATGAGGCGGCCAAAAAATTCGCCTGTGCTCAGTGCTCACAGAGGAAGAAGAAACCGAACGAGAGGAGCATCCTGTGAAAAGGATCTACGTGGACAGACGGACCTTCGTCAAGGATCATGTTGTGCGGGAAGCAAGAGGCCCATAACCTAGCTCAGTAGAATAGATCTACACCATTGTAATCCTTTCATTGATCAATAAAGATAGGTAGGCAGGACGTAGGGCTTTTACACATGCGGGGGCTGAACCTGGGTAAAACCACCGTGTCACCTTCGTTGATGTCGAGATCCCTTCGGGCACCACCCCTCCCTCTACTGTCTTCCACGACCTCCAGTAGATCATAAGATCAGCGGTGCATTAATCGTCGACATTTGGCGCCCACCATGGGGCCCGAACGGATCTCCCTCGTCGACCCTTCGTCAGCAAAATGACCATCCGATCAACATCCGTGCCGGTCATGACCATCGCGGGTTTCTCCGACATGAAGAAGCATGCCCGACCCAAGGTGGCCGTGACCGGGCACGGCAAAGTAAAGGAGGTCGCCCTAGATCCTTCTCGGGCGAACCAATTTGTCAAAATCGGAGTGGCACTCGACACCAGGCGTGAGCAGGAGCTCCTAGCATTCCTCCAGGCCAATCTGGATGTGTTTGCATGGAGCGCCGCTGACATGCTCGGAATTCCACAAGAGGTCGCCGAGCACCACCTCCACATGTTCCCCGACGCCAAGCCGGTGCAACAAAAGCTCCGGAGGTTCGCCCCCGACCAAAAGGCCGCTATTCAAGAAGAAGTAGACGAACTAAAAGCGGCCGGCACAGTCCGAGATGTCAAACACCCGGACTGACTAGCCAACCTGGTGCTAGTCCCGAAGCCTAACGGCAAGTGGAGGATGTGCGTGGACTTTACCGATCTCAATAAGGCTTGTCCCAACAATCCGTACCCCCTTACCACAGATCGATTAGATAGTCGACTCGACGTCGGGATGTAAGTACCTTTGCCTTCTGGATGCATACTCGAGATATCACCAAGTGAGCATGAATCCAGACGATAAGGAGAAAACATCGTTCACCACGCTCTCCGGGGTGTTCTGTTACGTCAAGATGCCTTTCGACCTCAAAAACGCCAGGTAACCTACCAGCATGCCATGATACGCGCATTTGAAGGACTGATCGGGCGGAACATGGAGGTGTACATCGATGACCTGGTGGTGAAATCTAAAGAAAAGGGCGACCTGCTCCCTGACCTGCACGAGACCTTCTACAACTTGAGGAGAAACCGCATCATGCTCAACCCCGAGAAATGTATTTTCGGGGTGGGGGCTGGAAAGCTCCTCGGGTTCATGGTCTCTCATCGCGGTATCGAGGTCAACTCGGCAAAAATTAAAGCTATCGAAGACATGAAGCCTCTCACCGGGTGCATGGCAGCGCTCAGTCAATTAATATCTCGGCTGGGTGATCGGGGCTTACTATTCTTCAAGGTGCTCCGACAGAACGGCAAGTTCGAGTGTACCGAGGAAGCTGATGTGGCGTTCCGAGAGCTCAAGGACTACCTGACCAACCCTCTGATCTTGGTGACCCCCGAGCTCAAGGAACCCCTTCTCCTTTACATTGCGGCCCGACCAGGAGCCGTAAGCGGAGTCCTAGTGGTCGAGCGGCAGAAGGAGGAGAGTCAGCGAGTAAAAGTGCAAAGACTCGTATACTTCGTCAACGAGGTCTTGCATAGTCCCAAAGAACGATACGCGACCATCCAGAAGCTGTTGTATATCGTTGTCCTGGTCTCTCGCAAACTGCGGCACTACTTCCAAGCTCACCCTATAATAATGCCCACCAACTACCCGTTGGGAGACATTGTGAGGAGTCATGACTCGCCCGGGAGGATCTCGAAGTGGGCGGTGGAGCTCGGGCAATTCTCCGTGTGCTTCATCTCCCGAACCGCGATCAAGTCGTGGGCACTTGCTGATTTCATCCTCGAGTGGACGCAGCCTGAAGAGCTACGCGAGGAGATTCAGCACAACCTATGGACGCTTATGTTCAATGGGTCGGTAACGCAATACGGATCAAGGGCAGGGGTACTACTTATCTTGCCCGAAGGGGACAAGATACGGTACGCCATCTAGCTCCACTTCATGGCCACAAATAACGTGGCAGAATACGAGGGTTTGCTGCCAGGTCTTCGAGTAGCTTCTGCCCTTAGTATCCACCGCCTCCTGGTGAAAGGAGATTACCAGTTGGTGGTGAGACAAGCGCACAAGGAGTATCAAACCTTGGACAAAACAATGGTAGCATACCTTTCGGAGGTCCGAAAGTTGGAACGGGAGTTCGCCGGCTTTGATTTCCAGTACGTCTCCAGGAGGGAAAACCATCAGGCCGATGAGCTCGCCCGACTGGCTTCCTCGCAATCCCCAGGAAACTCCGAGGTCTTCGTTGAGAAGCTTCTCAAGCCATCGGTACCGCAAGCAAGCGAAGTAGATGAAGAGGTCGGGGTCCAGGAGACCTATCAACGACCTGGGCCGTCACCAGGGTTTGATGCGCCAAAAGGTGCTGCAGGGAGACTTGTGGCACCGCTCGATATCAAAGAATCGTGGATGAATCCAATCCGCATGTACCTTCAGGGTCGAGTACCAGCTCTGGATCAAGTGAGCCAGTCTGAATTATCCCAACGTACAGCTGAAAGTACGTTACCAGTCTGTACTTGTGAAGCGAAGGCAGAGAGTTGGTATATCAAGTGAGCCAATGCAAAGTGTTTAGCGTCATCAAGCTCTGGATCGCCATAAAGGAATGTGTTACTAATTTTGTCCTTGTTTTACTGAAGCATTCTGCAGCAAATTTCCTTCCATAACTGATACTATGAAAGAAGTTGCTGATTTGCTCTAGAAACAACAACATAGATCTGCTATGCTTCCCAGATCATTTGTTTCATCGATTGTATGACGTACACAACTGTGTAATCAGAACCGATGCACTTTTCAGATTCAATTCGGAACTAACATTGTTGCATACTTACATTACACCTATCATTCAGCATGAGCTCTTTGCATTACAGTTGTATATGCTTATTGATGCCTCTCGTGCTTGATATATTTTACTGCATTTCCAGGTTATACTGATACAGTTGTGTATATGTTAGTACATTCAAAGTTGTCTCTTCTTGACTTCCTCTTTCTGGCTACAATAGGCCAGGTGAATAAATCGGTGACGGAAGAACCTGCATGGTTCCCAATCGTGTATGCACATTCACCACACACACCAAAAAAACTCTGAACGCTTGAACAATAATCAGAATGCAAAGAACTAGAAGGTAGCAATGACGATGACAACTACTGCTAAACTGAACAGTGCATCAATTCAAAAGGAATCCAGAACACATATCTTCATATTTTTCAGAGGAGTTGGAGAAAATGAACCAGACGTGCAGGACCAAGAATCCATCTTTCTGAAGAAACGGCAGATGATGGGCTGTGCATAAGTATACTATGATGAACCTGCGTTCCTCCAAACAACAGCTTATGTGACAAGCACGGTAAGTTGCTCGGTAAATTTGGATCACTGATTTCAACAGGAAGATTGGATCAACCCCTTTGTTTGAACAAGAATTTCCAGTTACCACTTTATCAGTAACAACTTGCTGGGAAACCAAAAAAAGAGAAAAAGTAACAACTTAGCTGGTGTCAAGCACTGCGAATGAGTAGCATACGTCAGTCAAAACGGATTCATACCCTCTCCAGATAGTGCATAGCAATATGCCAATGTCAGACTGACATTACTTGATTCACACATTGGGATTAAAGAGCGCTGGCTGTGAATGATTAAGTGTAAATTATAGTTACCATAAGAACCTTCACGTAAAAAATTGTAGCACTTGATAACATATTAGGATTCTTTTTCAGTACTACTCCTATACGGTTTTCACAAACACGGACACATAACATAACATCTCAAAAAAGAAAAAAATTGGACACATGTAAGACAGAGCCTTAATGCCCGGGCCCACACGTCAGCGTCTAGAGCAAGCGTGGTAGCAACTAACACGACCTGGCTCCGTTCCCTTCCACAATTCAGATCACGCCCGCGGCGACCAGCAGAAATCTGTATCGGAAGCGGGCGAGCCAGACCAACACAAACCCCACATCCCCGATCCGAGACACCTGCTTCTTCCAAAGGTAAGACCTTTTCTCGATCTCTGTGCTAGATATCCCCATTTTTGCAGTAATTTTCCTCGACTTTTTCTGATTTTTTTTCGGGTGTTCGATCGGATTCGATTTGATTCGATCAGATGGCGGCAGCCTGGGTGGCGGTGGCGGTGATGCTGGTCACTGCTGCTGCTGCGGCGGCGGCGGCGGCTGCTCCAGTGACGGCGCCGGCTTTCCTCTGGGCGCCCAAGAACTACGGGTAAGTAAAGCGCTTCTCTTTTTCGTTCGTAACCTGGTATGTGTTGGTAAAGTTGGGGATTTTTAGCCTGGCATTCTTCTTCACTTAGAAACTGTTGCAACTTGGTGGATTAAGCGTTGATATGATTCATGAGAGGTTTGCATTGCTTTTATTTTCTCTGGAAGTATTACTTCATGAAACCGCTATAAGATGGTTCAATGCATGGGATAGTTAGCTCAACTATATCACTTGAAGGCCTGTATCTTGATTCTTGCATGTTATAGAATAGCACATCTTATTGGGAGGAAGTAATGGTGTTACTCCAAGATTGATTGGTGCATTGTCAACATTAGATCTATATCACCTATATTCCTTTCCAACTGCATGTTCGTATGGCAGCCTATACAAAAGTCCACGTCGAGACCTTAGGCTTAGCGCAAACATTGTGCTGTTCGCCTGTCTGAAGAAATTCAGACAGCGGATAGATTGTTGGAATAAATTTCACCCTACTTTGGGAACGGAAGCTGGACAGGTTGATGATAGCAGAGGATGAAACCCACCCCATTTAGCACACTGCTCTGGTCATGTAGAATAGTGAGTTATTAGTAAAAACCTTGGATGAAGGAGGAAAAAGAGCAGAGATTATGTTGCTGGCATCAGGTCGCTTATGTAGTGCTGAACTGTTGTTCAACTTGAGTGCATGTCCACTCCCTCATCGTGTTGACATCAGGAGAGTAAAATGTGAGCATCAGTTAGACATAGGTCTAAAGTTTGTATTTTGATGTTGTACAGTGCACGTTGTCGAATATTATGGATTTTTTCCAATAGCATTATCTGCCTATATTTTGTTAGCTGAACTACAAACCTGTAGTTCCTTTTTGCTCTGTTTTTTGGTGGACCATCTGTGGGCTTTAATTGCACAGGAACTTGAAGCTGTTCCATTAGATAGAACAATGGCAAGTTGCTGAGATGCATCCTTACTTCAGTGGTGTAATGCATCTTAAGCTCTCATAGATGTCGGGCATTCCTAACCAGTCTTACTCAGGGATATGTGTTCGGTTACTTGTTGATTAGTTCCAAATTTACCATGTTCATTATGGGTGTTTTATGAATTCAGTTACTTGCTGACTAGATCCAAATTTACCAGTTCATTTTGGATATATTCCTTGACCTTCCGATCATTACTTTTAGCAACCATACCTGGGCTTAGTGATTTAGATAACATTTCAATTACCTTTATCTCCAGATTCTCTTCCAATGAAGCTAAGGAAGTAGTTCACTATCAAACAATCTCCCCAAAGAGCTTAACTAAATCTGTTCTTGAGGAAGGTGGTTGGTCGAACTTGGTGGTGTGTTCCCTCCAATATCCCGATTTGTGGAACTTTAAGTTCACATCCAACTTTATTGAAATATGAGTTCTTGGTATGCACAAATTTAAACAATTCATAATGTTTTGGTTTTGTTTTTAGTGTTCAAAGGAGGGTCCTCAAAAGAATGTTGACGTTGCAGTTCTTTTTCTTGGATCAAAGGTACTTATTTGACAACCATCCATTTGCTACTGCTAAATTAGTATTTTTCATCTTTTGGATATTCAGTTGCATTACATTCACACTTTTTAGAAGCAGTGCTCATAGATAATTGTTTTTTGAAATACCTTCTTTTCATGATAATTCTGTTCAATGTTATTTGTCAATTCCCAGAGGCCATTAAAATTTCCAAATTTCCCCATGTTTCAATCTGTGTGGAAAAATTATTCCCAGATTGAAGATGCTATCTCCAATTTTGTTGCTTCAGTTGACACTGACCAATGACTAATATTGTTCCCTCAGCTACAATCATCGGACATCTCTAAAGATAAACAAGTTGATCCAGCTTTAGCAGACACACTGAAGGTAGTCACAGTCATTCTTGTCTTTTCACCCCTCTCCCGCCTCAGTTATAATATATGGTTTTCTTTATTTTTTCTCAGTTATAATATAACTGAATGCATAAATACTTTAAAATGCTTCTAATAGCTGTCCCTTTTACCAGCTCTCCTTCACAAGCTCTGAATTTTCCATGGCATTCCCTTATGTTGCCATGTCGGATGATGACAAATTAGAGAACTCACTGCTATCTGGATTTGCTGAGAATTGTGAGGATGGTTCCGGAGGAAACCATATCACATACACGGACATGTGTACCACAAGCAGTGAAAATATAAAGAAACATCAGAGCATGGATTCCATTCAAGTAAGTTGTTCTCTTATATAGCTTTTTCGCTTTTATTTTTATATTCACTGTATTGAGAGCATATACATTCCAGGTCTTGGTGAAGACACGGATGGAAAACAACCCAAGTGGACAGACTGATCTAATTGTCTTCTGTAGCGGTGGTTTCAAGGACAATGCAAAATCAGAAGGTTAGGCTAATTGAACTATGTTTCGTTCTTTCACCTTCAACTGCAATTTTAACCTAATGTTCTGCTTCCCTACTTCAGGGGAGCTGCTTGTGGAGCTGGTTTCTGTGCTTAACAAGTCTGGGGCTAAATATACAATTCTGTATGCTTCTCAACCCTATGGTTTGCTGGAGAACCCTTCCAATCTGCCATTAGCCAGGTATCTTGCAGAGACGACCAATACTACTAAAGATGCCCTAGGCAAATGTGATGGAGAGTGCCAAATAAAATCATCTCTCCTGGAAGGATTTTTTGTTGTAAGTTGCTGCTCGGACTCTGTTTTGTTACTGGTAACCTTTTCCGTTCAGTTGACATGGGTCTTTAGCCTGTTTATTGCCCCAATTGCAACTGCAAACTATGCTTTTGAGTTTGTCTCCTCACTTGTAAAATGCTTTTGTAGACCACAGTTGTGACTATCCTTTGCATTATCTTCTCACACTTGTGTACGATCTGCAGGGAATAGTGCTGCTTATCATCTTGATATCAGGACTCTGCTGTATGATGGGAATCGATACTCCGTCAAGGTTCGAGGCTCCCCAGGATTAATCTTGATCCACTTTTAAAGCAGATCAGATATGGATGGCCAGTGTTTGTTAGTCTGCACTATGGATATAGTTAGTTTACTATCCAACGATGCCTTGTGTATTTTACTGACCCAACTGCTTTTTAAATGTGACCAATTTTTTGGTGTGATATTGCATCCCATACCCACGGGGATCGATCTAGCTGTGAGCTCTTGCAAACTAATACATGTGCAAGGCTTGTGTTGTACTATCAGACTTCAACATTCTTTGCTTCCAGTTTTCCCCGTGAATAGCCTGGAATTCAGGTAGCCAATAAGATGATGGCATCGTTCATCGAATAAAATCTTGTTACTGTTCATTACTTGCTACTGAATCAACAGATAATTTCAATCCCATCTGTTTACTTGGGTGATTGGGACACAAGGTCACTTTTGAAGCATTTTTCCTTTGTAGATTGCACTGGTGGGGCTGTTGTCAGGTAGTGATTACATGACTGAGATTGGAGTGATTGCTCTGCTTGCTTCATTAAAAACGATGGGCTAATTAGATCACACACTAGTCTTTTTTCTCTGTCTCTTAGGTCAATTTGTGCTTTATGCCGCTAGGTCTTATCTTGGCTTAGCACTCAAGTTACTAGAAAATAGTGCATCTATTTAAGTGTATACGTGTTCAATCCTGTCCTTTTTATGCAAGGAAATGCAATTGAAATTTCCCAAGCATGTTGCTTTAGAGCACATCAGGGTTGCTGTTCAGCTTATGGTACATCTCCTCTCCAAGATGGGTCCCACAACCAAATAAAATAGGCAATTCTTCTCAGACGACAACCAAGCTCACGACTCATGAGCTAGAAAACGCTATAACTGAAATATGTTAATTTAAGATCGAAGTAATCAATACAAGTTACAAAGCTGCCAATGGTTTAGCATTGCATCAGCTGCACCACATGGATCACTGAGATCATGCATGCATTGAAGAAGAAAGAAAGCGATTCCTGTGCGTGTTCTTGATACGATGATGCAACATTTTGTCTTGACCAACAAACAGTCCTCATGTTATCAACACGTAACACTAGTATATCTATGAACTGAGACTGATGTTCGTGAAAGCAAATTTAATTGGTCAAGGCGCGCAGGCAGCATACGTATATGTGCATGAGATATTTCAATGGTCGGTACTGACGACGACTGGTTGGCCCATACATAGGTCGCCACGTAAGTGCATGTTAGGCTCTTGGGAGCCATGCCACAAGTGTATCCTGCAGCCAAAACATGACTTGCAAGAAAGGTCTTTGACAGTTTCAAACGGACAGGCATTTCTCCCAGAATTGAAGGTACGCGGAGAACGAGTTACAGGGAAAGAATCCAACGTGTCACGGACAGTCGACTGAGATTTTCTCGAGAGGTTCATACATAGTCAAACCACTGAAACATAATTAAATCATAAAACAAAAACTTAAAATTTAAAAGCTTAAATCTTTGTCCAATAAATTATATATTCTTTTATCTTATATTAGCAACCATGCACGATGTACGTCATTCATAGTATATATTATATGGAATATGTACTCACGAAAACCTATGCATCTACGCAATGTTGAAAGCAGAGTGGTAGCAACTGCGCACGTACGATGTATGTTGTTGACAATATATATTGTATGGAATATGTACTCAGGGAAACCTATGTATCTGCTTACTTTGACATTCGGAGGGAGGAGGTGGACGTCACCATGATGAGAGCCAAGGAGTACCTTGCCATCTTCCGTGATCCGGCAGTGCGCGACGAGGTGCTTGCAGAATCAGGTCTCAATGTTGAGGAGCTCCATTTACGCTTTCGTCCCTGGTCTCGGCTAGCCACAGGGAATGTAAACCAGGCGCGCTTCCGTGTGCGCCTCTGCATCGAGGGCGTACCGCGGTCCGAATGGGGACCGGAAGCGGTCTCGGCCATTTGGCAAACTCAGGTATACAGGAAGGTGATTTCGATGAGCCCCTTGCGGACAAGGAGATGGCATGCATGCGAGTGTGGATCTCAGCACATAGCGTGGGCGCTGTGCCGTGCTCTGCTGTTTACACCACAGAGCAGGCCGCTAGAAGCAGCCCGAGGAGCATGGCTCGTCGTCCCGGCGCTTCGCAGGCCAGGGCCGCCCCCGTGGACCACCGATGAGGCTAATGTCGCATCCGGTTTTAATCCATATAGACCAGGTCATCGACTTTGAGCCGCCGGTGAGCAGCCCGCCGTTCAGGCCCCAAGATCCGGCAAGCCCAGGCAGCGGAGTGCCCTCTCCCGTCTCTTCGGACGATGGGGGCCCCGGTTCTCTTCTCCTACCACTGGGAGCTCGGAACAGCAGATGGACCCCTGCTGCCTCCAAGGCGCTCGGTTCATGACAGAATCGCCCCCCCTCAGATGACAGTGATGATGAACGGGAGCGCAGTCGGAGCCCAGGACGTGTGCGTCAACCCTCCAGCTGGGATGTGCCTCCTTCCCGCAGCACCTCTCAGGGCGGGGCTCGTTCTCAGCGCAGAGGGAGCCGAGGCTCCAGCAGGGGCAGATTCAGACAAAGGGATTTCAAGCGCGCCGCAGCCCCGCTTGCTCTTGCAGCTAATAGCGGCCCTCTTACACCGGACGTCTCAATAAACTCGGCCGCTGAGGATAGAGAGCGGGAGCGCTCCTGCTCTCTAGATCGCTTTCTGTTCAAAGCTCAGTCAGACCCACAGGATGATCTCTCCCAGGTCTTGTTGCAGGTACAAGAGTTAGCGCTTGGAAACGTTGCTGATTTCGATCCAATGAACGTTGAAGCGGAGATCCCGCCCCGTCTCCCCCCCCCCACAGTAGCTCCTGCGGACACCACCGACCACAACGAAGCCCCACTGCCGGACACCGACACAGGAGGATCAGAAGTTGACGATGAAATGACCCTAGCTGCATTCCGCCAGCAGATAACTCGGCAACTTCCAGCTCCGCTGATCCCAGCGCTCCCACAGGCTCCAACCACAAGAAGTAAGGCAAAGAAGGCTGAAGCAGCACATGCCAATAGTGCAAGCGCATCCAAGGAAGCTCTACCCATGATGGAAAAAGCACGTCTACTGCTGATGAAGAAGCTGGGGATCCTCGCAGCCAACTCAGAACCAGGCATGGAGGACTTTGCGCGATACAGAGATTTATTCAAGCAGCCGCTAAACGAATCAAACGTGGTGGCGTTCGCTACGCTTGCTAGCGTACTTGGAAAAGTTGATATCACCTCAGTGCTTAAGGCCGCGGCCTGAGCACCGGTGTTTAGTTAGTTAGCAGGTCGATGAAATGGCTTATATGTATTGTACGCCCAGACTTATGCATCGCTCTCCTACAGACATTCTCCCAGGTGTAATCACAGGGAACCTAGGTAGCAAGGCTCCCTGCTTTTGTTGTTCCACATCCAGCACGATGGTGTGGTTTTTCAGATCACCAGAATTATATAGCAGTGGGTGGTCTGTCCCATCCTTTATCCTTCTCTTGTGTGTTTCATCAGTGTTTCTTCTTCCCGTCATTTGCAACCGTGATCGTCCAGCACGTGAGCAAAAACACAGATTCAAATCAGAAAGGTCGCCCAAAAAATCTGAATGACGCATCGACAACTTCGACTGCTATCCTGGAACGTTAGAGGCCTTAATAACGCTGCAAGAAGGAATGTAGTTCGTGAAGTGGTTAGGCAAAACAATGCCACGCTGATCTGCTTGCAGGAAACGAAGTTGAGCTCCATAGACGACAACTTCATTTCGCATACGCTGGGAGCAGAGTTCACAGGAAACTACTGCATGCTCCCGACAAATGGAACCAAGGGAGGTTTATTACTTGCAGCCTCCAGCAGATTTTTCGCCATTAGTAACATTTCCCCCGCAGCTCACTCGATCACAGCAGACTTTAGGCATATCGAGGATGATCTCCAATGGTCCTGCACAGCAGTTTATGGGCCGCAATCCGAACAAGACAAGCTAATGTTCATCGATGAGCTGAAGAATACCAAGCACAGGACCATGCCCAAGTGGCTGGTGGTAGGAGATTTCAACCTCATCCTCCGAGCAGCAAACAAGAGCAACAGCCAAATCAATACAAGGCTGCTGGGAGCTTTCAGAGCTGCGGTGGATTATCTCCAGCTCCGTGAGATTCACTTACATGGCCGCAGCTTCACTTGGTCCAACGGTCAGAGCTACCCAACCTACACCAAGATCGACAAAATGCTTTGCTCTCCGGATTGGGATGTTGAATTCAGTAACTCCCACCTACAGGCTCTCTCCACCATGATCTCAGATCATTGTGCGCTGCTGTTAAATGGCTCCCTCAAAGCAGCATCAATCAGGTCTTTCAAGTTTGAGGATTGGTGGTGTGAAATTCCAGGGATCCATCAGGTGATTCAAGGATGCTGGCATAGAGCCCTAACTCCCACAGATGGTATAACACGCTTACACTCCAAGCTCACAAGGCTCGCAAAAACGCTGAAGAAATGGAGCAGTAACATCATTGGCAGCATAAGGATTCAGTTCGCGGTAGCCACTGAGGTGATCCTGCAGCTAGACAGAGCTCAAGAAGCGAGAAATCTTTCTGATCTAGAGCTAGCGCTCAGGGCAAAGCTGAAGAACCGGCTGCTTGGCCTAGCCGTCATCCAAAAGATGAGGCTCAAACAGAGATCTCGAACACATTGGATAAAACATGGAGACGCAAACTCGAAGTTCTTCCACCTCAAGATCAACTCTCGCAAGCGGAGGAACGCTATAGCCAGCCTTCAAATTGACGGTCAGGAAGTCTTCAACCAAAACGAGAAAAAGTGCTTCGTCGCCAAGCATTTTGAGGAAGCTCTAGGATCTAAAAAGCAGAGAGCCCACTCCCTAAACTGGGAGCTTTTGGGGATACAAAGGCACAATCTTCAACATCTAGAAAGCAACTTCTCCGGTGATGAAATTCTCAGCATGATTAGGTCGCTCCCAAGCAACAAATCTCCTGGCCCAGATGGTTTCACTAGCAGATTTTATAAGACCTTCTGGGGAATCATTAAGGAAGATATAGTTCAAGCAGTAAACCAATTTTGCTGCCTCCGAAACAACAGGTTATATCTCCTAAACAATGCGGACGTAGTGCTCCTACCAAAGAAACAGCAGGCTAAAACAGTTAAAGACTTTCGCCCCATTAGCCTGATCCACGCATTCGGCAAAATAATAACAAAGATAATGGCCAATAGGCTCGGACCAGAGCTCGACAAAATTGTCTCGACGGCGCAAAGTGCCTACATCAAAAGAGGGGGATACAGGACAACTTCTTATTCACCCAGAACATCATTAAAATGATGCACAGAAAAGCGATCCCAGGAATTTTTCTCAAGGTAGATATTCAAAAAGCATTCGACTCGGTCAGTTGGGAGTACCTCATAGAGATCCTTGAGCATCTAGGCTTCAGCCCAAAGTGGAGAGACTGGGTAGCTTGCATTCTAGCTTCGTCTTCGAGCCGCTTCATCATCAATGGGGAACACTCTGATAGCGTTCGCCATCGTCGAGGGCTCCGGCAGGGAGATCCTCTTTCGCCTCTTCTATTCATCCTCGCAATTGATCCCTTACAGAAGCTGCTCCTACGAGCCTTACAGAACAATCTCATCAAACCTATCAAAGGTGTCGACAACGAGCTCAGAATATCCCTTTATGCAGATGATGCGGCAATCTTTGCAAACCCGGAAAGGCTAGAATTATTAACGATCCAGAACTGCCTTCAAATCTTCGGACAGGCAACAGGTCTTGAAACAAACATTCAAAAAAGTTGCATGTACCCTATCAGGTGCTCACAGATTAACATCCAAGATATTACTCAGTGCATTCAAGCACAAGTTGCTCAGTTCCCGTGTACCTACCTCGGTCTACCGTTGCACACCTCCAAGCTTCGCAGAACAGATATGCAACCACTTTTTGACAAGCTTTCCTCCAGGTTAGCAGGTTGGAAAGGCAAGCTCCTCTCCAGAGCAGGCAGGCTCACGCTCATAAACTCGGTCTTCTCGCCGTGCTTGGTCTACTTCCTCTCGGCTTTTAAGCTGGACAAGTGGGTCATAAAAAAGATTGAAAAGACGATTAGATCCTTCTTTTGGAAAGGCGAAGAAGCGTGCTCAGGGGGGCATTGCCTCGTAAGCTGGAAACAGGTGTGTAGACCGAAAGAATTAGGGGGTTTAGGTATCAAAGATATCCAGCGGTTCGGTACGGCCCTCCGCCTGAGATGGCTATGGGGTGAGTGGAACACAGTGAGGAAGCCTTGGTTCGGACAACAGGTGCCATGCGATGGTATAGATGCATCTCTCTTTGCAGCCTCAACGAAAATCCGCATCGGAAATGGACAAATAGCCAAATTTTGGACTTCCAGGTGGCTTCAACAGAACGCCCCATTCGAAATCGCCCCAGACCTTTTCCACCTAGTCAAAAGAAAGAACAGATCCGTAGCTTATGAGCTGGAAGAGAATAGATGGTTAAGACCGCTAAGACGGACTATCCATACGACGGCTCAAATAAACCAATTCATTACCCTCTGGAACCTCATCCAACAAACCCAGCTTGAGCAGATAGCAGACTCTACAACATGGCGATGGACAGGCGATGCACAATACTCTGCCAGGTCAGCTTACAGGTTGCAATTCGCAGGATCCTTCCCCAGATTCGATGCGTCAACAATTTGGACGGCAGACGCGGAGCAAAAGTGTAAAATTCATGCCTGGCTTCTGATCCAACAGAGAGTCCTTACAGCAGATAAGCTTGACCAAAGAGGTTGGGCTAATGGAACCACATGCATCTTGTGCGGACAAGATCCAGAAACCGCACTCCACATTTCAACTCAATGCGCTTTCGCCAGACAAATCCTGCGCAACGTTTCTGTCATGAATGGGTTGCCTCATGACGCCTTCCTACGAGCGGGGCAAGAAGACATATCAAGTTGGTGGAAGGACTGCGGTACAGGTAGAACAAGAAAGGGTAGAAGCAAGATCTACGGCTTGGTCATCTACGCGCTGTGGAACATCTGGAAGGAAAGAAATGCTCGAATATTCAACAATGTGTTCACGAATGTAGACAGGGTATCTGTCGGCGGAATGGGGCCCCAGGGTACCCCTAACCGCCGGCGGAGGCCAACCAAATGCCGCAGATGGTGACACGTGGCGCTCCGGTCGCTGGGGCCTTGGGTCCCACCCGGATCGCCGTGCGGAACCCGTGGCCATTCCTAAGGAATAAGGGGTCTCCTCCAGAGGCCGCGTCCGCAAACCAGAAGGGGTCTTGGGCCTCCGAGAGTCCACGGCCCACGCGCTGAGCGAGCACTCGGGGTCCGTCCCCGAGCGCTCGGCGTCCCAGAGGGCGAAGGGCGCGCTCGGGGTCCCTTCCCGAGCGCTCGGCATCTTGGCAGATGTGGGGCCCAGGGGAGCGCTCGGGGTCCGCCCCCGAGCGCTCTCCCTCGGGCTCCCCCTTCAAGGTGCCCCGAGCGGCCCCCCTGCGAGTGCTCCCCGAGCGCTCGGGATTGCTCGGGGGCATCCGGAAGACAGCTGGCGCCCTCTCCTAGCGAAGGAAGATGCTCGGGACCGAGTGCTCGGGGGACGACGTGTCCTCTGGTGGGACCCTCGCCCATTTACGTCGGCCAGCGCCCAGCTTCTCCAGTAAGCTTCCGCTCTGGCGGAGGCATTTAATGCCTGTCATTTCGACGAGGAACCCCAAGCCCTATGAGGGCATGATGACGGTCAGACCGGGTCCCACTGGTGCAGGTGATAAGCTCTGACAGCTATCCCTCTCTCTCTGAAGGGTGGGCCCGGGCTGACAGATTCTTTGACCAACCAAGCGCGCCGCCCCGCACGCCCTGTCACTGTCACCCTTTCTACCCCATGGGGGACGCCGCCGCGCAACTCATTGCGCGGGTTGAGAGGCTGACCCATGGGACCCGCGAGTGGGTATTCTACCGACCCAGTCAGAAGAGGCCAATAAGTCTTCATCCACGGGGCCCGCCGAAGGTAAAGATGTCAGAACCCCTGTTCCGACATACGGTGAAGCGACGTCCCGGCCGAAAGTATGCAGTTCGCATTAAATAGAGGTGTGGGCGCTTCCAGTTGCACCCACGTCGCCCACAGTATCAGTCCAGCTCATTTTCCTTTGCCGACCTATGTGGTATTCCCCCAAGTATATAAGGGGAGAGCCTGGTCCATGCAAGGGGTTGGCTCCTTTCCTAGTTCGATTTTCCTTAGGTTAAATCCGTACCGAAGAAGCACCGTTCTTCCGCTGGGCTAGAGCAAGAAGAAGAACAGTGTGCACCTTTGTAACTCATCATACTTGCCATATACGCACATATATACAAAAACAAGCAGGACGTAGGGTATTACGCCTTCCGGGGTGGCCTGAACCTGGGTAAATCCTTGCGTCATTACATCCTTAGCTACCGGGTTTACTCGCTAAACTCTAATCCACACCAAGGCTAGTAAGAAACTCACTACTCCCCTGGGCTGAATTCCAAAGGGGGTCCCTCTGGACCACCGCTAGAGGCGTCTCTACGCCGACAGTATCGTTTAAGGCTCAGGAGGACATACTGGCCCGGAGAATGGCTTTCGGTGAAACCTCGAGTGACACAGGAGACCCCCCTTTTGTCCCCTAATTCTCCTTCCTCCTCCCTCTTCTCTCCTTTCTCTTTTTATCTTCCTGGCTGGTCTTTTTCTTAATCTTTTGCCTGTACATATTAACATTATTTTCGGTTCCTTCTAATCTATGAGAAAGGCAGCGCTCCTGCCGTAAGTTTCAAAAAAAAACCTATGTATCTGCAAGCGGAGTGGTTTAGATTATTTGAAACATGGAGAGTTAATAGATAATATATTTTTGAAACTGGAGTAAAAGAGGAGTAATTAGGAGGCAATAACTATAGGACATACTTTCGGATAAATGATTTTTGCAACTATTTTTATCAGTTGTTGGAATGAATCGGATGGCCAAGATGAAATGTGTCAAACCCTAACTTATACTTTTATAAATACTATACAATAGGAAAATTATGTGGATGGAAATTTGAGTACTCTCAAAGTGAAAAAGCAGTTGAGTGTTTATTAGCAATTCCTTAATTAAATCACAAAACACAAATAAATGTTAACCTTTTGGAATACTCTAACCACCTGTAGTCTGATGAAAAACATTCCATTCTCTAACCGACTAATCGTTTATCCCCACATGCTTCATCCAATGGTGACTCGTAGGCTATAAAATCTCCTGACCCATACCCAATCCATTCGCACTGCCAGTTAGGGTTTCCTTGTCTCCCATTTCTCGTCGCTGCCGCCACGACCCGGAGAAGTCCAAATCCAGTCGTCATCCTCGTGCCGGCGAGCATCCAGAGCTTGCCTTGTCTAGATCTGGTGGTCTCCTTGGAGGACGGCGAAGAGGAAGCATGCAACGGTAGTGCTATGCTACCTAGACCTACATTAGCGGTGAGCAAGCGGTGGCCGCGCGCTTCTGCTTAGGTCTACGTGGCTTGTGGTGCAGCCACTACGCTCCTCCTCACATTGTCGCTGTCGTTCCGTGCATTGGATCTCCTTAACCCTCCGGCCGTCGCTCCATCCTCTAGGGATCATTCATCGCCAATGAAGTCTACCGCCGTGCTTGTCCTCGCTGGTCCCCCATGATGTCCGCAACGGGAGCCGCCGCCCACGATGCGTCTTCTACTGCCGCTGCCGCCACTCTCGTCCTCGTCGGCTACTCACGACGTCCACCATGGGAGCCCATCACCGCCCACAATGCGCCTTCTGTTGCCACTGCCCACGTCGAAAAACAATTCTCTAGTCGATGGAAACAAATTTTTGTTGCATTCGAAACAAAACAAACTATTACAATGAACACCAATTTTTGTTACATCGAAACAAATGTTAGTTGTAATGGAAGCAAATTTTAGTATCACTAGAGCCAAATTTTCGTTACATGAAAATAAACTTAATCCAATGAATCTGCCTCCCATCCAATGGCTTTAGATCAAATCGATCTAGATGCATGGATCGTGTTGTGTGATGTTGTAATCATGCAAATTATGTGTTTCCATGATTTTTCAAAAAAAATTATTACATAACTGCACCTATTCTGTTGTAGTCATGCTAAAAATTTGTTTCAATAGTACACCGATTTTTTTGCAATACCTTTTCGGTTCGATCTTGTTGCTTGCTTCGATCTAATTCGTGTTCATGAAATCATTTTGTGAGTGAATTTTTTTCCATTGTACAATCAGTATGTTTCTATCACAACAGAAAGTCGTTTCTATTGCACGTTAAAATATTTCCATCGCATGAGAAAAGTGTTTCCGTTGCACGAGAAAGCGACCCGTTTTCACTTTCGGCTATGTCTTGACGAGGCCTTCAAAACTAGATCTCATATGGGCATCTTTCTATGAAATTTTTTACCTCATAGTTACCACAAATGATTTATGGAGTTATCACGGTATTATTACCGAGTTATTGCTTGATAACTTTTACTGATAGGCTAGTAATCTGCATATTACTAGCTGATAACTATTGTATGTAAAAATGTCAAACTTATGGAGTTATTGTGGTATTAGTATCCAGTTATCACCGGATAACTTTTAACTAATAGGCTGGCAATCCACATGTTACTAGCCGATAACTACTTTACATAAAAAAAAGTCAGCAAAACATACCCAAGTGGGATCTAGTTTTGAAGCTCTTGTCTTGACAAATTCAATGATGAAACCGGATTGTGGATTAGGTAAACGGTTTGAGCTAGAAAAGATTTTTAATTTTGAAATTAGAGGGAATCTTGATGGTATCATGAAAGTGCAGCTTGTCCCTCTAAGTGGATTTTGATGATTAATGACATAAGGGATTAATGTGTGCATCAAGTATGATCTGGTGATTTTAAAAATAATGATATAACCAGCGTTGGTGACCCCTAAAAAGTTCTAAGTAAAGAAAGCTTGAAGAAACAAAGATTAAGGATTATTTTCTAGCTCTTTTGGTGGTTTGAGAAATCACATTAAGTTTACAGAAAGTCGTACCATTAAGGGGGACTAATATCTGGAAGCTGGTGAGAGTGCCTTGTTAATGCTCAGCTAAGAATCAACTTTCCAGTACGAAGAGGCATTTGAAAATCATCTCTTTTCACACTTTCAGCAAAAGTTGGAACCTTCAGGATCATTGTCAAAACATCCGCGTTCTTTTCCTTGTAAAGAATCTGGGGACTCAGAGCCTCTGGATTGTCGGTCTGTTTGGTTTTTAGGATGTCGGAACATTCAAGATTATCTGAAAATCTCTGAGTTTTAGTGTTGGAAACTTCTAACTCCTTTGAGTTTGAAGGTCAGGACTCTCAGAAGTTTTTGAAGTGTCAGAAATCCCTTCTAGAATTATCCTTTGAAATCTCAGAATATCTGAGTCAATATGTGGGAAGCTCCGAGTTCGTATACTTTCCTCACACTATTGAGTAACTTTAAAATCTCGGAAGCTCCAAATGCAATGTCAGATCCTCTGAAAATCGGCATTGACTATGGCTTGTTGAAGGCTATTCAATTTTTTGAAAGATCTGGGTTCTAAGTTGGAACCGCCGACACTTGTTCCTGCTTGCTGTGCTATAAAAGTCGGAGTCTCCGGGTTCTTGCTGGAGTCTCTGAGATTCATTGTTGGATACGTAATAGAGCTGTTGATTTGAAAAGTCTTAATCTTCGAGATCCATTGCTGGACACGCAATAGAGCCGTTGATTTGAAAATTCGGAGTCTCTACATTATTACCGGAGTCTCCAAGATCCATTGCTGAACACGCAATATAGCTATTGATTTGAAATATTAGAACCTCCAGGTTCATGTTGGAACCTCCGAGTTCTGCTATTTTTGCACCAACGACTAGTTTTTTGAGGGGTTGATTATATATACTCCCAAGCCTCTTTGCACGTCTAACTCTTTGCTAATCCATTTGTCTGCTCTCCTGAGTGTTGTGCCACACCTCATCAGTAAAAGCCCTATTTTTGGTGAGGAAATCTTTGGAAGAGAGAGATTGAGCCATAGTTGAGCATCAAGCAAGAGTTCATCTCCAAGCCAAACTAATTGAAGCATGTTACTCTTGGAGCTTTGCGTCTCCTAGATAGCTAGGAGTCTCTTGTGAGCCTTCAAGTAGCTTGTGAAGAGCCCCAAAAAGTTAGTAAGGGCTTCGAACTCGCCTACCGCGAGGTGAAGAGAACTGGATAATGGGGACCGGGGGGTGGGGCTAAGCGAGCCCAAATCCTAGTGGGGGATGCTGCTATATATTAGTCTCTTTGGCTATGTAGAAATGATATTGTTTTTGACAAAAAGAAAATTTTCAATCCTTTCTAGGCTATCTATTTGTGTATCAACTAGTTTTCATTGTGGTCTTTGCTGCAGTGGCCGCAGATAGGGAGGAGATGGCGGCGGGTGGCGACAAATTAGCGACAATTGCCAAGGATTATGTCAAGACCCCAAAATTACTCTTGACATATGCATGATGTGTCGTTTGAATACCTGAGTAACTGCCCAACATACCATACATATAAAAACGTATTCATCCATCATCATTGGACAGTCCAACACCGGGCCAACATCTCATACACACCTCAGGCATATGTGTCCCCGTTGGCCAAGTCGGACAAAGACACATCAAAATAAGAGTCAGATGCAGTTCTAAAAATCTTGTATAGACTTAGTGTTCTTCTCAAATATGTTAAGTAAAATGGCTTCGGAGGAGCCAAGGTAAGTGTATCCACACCCTAACCTAGCCAACTGAGCCACACGGTTAGTGGGTCACACAAGAGCCCAACATACTCACACCCTGCCTAGCCGGCCAACGCATCACAGCTAGCTGGTCACTCAACCTTGGCCATCATCATTGACAAAACATGATAACAACCCTAACTTTTCATGGCTGCCTGATACATTTCACAGTCATACACACATGGTATATGGGGTGCCACGTATACAACTTGCATATCACAATCACAAGATACGTAATTCACGTTCCATACACAGGACAATTAATTAACTTACATATAGCACGACTCAAAGGTTGTTCATATCCAAAGAAAACACAAAACAGTAATAGAAACATATACAAAGTACCTAATATGGCAGCCACTACCATCTCATAAAAGCTACGTACATCCCACATTTGATCGATAAAGCAAATTGAGCAACTAGACGTCCTTTTCAGCATTTTCGATGCCATAGTAATCACCTACACTATGATCACCTGCAACATTTTAGGAATGGAATTCTCACAAGTACTTTTATACTCACAAAATGCTTTTTAAGTTCATCAAAATTAACTTAAGCATGACATGGAACAATAATTAAACTATTATATAAATACTTCATAAACAAAGTATCATATCATGGTATGAACATAAGGGATAAACAAATACCAACACGTATACATCATATTCATCAATTCGTAGATTCAACACATAAATCTCATATCAGCAACACATTTCAAATCAACCAAGATTTCAATCATTTTCATCACATTAAGTCAACCAAGATTTCGTTCATCATTTCATTGAGTCAACCAACACTTAATCCATTTTTTCTCAATGCGGAATGTTCCGAACTGTTGTTAGCTCATAGCTGGCCAGCTGTGACTACCCAACACTCGCATAACACTTCCACCGTGGGTGGAGGGTAGAGCCCAACGACACCAGGATCGACTGGACGACTGAGGTGCATACGTTCACCTCGCCCATCGATCCATCAGTTTAAGTAAAACCCCGACTCCTACAACTCACTTATTAGGTTTCATATTTATTAGTAAAAATTAATATCACAACCCACTGGTCATGATTCACAACACAATCTATCATACTAGTGATATCATCCATCACAATAAGAACATTTTAAACTATGCAACCAAGCATAATTCATCACATTCATAACCATAGCATATTTATAAATTACATGAGGAATATTTGTGAGGTTGCATTCTTATCTTGCTAATATGGCTTGTGATCATGATAAGGATCAACCTCGCAAAAACTCTTGTTGCCAGGTTCTACCGCAAGAAATAACAAAACACCGAAAGCGACAAAAGAAGGTAATAGATCAATGTTAGGAAACTCAGATGCTATATTATGAATGAACTGCATCCTAAAATGTAAGGAATAAAATTATGAAACTAATACAATTGATTTCACTCAATTTGGAGTTCTAGAATTAAAGTTCTGAAAATTTTTAGATTCATATGAAATTTTTAGGGTTCAAAGGCATATCAGTAATTTTGAAATTTTGCATAATAGTAACATGCATAAAAGTGGTACCATTAATACTACATATTATAACATGAATTGGAAAAAACAATTTATCTCATTTGGAGTTCATATGAATATTCTATGATTTTTTACAAGTTTAAAGCATTTTTAGTGTCTTTTGTCTTTTTTCAATTAGATAAATAGAGAAAAAAATTTATACTCAGCATCATCTAGCTACAGAGGATGACATGTGGGGTCATAGGTAAGCTCGGGGTCCTACCTGTCATCCACTCATATTCTTTAACTCAGTTCAATTAAGAAACTTAAGTGCTCGGACCTCACATGTCATACATTCCTACCCTAATCATTATAAATAACCTCCGTCCAGGTCACACACATCAGGCCACCGGTAGTTAGACGCCGATGAGGCTGAAACACTCTCGCACGGTGGTGCAGAATCTCGCGAGCAACTCCGAGCACTAAATGGCATGTAGTTTGTGGCATTGGGTTCCCTGAGACGTCGCAGACTCATTTTTGTGGTCGGGGAGGGCAAAGGCTCACCAAAGCTCCAACCCGAGGCTTACCAGTGGCGACTAGGAACATAGAAATGTCCATGAGCATGATAGATCATTGAAACGAGGGAGAAAAGGATCGGGGTCAGCTCAGGAGCTCACCGGGAGGTCAAAACCGAGCAGATCTGAGGCAGGGAGGGACGGAGTCTGCGTCGAGGTGGTCGCCGGCGGTGAGGAAGACACAGAGTTCGTTGGCAAGGTGGGGGAGATGTGTTCTGGCCTAGATCTTCACAGTAAGGTCCTAGACGTGTTCTGGCCACCGGCTACTCGAGGGGAGTTCGATGGTGAGGACTTCGACGTCACCGGTGGTAATTGAGCTACGAATCAAGGTGGTGGCGATCTCCAAGTTGTACAAAATAGGGAAAAGACATCAGAGAGGGAAATAGGAATGACACGAAGCCAGCGAAGGTGATGGGTGGAGCTAAGCCTCCCTAGAAGCGGCAGGAGTGCTTGCGGCGGATCTCTGCCGGAGCTGAGGAAGATGGCAGAGTCACGGTCAATTCCCTAGGCCTCTGCATGCGAGAAGCATGGGGATGGGATCAGGAAGTTGAGGTGGTGCTAAAGGACATGATGAGGCGGTGGTCCTCATCATTTGTAGCTCATAAGCACAGCGATGCTACAAGCAGAGCTCACCGGAGTTCTTGATGCCGAAAGTGTTCTGACCAGTAAGTTCAACAGTAGGCCTCGATTTCGGTAGGGCAAGCTATGCGAGGCCATGGAGAACTCGATGGCGAAGCTGGGGAGGCGATGGGGGTTCAAGGGTGACGAAATCTAGAAGAGGGAGTATGGAGCAGCATCGGCTGGAGCTCACGAACAAGAGGCCGAGGTCGCGCCTTTTGTCCCCAAAGGCTCTTCTCCATGGAAAAAGGTTGATGCTGGGCGTAGCCCGGCGCGTGTGATAAGATGTGTCAGAAAGCCGGTCAAAAAAGTGAGGGTTTCTCTTTTTCTTTTATTTTGATTTTTATTATGTTTTAAGTTTTGAATTTGCAGAGAATTTAAACCCTAGTTTTTAAATTTGGAAAAATTCATAGAGGATCTTTAGCATATTTATGACCTATATGAATTTTCTTAGATTAAACTAAGTCATTTTTTAATGTTATTTAAATATAAATATAAATTTTCTCAAATTTAAGTTTGAAATGTAGGTAGGTGAAATAGTTCCAAAAAATTAGTGAAAATTTATATTTAGGTTCAGGGAGGGAATGAGCCACAGATATAAAATTTCATAAATTTTGAATTGGGAAAAATCCACTCAATTAATATATTATAGTTCTGTCAATTTGTAAATTGTTTGGAAAATATTTTATTCAAATCACTTGAAAAATTTTAGAGAGCTTCCTTGAGATGTTTAGGACTTATAAAAGTTACTATAATGGGATTTTGATGAATTTGATTTCAACTTTTTTATTTAAGTTGATTCTAGGGCAATTATGCAAGGATTTTAAATTAAGTGATTTTAATTATTCTATATGCATAAATAAGATGACGATAATGTCATTTTATTACATGATGATCAACAAGGATCTCAATTATACTAGATTACAAGGATGGGGCATTACAGGTTATATGTCCCAATATGAACGTCAATTGCATAATAGACTATGTAGTTGTGATGTCTTTTAAATGAGGGGGTGTTCTATGTAATATATATTTTTTACTATGAGTGGATGTGAACGATTAAGGTTGTGTCATTTTGGTAGAGAAGGGAGGCAATAAAAAATTTCTTTTATTAAAAACACACTAAAGCTTGTGTGCGTTAGATCGTACGTGGCTCGTGAAAACGGGTAGAAAACGTATATAACTTGCACCGGCTTTTGATGCAGAAAAGATGCCCCAATGCAGGCAAAAAGGCGATTCCTTTCTAATTTTTCTTCATACATTGCACCATATATTTACCCTGCATGCAAGTTGGATGCCATGGGTCTAACTAAAAACTTAATTCCAGTTACTGTCTTGCTAGCCATCATTGGTAACTGATCATTTTAACCTTGAGTTAAAAGCTAGCTAGGTAGTGATGTTTTCATGTGGTTAATCTCTGCAGATTAAGTTAATTACCTCCTTGATGGAGCTGGCAGACATAGCGCTCCCACATGGGCTGCATGCGCCGTCCAACATGTATACCCGCCTGGCTGCACGTGATTTTTCTGATGAACGGTGCCCATACTTAGCTTGCACCAACCTGTTAACATCAAGGCTGACTT
This sequence comes from Stipa capillata, assembly GCA_019208055.1. Classification (NCBI taxonomy): domain Eukaryota; kingdom Viridiplantae; phylum Streptophyta; class Magnoliopsida; order Poales; family Poaceae; genus Stipa; species Stipa capillata. The sequence goes on along the minus strand of JAGXJF010005194.1, from coordinate 231,322 downwards.
GTGCACCAAGAATACAAGGAGGCAAGTATTGACAAACCGAAGCAATTGTAACCGGAAATAATTCTATGTGTACACATGACAAAAATCTAGGAGAAGGTTAGTTTCTTTTCTAGTCTTCGTCTACCCCTAGATCCAGGTGCCATTGCCCCACGGAAGCAAACCGTGCTAGGGAGCGGCGGCGGATCCAGCATAGAGTTATTGGAAGTTAAACGACCCAATGAATTATTGCTAATCGTCTTTAAAAATAAAAAAAAGACCCTTGCAAATAGGCAATTGCATGCACACCATTATACTAAGCATATTTATAAAGGTAGAGTCAGCCATTGACTCATGTAGAGTTTTACTATCAAATAACTTATACAATAATGATGCCTCTTAAACTGACTCTACACAAAGAGTCGGCATTAAATGTAGTAGCGTAGAAAGGCAAATTTGGTTTACTCTAAATGCTCCATTCGGTGTTAAGAGTCTGACTCGGAGAGTCAGTTTTATTCTCTCTCCTCCTCCTCTCTCCTATCCTACGTTGCATGATGAAGACTCAGCTGACGTCACGATTTTTATAGATGTCCTTAGAAGAGTGGCACCAACAAATTATTTTTATTTCTTTTCGTGGCTCCGCCCCTGTCAGGGAGGATACCTAGGTTCGATCGAGACTTGGGAACCGACTATCGCTCTGATGAGAATGCCATTGTATGCGACTCAGCTGTCTATATGTAAGATTAAACCCTATTCAGAGTACTATAATCGTCTCTCTTTTCGCCTTCAAGAACACTATGTACTTTTTCATCTCGTTAGGAAAGAAGGGGACGAGAAGGAAGGCGGTCATTTTTTTTAATTTTTTGGTGAAAGAAGAAGGGCGGTCATGGTAGTTTCGTTTCCCATTTGCAGCAAGTATAGTTAAAGCAAAGTCCAAGTAAGCAACATTAGCTGATTAATTTGGATGAGCAGCGCAGGTTAAAACTAGAGCAATCAAAATTCAACAAAGACAGCTTGTATAGATCAAGGTTCTTAGTAACTAAGAGTCATGGACCTACAAATGCCATACAAAATCCTCTTTAGAAAAAAAAAGAAAATGCTATAATTAAAAAACCTAAAGAAACAAATTGCAAAACTATGTTCCATAACAAGACAAACACCAGGTAATTAAGCAACACAATTAACTCACAACAAACAATATGTCCTTTTTTTACAAAATCCTAAATCAAATAGTATGATCTCTCCATATAATTAACCAACAACTACTGAAGCAACCAACAAAATTGCCACACAAGTAAAATCAATGCACAATTGATCAGTAGTGCAGTAGCGGAGCACCAAAATTCTTAGCAGCAGCAGCTGCTGGTCGTCCATTCATGGCAGCAGCAGCACCAGCAAGATCATAATTCCCATAAGCATATTCACCGTCGTAGCTCTCCACCTTGCTCTGCAGCGGAGCGCCGGCGATCGCTGCCGCCGAGCTCGGCAACCCCTTCGACACGCCAAAATTTTGGCCGATGACGCCTCCTAGGGCTTTCACCATGACCGCCTGGCGCTCATCGTGGTGGTGGTGCAGGTGGTTCACGTTGTAGCTTGAGCTTCTCCCCATCCCATGGCCGGCAGGGTTGAGCATGTTCCACGAGGAGCCGATGTCGCCGCCGCTGCTTGCCTGGAGGACAGGTTTGGCCACGGCGGCCGCCTGCTGCTGCATGTGGCTTTGGTTGGTGAAGCTGTAGTTAGGCATGGCGTTGAAGCTTCCGGCTGTCGTAGGAACAGAGTAGTGGTAGTAGTCCGCGTTGTACGGCGGCGGCGCGGCGGCGTTGGTGGGGGTCGTCGTCGTCTTGGCCGGCAAGAAGCTGCTGCTGTACTCGGAGTTGGTGAAGTAGAGGGGATCGATCATGTACGTGGAGTCGAGAAAGTCACCGGCGCCCTCGCCGGCGTCGACGACCTTCGGCGTCGTCGTCCCGGCGGAGCACTCGGCGTCGACGTCGACGTCCACGGCGGCCTTCGTCGTCGTCTTGGCTTCCCCCTTCTTGTTGAACACCTTGCACACAACCCACTCATCCTGACCACCCCGATCGAGAACACGCAAAAGAACCAAATTAATGCACGCTCTAAATCTTCAATAGCACATATACATATCTAGGCCGCTCTGCAGATTCATTGTTCATACGTACCTTGGGATTGTTCACGGTTTGGTCTCTGGACCTGCCGTCGAGGCGGAACTCGTGCATGACCCAGTTGGTCTTGGCGCCCCGGGGCGCCCTGCCGGTGTAGAACACGAGCGTCTTCTTCATGCCCACCAGCTCTCCGGCGGTGCCGGCGCCGGCGTGGGGGTTCTCATTCTTGGTGTTGGTGGTGCAGGTGCTGCTGAAGATCTCCCTGTCTTTGCCGGTGGCCTTCCAGTACCCCTCCCTGGTCGCGCGGTTGGCGCGCATCCCCGTCGGGTACTTCATGTCCTTGTGCACGAAAAAGTACCACTCCTTCTCCCCCATCTTTGCCTTGCCTTCTCATAATTCGCATACACATCGAGAACAACATCAGCAACCAAATCTGTGAAGATGATGATGATGATGAGAATGATGAATGGATTATTACTTGGGAGATCTCGTGGCTCGCAGTTGTTGAGGTCGACCTCGCCGACGGCGCGGGAGACGAAGCTAGGGCGGAGGAACTTCTGCAGGAGGTAGCTGGTGATGACCTCCTCGTCGGTGGGGTGGAACCTGAACCCCGGAGGCAGCGACAAGCCGCCGCCTTGCTCCGATGATGATCTCGTCATGCTCCTCTCCACCATGGTTGCTTGCTTTGGGAGAAACTGATCGAGCTCAAGATCGAGGAAATTAAAGCAGGAGCTAGTAAGATCAGTGGAGTATGGAGAGAAGCAAGAGGAAGAAGAAGAGGAAGCTTTTGCTTGGGTGCGCAAGAAAGCTAGGTGGAGATGTATGGGCCGGAATGGAGGAATAGAAAGGGGATAGAGAGAGCAAGAGGCCAAATTTTATAATGCTTTGATCGATGGACCGTTTCCATGGTTGTCTGAGGGGCCAGGTCAGTCGACCACAGCCTTGCCTAGAAAGGTACTCATTCACTCGGTTTCACTTAATTCTCTCTCATCAAATCATCGGATTTAAGGTGTGATTAGAGCAATTTAATTCAGTAGTAAATTGTAGCATTCCACAATATTAATTAATTTGCTGTATATTGTGTCTTGGCACAGTGCTGGTGACAGGGATAATTTCACTGCAAACTGTTCGGGAGGCTTGTGTGGTGGGCCACTTGACTTTTTTTTTGGAGCAAGACTTTCTTTGTTGTGTTGCTGATGAACGTACCAATCAGAGGCTTTTTCTCATCTAGATATTTTTGACAAGAAAAATATTCCTTTCCCTTTCTCGTCCGGAATTAATCTATAGTGATTTTATCTGTTTCTTTGATGCTCATGAGTCATGAGCTACTCATGATCTAGGTGTGCTTGGTCAGTTCTTGCAGTTGGATTCTAAAACTGTATTATTTCGCCGCAACTTTTATCGAGTAACCCACGCATATATGCTGTTGATGAATTTATTGAAGTGTGCTTCGGTCCGTGTCCGGTTTCTTGGCAACTGCCATCTCTGTTGACAAAAACGTAACTAAGCGGCGCGACTCTACGCATGCATGCACATACTGAACTATCACGGAACTATTTCAGCTTATTCCTTCTGGACATATGCAGCTAGCTAGGCTCTTTGTCTAAAAGGAAAAATGCAGCTAGCTAGGCTCTCGTTCTTGCAATAGTACTGTACTAGCTACTTGATGCAAGCATGCCAATTTAGCTAGTTGGCCAATAAATAAGCTAGGAAATTAAGTTCCCACATTCTTAACCGTACGGATTCGAGCCCGCCTCCTGATACAATCTACATGCAGAAAATATTCCCATGGTCGAATGGTCAAATAAACCTGCAAGAACGAACAGATGTTCATACCAATACCATGCATGGAACGTGGAACAATCGAAATTTGATCTGTTAATTAGGCCACGATCTGATCAGTTGCTGCTAGAAGCTGGAGCAGTAGTAGCCAGCTAGCAGTTTGGGTTTATATTCTCTAGCTCTTGTTAGGACAGCACGTGCTTGCATGGTGTGTGTGGTAGCTCGATCGCCAGCCAGCCCTAGACCACACGATGCACGGTCCATTCTTATCTGGCCGGCACGCGCCCGCGGTGGCGCTGGATTTGGCGACCAGAGTTTCAAGCTCCATCTTGACCAAGCTACAGGGAAAACTCTCATCATCAGCTGTACGAACGAATCGTGTTCCCGAAAGTTATCTGAAACTGTTCTTTCATAAGGCGGTACTGATTACTGAATGCGCTAATCCATCGGTTCATGCGAGATATTTTTTTCCTTGACTTCCTGAGTAATTTTTTTTCTTCTTTTGAAGAATCAATTGGGGCAAGTTGTCTGCCTAAACATATATTTCTTCAGACGGGGTTACACGACTCTCCTTTTTAGACTGAAGGCCTCTAGCTAGCCCTGCTTATATATATTGGAAGCCAAATTAGAAATGTAGAGTTTACTAGGGCTTTCAGTTCACATTTCGACAGCATAACAGCAGTAAACCGACTGCCCAGAACACGTGATCGACTCCCCTTTCAGGACCGGAGCCGTTGATCAGGATACATGGGTTGGAAGCCCTTACAAAATGGAGACTAGGACAAACGCAAAACAAAACAAAACTATCTGAAAGCAAAAACTTCAGGTTCGATAGACCTTTTGTGGATCCGTATCTGCATCAGCTTAAAAAATAAGCATAATTAGCTCACAAGATTAAATTGACTTATATAATTGATTGTAGGCCCGGCGTAATATATCAAAATTTAAGTTGGTCTTTATTTTCTGAAACCGTCCCTAATTAACTAGCTAGCTGTCATGTATGTATGTTCTTCTAAGCTTCTTGATGGAACTAACTAATTAAGGCGACAGGGTCAGCGAGTCAAAAGAATGGATACATGCATCGAGATGGGATCATGCATGGGAAAGCGATGTACGCTGATGCATGCCTGCGTGATCGCTAGCTCATGTCCAGCTAATTAAGCTATATATGCTCCTGTAATAAAGCATGGCATACATACGTTATACGTACCTTTTCTGCATGGCCTTGTACTTGCTGATCAATGTCGGTTTCAAATACACGTAAAAAAAATTTAACAATGGAAGAGAGAATTCTCCAAATACACGTATACGCGTACTGCAAATTAATGGAAAGAAGTTGCTGGTCAATTGCAAAGTAAACAAATTTAATAATGGAAGAGAGAATTCTCCAAATCCACGTATGCGCGTACGGCAGATTAATGGAGAGAAGTTGCTGGTCAATTGCAAAGCTGAAGTAGTTAGTACGGACAAGTTTTTAAATTGAAATGTGGAGTGTTAATTTGACATTTTCTGTGAACTTGGCAGCTGGCTCGTCAGAGATCGATCTAAGATATTGTCAGCAAGATGTCGTCAGATACATAGATGCAAGCCACAGCTATTAGCTGTACTCCACTAATTTAAGGATCCCAATGTATCTTCTCATAAATCTACTACTTGTCTCGTCTTAACAAAACCAACATATAATTCTGGTATATGTCAGCAAACAGCTCATGAGGTTGCATTTTATATAGCTAAAACATTTAAACTAGAATTGGTCTTTCCGACTAGCTTCTGAGAGTGTGCAGGCAGTTTTTCTTTTTTTAGAGGATATGCAAGCAATTGCTTAACCACATTGATGTTGCGCTGGTGTCAAATACGAAAACACGGCAGCCATGTCACGGCTGCCTCCTCGAGGCCCAGAAAGTGACTATGACTTGGGCTTTCCGGCCCATATAGATCCTGGCCCAGAATTCTCTCCCGAATAAAGCACCATTGAACACTAATTTTCTCAAAAAAGAAAAAGAAAAAATTCTTGAAAAGTACATCTTGGCCTATTAAATAGATTTTGATGATTAATAACAAATTGATTAAGAGATTAATATGTACATCAAGATGTTGGTTTGGTATTTAGTCCGAAGACAAGTTAGAACAGGCATTGATAACCCTTAAAAGATTACAAAAAAGATAGCATGAAATCGAGAAGGTTAAATATCTTTTCTAGTCATTTTAGTTATTTAATGATCACATTGAGTATAGGATAACCGTACTATAAAGAAAGAAGTTAATCAATAGCATGAAAGAACGTAACTTGCTAAGTGCTTAATGAAAATCATTTATACAAGTCTTTGAAAAACTCTTTACACCAAACTTTGTGGTTATCCGGAATGTCTAGACTAGTCGGCAAAATATCATAGTGTGTGTGAGAGTAGGTTCTAGCGCGCTAAGTGTTGATTCAGACCCTCCGAGTGAGGTTTGTCCGGAGTATTATGAACCATTCAGAGTTTTTGTCCAGTTGAGTTCCTGTTGTTCAGATCTTTTATGTGAAGCCTACTCGGACACTCCGAGTGAAGACAGAGTTTTTGTCCAGATATCGTTTTTCAACTAGACCTTCTGAGTAAAGGTCATTTGGACTATCCGAAGTCCACACAATAGTTTTGTCCAGAGTGTTTCATGCAGTTGTGAACTTCCGAGTGAGGTTTGTCCGAACACTCTAAGTAGACACAAAAATTCTATACTAAAGCCTTGGCTTCATCTGGACCTTTCGAGGTAAGTTCGTACAGAATCTCCGAACCAAGACTTAGCCCCTGTCCCAATGATTTCTTTCATCCGGACATTCGTGGTCTAGCACCTCCGAGGAAACCCAGTTGATTCCATTTTTGCTTATCTGAAACCTCCAAGTGAGGATCTCCCGAGACCTCCGAGTTAATTTGTGTCTCGGGACAAAAGAGTTGTTTTCGAATTGCTTCAATCCAGACTCTCCAGGACTTTGATTTTCCTAAGGTTTTGAACTGTTTGGTATGTTCGGATTGCACCCTCCAGGCAATTTCTTTCCCAAACTAGCAATTGTGTTTGAATCCCGGAACCTCCGAGCGAGGTTGTCCGGAACCTCCGAGCGAGATTTCTTTGTGATTAACAACTGGATTCTTATAGGGCAGCGTATATAAGCCTGCACCCTTCCTGGGTGGGCATAACCTTTGGCATCCCAAATCCTAAGTTGCACGTTCGCTCTCCTCTCTCTTGTCTTTTGTGCAAATCTTTGAGAGGGAGAAATCTTGAGGGTATGAATTGAATTTCCATTAAGCATCCAAGCAAAGGATCACCTCCGAGCCGAGACCAAGCTCTGATTACCCTTGTAGGTTAGCGTCTCCTAGACGGTTAGGCGCCCTTCGAATGTCTTCGAGGTTGTGAAGAAGCTGAGAAGTTTGTGAAGGTTGAAATTCGCTTACCGCAAAGTGAAGAACTACCACAAAAGAAGGGGGCTTCGCATCAGCAAGCCCTTTGAGGAAAGAGCATGATTTGGTGTCGACTTCGATCATTTGATCAAGCTTCCTCAATAGAAACGTAGAGCCTCGTTAAAGGCTCATACTTCGCCAATAAATCTCGTGTCTCCTGTGTGGTTGTCTCCTTGTACTTCTCTATACTTGTTTCCTTGCTTATTTTTGGTATTAATTTTTGTTAATCTCCTATTCACCCTCATCTAGTAGATAACCTAAATCCTTTCAATTTTACTTCCTGAATTTTTGAAGTCAAAACATTTACACAGTAGTAGTAACTAATTAACCTTTCTGGGTGCATCATGATTACTTACCAAGCTGATCCAGGACCAGATGAGCTAGGAGATCGATTGAGTTCATGTTGCAAATCCTAGACAGTTTTTTGAACCATCTAGGAACATATGTCTAGAATAAACAAGGCCTCATCCTAGACAGTTTTCGAGCTATTTGGGGTGGAACAAGAACATAGACTGTTTATTGCTATAACTGTCTAGGATGAAGTTTTTTATATTAAAAAATCGAGAAAGCGGCCAGCTGTCGTAGTTCGACACTCGCCATTACCTGGTCCAGCCGCTGCCTCCGCTGATGCACACTTCTTCTTTGCCTTGTTCTATGCCTTCTCCATCACCTTGGGGAGCTCATCCTCCAACTTCCTTTGCACCCATGTACCCAATCAGCAATTGATTAAGTGACTCGCACAATCTCGAACGCATGAGTGATCCAACAAGAAGGAACCAGAGGAATCACCTTGATCTTATCGAGCTACGCGTGCGGTGGCTTTGTGGATTTGTTGGCCAGTGGATCAGCTAGGTCTCCCGGTTAGATCAGCTCATGCTCGCAAGAGGGTTGCCGCACCGGTGGTGGCTTCGATGACGGATGGATGTACTAGAAAGGAGCGGTGGTGGCTGGGAGGCCAGATCTCCCTCATCTGGTGGTTGGGAGGCTAGATTTGGCAGTGGTGGCCAATGAGCTCCCGTCCGTCGGCGCTAATGCTCTGGTCCCTCTGTTGGCCGTCGCCATCCAAGGAGTTCGATCCGCCCTTGGAGTTGCGTCAACGCCGAGGAGGGGAGGGGAGAGGGGTGCAAGGTCGGATCCTGTCAGAGGCCGCGAGCTCCCGCCGATGGAAGCGGTGGAGGAAGCGTGCAGGGAGAGGAGGGGTGGCGGGAGGAGGAAAGGGAAGAAGGAGATGTGGATTGGGAATGAGGCATCGAGGTAGTGACGACTAAGTGGTGCGGGGATAGCTATCTGGGCTGCTGGTTGGTGGATGGGCTTGTGCTGAGCCTTTGCAGACGATTCAATTTGAAAACAATCTAGCTTATCCCATTTATCCTAGATGGTTTTTTGTTTTATCTAGGGTAAGCTCTAATCTCAAATCGCTTTCAGAGAACCGTTTAAGATGGACCGTGTGATATAGTGGTTTCTGCAATAGTGTACACACACTTACACTAAGCAACCAATTATTAGTGGCTAGCTACTGCATCATCTAGAAAAGGGACCAGCTTTGTCATGACCTCCTGGATAAGCTTTCAACCTCTTGACGTAGCTACCATACGATGATCCTGTAAGCCCAGCCCCACACACATTTTTCAACTAGCTTAGAGATAATCTATCATAATTGATGCTTAGGGCATCATGACTTAGGCAGCAGCCTGATTTGGACGGACCCTTCTAATCTTAACAACTCTCATCAGTCATCATCACCTTTTAATTGCGCAGTTAGCCTGATCCGATCCGGCGCTTAAACTAGTGTAGAAGTACCAATTAACTGTAAGAAGTCTGTTAACATGTGTGACTTGATGCTTTAGTTAGCTAGCTAAGCTAAGCTATTTTAACTCTTTAGTGATTGCTTCAAGTTCCAACCATGGGGTGGTAGAGCCGTAGAGGTAGACCTGATCGGAAAGGCTAATTAAGTTAGTTAATTAGTTGCGTGTTGTCTTCTTTGTCATGCTACCATGGTTTGAAAGAGCTGGATCGAAAAACATAGACAAATCTGTGTCTCCAATCGGGAGACGTTCTTAACAAAATGGAGGGAATCAAGCTTGGGCTTATCTAATTTGCAGCGTGCGCTAACAGCACGCATGATAATATATAAAGTATACTCCTATATGCTATAGTAGTTGAGCAACGTGTGCCGCCGCCTTTTTCATTTTGTCCTGGATGCGACGACGAATCGACGATCAATGGCTAGCTCGTACGTGCTGATGACGTTTTGACATTCTATTGGTCCTGGATTTTAATTAGTTTGAAACAGGCGAGTGGTCTAACTCTTTCCAAGTTAACGACGGATAAGGACTCAAACTGCACGCGTACGCACTAGCAACCTCGCCAAATTAACTACAGCAGTGTACGTCCAGTTCATTAACAAGGCAGGCAGCGTGTGTCTATGGATGTGTTGGTTTTTTTATAATAAAAAATCTGGTTTCTCCAATTGATCATAGTAACACATTAAGAAACGTGCGTGATCGATGATCACATCTATCTTGTAATATTGGCTTAATTTATTTTAGATCATAACACCCTTGCATAATTTACAGCCTTGTACTACATGAAGAAGAATTCTGATTTTTCTTCCCCGTGCATATCGGTCACGACACAGCAAGAATCCTGCCAATCTGCATATGCTGAGACACGTCTCTTCGATCGATCTACAGCAAAGTTCAAATGGAGCATGCAATCAGTGAACGAAAAAACACTCTAATTCCAAGTTCCAGTTGCACTGATTCGATCACATCTGCAGGTGGCTACTGTTGTTGTTGAGCAGCAGTTGCTGCTGGTTCAGGAACGGATGGATCATCATGCCGCTGTACTGAAAACTAGTCTGATCCGCGATCTGCACCTGGTTCCAGTAGCTGCTGCTGCCGGTCCTTGAATCACTCGGCAGCAGCTGCGGCAACTTCTTCGCGATGTCGCCGCCGCCGCCATCTTCAAAGCATCTCTTCCTTTTCATACCATTGTTATAGTTGTTGTCATTAGCGTAATAGTGGTCATCTACACGTGCCTCGGATAATTGCGGCACGTCGATGTGGTGGTAACTGTTGTTATAGTTCAGTGTTTGCCATGGAGGTGGCGCGTAGATCAGCGGGCTTTCCGGCGGCGGCTGATCGGCCGGGGCGGCGCCGCCGCCGCCGCCGTCGAGGACAAGCTGCGAGAGTGCGGCGTAGTCGACGGTGTTGAGGAGGTCGGTGAGGGAGCACGACTTGGCGATCGCCATGGGACGGAGCTGCTGCAGCTGCTGCTCATTGTCACCGCCGGCAAAAGCTTCAGACTTGGGCGACGACACAGCGTTGTAGTTGCCGTTGTTGTTGTTCATGACGTTGTTGTGGGAGTCCTCCACTGTTGAGCCCTCCTGATCCTGCTCATGGTCAGAAGAGGAGAACTGCTGCAGGTTGTTACTGCACTTCTTGTGGATCCTACACAGCACCCAGTCATCCAGCTGCATCATCGACAGCAACAACAACAGAAAAGATTAGTTCAGTAAAAAAGATTAGTTCAGTAGAAAAGTTGCAAACAAAAATGAGAACTTTTTTGTGACCAATTAATTAAGTAGAGCAAGATGTAGCTTATGGTACAAGTAACTACTACTGCTCCAAAGAGAGAGAAAACCTAAGTTTTTTATTAGAAACCGAGACGAATTTCTTTTAGCTCACTTACCCTCATGGAGGATCCTCTGCGCTTGGTGCACCTGTTGCCGGCGGTGAGGCGGTACTCATGCATAATCCAGTCAGTTTTGGAACCCTTGGGGGGCTTGCCTTCGTAGAAGACGAGGGCTTTCTTGACGCCGATGTTCTCGCTCGCCGGCGTTGACAGGATGGCCTTGTCGGTGCCGGTGGCCTTCCAGTAGCCCGAACCGGCGGCGCGGTTCGGGCGCGCCCCGTTCGGATATTTTCGGTCCCTCGGGCTAAAGAAGTACCACTCGTTCTCTCCAAATAGGGCCTGAGCTGAAATATCAAAAACCATTCAGGGAGACATTTTTATGTTAATTAACTTGATGGATGATTTTAGAAACGTTAATTACAGGGCGTTTGATGCTGATGTGGGTTACCAGGAAGGTCCCATGGGTTGCACTTGTAGATGTTGACCTCGGCGATGATGGGCACGGGGCACGCCATGAAGGCAGCCTGCCTGGTCAGGTAGTGCACGATGAGCTCCTCGTCGGTGGGGTGGAACCGGAAGCCGGGAGGGAGGGCGGGCATGGCGGCGGCGGCGGCGGCGGCGGCGGCGCTCGGCATGGTGTGGTGGCCTCGAAACGGAGCTGATTAATTAATGGTACGTGAACGAGAGCTAGCTTAGCTCGATCGAGCTACAGGAGGTTTAATTCTGCTTGGTCAGAGAGTGAGCTACTGATCAGCTGGAAAGGGATGAGGAGGAGATGGCTGGCTAGCTACTCCTTGCAATAATCAGTAGGAGGCTTTGAAATTTTTGAGATGGAGGGAGGGGGGGCTGGATTTATAGCGTGCCGTGGCTTGTCTGGATGTATGTGTGTGGGTAAGCGAGGTGTGTGGATTAGTATCACGAGGGCAAAACAGACCATTACTAATTGATTAGCCTATGCCATCACTGATCAAGCAGGGAGGCAGTGACTCATCATGCTAGCTATCAGGATTCAGCACTGGCGTTGCACGCTCGAGCTCCAGTTTAATCGATCGATCGATGTTCTCATCCATCTGTGTTCGCCAAGGTATCATGCAAGTAAGGAACGCTAGTGTGTTTTGGGTAACTTTAACATCGTCTGAATCAAGGTACGTACGTAAGAATAAATAAGGTAATGTTGCTAATAAATGACTAATCTGCCCTCTGAACGTAGTACTTTAAACTAATTAACGGCGTGCCAGGGTTTCACAGAAAAAGGAATTATCGGCGTGGCTCCACGTAATGCAGTCGTGTGTGCAAGGGGGGATGAACTGGTCGTGGATAATGAAGGCCAGAAGAACCCATTTTTCTTTTATGTGAGGATGACGACACATCCACTGCTCCACGTGTCGACCCCTGATTATCGCCAATGATATGTTACACCGAGTTTTGGCTCGTGCCTCCTCTGTCGTCTGCACCTCGGTTTCCGCGAAGTTCACTGACGTGTGGGCCCCACCTCGTGGCTCTCATGTGATAGGCCCACCTGGCGCTTGGGATAAGGGAGAATGGGAATTTCTGCCGTACGATCTGTCCGTGCCGTCGTCGGCATCGTACACGTGGAAAATGCATCGGACATCAGCTTCCGCTAGCTATAGTCAAAGAGTAGAGCTTTGTAATCCTACTAGGCGTACTACTATGTATGCCAGGATATTTGGTGATCTTAGGTCTTACTAAGAGTTGCCTGAGATCGATCAGCAGTCCATAGAAACGTAAGACTCCCGATAGCAGCTCAAAGTGGGTCCATCGGACAACACCACAGCGTCTGCACTATTGCATTTGACAGTATGTGAACGTGTCCATAGTTCGTGATATTCCATCATCAACCAATACATTTGATGATGTTCGAGCATAAAGTGTCACTCACGATAACATAAGACAAATGACCAATGCGTCTTGATTAACATTGTAATATATAATCCCTCTGATCTCAAATGTAGGTCGTTGTGGGATACGTGCAGTCAACCTTTTAAAATTTTGATCGCTAATATATGTAAAAATATATTGATATACTTTATAAAAATAATATCATTAGATTCGTCTTGCAAAAAATTTTAATTCTATGCATTTCTTATATTTTGTAACATATTATGGATAAAAACTATAGTCAAAATATTGTATTAGAGACTGTGTGCTGTGTAAAATAAAAAATAACTTACATTTACGACCGAAGGAAGTTGTAAAAATTTTGTTGAGCAAGTCATATACATGCTCGTTGTTCTACTACTATACATGTAGTGAACTTTTGTGGTTTCTGTTAATGTACTTTCGCAAATCCTTGTATCCAAATAAATACAAATGACAATATATATATATATATATATGCACAAAACAGCAGCACACTGTGGGTAGCCCGGTTCGAAAAAATAAAAAGAGGAAGCTAGTGCACACTACTTATGCAGAAGCAGACAAACAACACGACAAAGTGAGAAAATCGTCACCATATATAATTGCCTCCAATAGACATCACGTACGAAGCATCACAATCGACGTGACTATTGATTTGCTCATCCGCGAAACTAAAGAATTGGTGCATGAGCTTCATAAGCCACACGTATATATTATGCCCGCGCGTGTGGGTCGATCGACACGTTCGACAAGTCAAAAGAGGTAGAGAAAACCCCGCACGCGTGCGTACGGGCTGAGGGAGGCCCGGGTGACGAGGCGCCGCACGCTGACGCACGGCTGAGCTGCTGACATGCATGCACTGCACTGATGCACACACATGGTCCGAAATGAAAATTGAGTCGATGATTGGCGAGGAACATAACATCGGTTCAGTCCTCACTGCCGTATCTTATACACGTCGCATAAACAAAATACTTGCGTAGAGACATAATTAAAAACAAAAAATTAGATATCATATATTAATTTTAATATAGCTATTAGCACAGAATTTAAGATAAAGTATATTTTTTCTCTCACAAAACGTATTAAATGCCATACAAAGTTATAATAATAAGTATGTACTTTTGAGTATGAATCTAATGACATTAATTTTATGTCACATAAATCATATACTAATAAATTAATTATCGATCAAAATTTTATCTTAATCAATTAAAATATATTTTATATTATATAAAATAGAGAAAGTATAATGCATTAAGAATTGATCTAAAATAACGTGACGTGCCTAAAGGTAGCTAGGCGTGGCGTGCATGGACAAGTCACACAGTCTCGTTTCTCCTTCTCATCGTTTCGGTCCGTGTAGATGCATGACACTTGTGCCGCCCTTATTGGCTCCGGCTGCAATTATTTCACGGATGGATGCAAGGATGGTTACCTTTTTGCACGAGAGCGATAGATCCATCCATCCGCTCAACCTCAATCATCGGTGCTGTGCATAAAAACCGGATCGAGCTTAATTAGCTACCCAGTCTGGAATATACTACTTCGATTCGCTATGGGACCTGCAAAACAAAAGTATGTTCACATGCATGCATATATATTCTTTTGTACGTTTTTCTTCTTCTTCTTTTGAAAATGAACATGTTATGCCACACACGTTTGTGGATCCATTAGTTTTTCTCATTCTTTTCCCGGAGACTTGGAGGGTGTATCGTGTGTATGTGCGCTTTCTTTTCTCACGCTACGATATGTATGTATGTATGCCAACGATCAAGAGATACTTAACTAATTGCTAGTTGCAGGATTTAACTAATTATATCTGTCACGCTCACTTAAACACGCACGCTTAATTATCTTCATGCATGTGGCGTGTGGTCCTCCCACGCGTGTATACGTATGCCAATACATACTGTATCTTACTTGCCCATGTCAATAAGCAAGTCGAGTACTTGACTCGAAGTGGCACGTGCGCAATTTGTACCTAGCTAACTAGGCCAGGAGTTATCCGCTAATTTAATTTCAACCGGACGGCTACCTACCTGGTCAAATTGTTCGCACCAGTTTAAAAGTTGGCTATACCTAAACCCCAACATACTTTGGAATTGAGTGCAGCACAAAATTTTGACCCATACATGCGTGCAGTTCGTTTACTTCGACCCTTTTTTTCAATAATGATTTACTTCGACCTCGTGGTAGCATCTTACGTGTATACTCCCTAAGTCCAGAAATATAAGTCATATTTTGATTAGTTAAGATAAAATTTAAATCAATAATTACTCTATTAATTATATATATAAAAAGTACTTACTTATAGTTATGATTTTGTATCACATAAAATACTCCCTCCGTTTCAAAATGTTAGTTCTTTTAGTTTTGTCCTAAGTCAACATTTTTAACTTTGACCAAGTTTATAGAAAAATATACCAATATTTATAACACCAAATAAACACATTATGAAACCATATCTCATGATGAATCTAATAAAACTAATTGGGTATTGTAAATATTGGTATATTTTTCTATAAAACTTGGTCAAAGTTAAAAAATGTTGACTTAGGACAGAACTAAAAGAACTAACATTATGAAACAGAGGGAGTATATATTAATAGACTAATTATTGGTCAAAGTCTTGTCTTAACCAATCAAAATACGTCTTACCTTTTTCGATGAAGAGAGTACCGTGCAGTTCAGAATCAAGTTCAGAAAATAATAATATCAGTCTCACGCACGGCTGCTGCTTGCTTGCAGTTAATTGCAATTGCATAACCTGCAATTTATTTACATATACATATACATATACATATATATATATATATATATACACGCAAGGGCAGGGAACGGAAGTTTGACGGAGTAGTTAGAACGTTAATCCCCAATATTGCTTCCTAGCTCGTCCAAGTTATCAAGAACGCTAGCATTGGCCCACGCTTTATATTTCGCCAGCCGGGCCCACAAGTCATTCTCATCTCTATTGAGAGGCGCAGCTAACTTTGACAAAGAGTATATATAGTACACCCATTGACAAATTAACCGGCCACTAGCGATAAAACTATATATGTACGTAGTGTGTGATGCAATGCGAGTTGCAAACCTAGCTAGCTAGGTAAAGACTTGTTGGATTCTTTGGCTAGCTAGGAAAGAGCTAGTAACGCATCTATATGTACGTTTCGGTAGCTTTCTGCCTACCCCCGTGCGTCCGGGCTATCCGTTTTAACACAAACTACATCTCAGTCAAAGTAGGGTTTAGTTGGCCTGACAAATTAATCTCTCGAGTGTTAATTCCGTTCCGGGACAAACGCTAAAAGTCGCTATACTTCCTTCACATTAGATGAGATCACTACAGTTTATTTGACTTTCTTACGGGTTGTCCATATGCACGCGTGCATGCGGCAATAGTCAGCTACTATATATTATTTACAAGTTCACATCACGCCACTGCACACACGCCTTTTAATTTGACAAACACAAAACGATGTATAGTGTTAACAAAATGCGCTAGTTCACTGCAAGTAGCGGCCTAGCTAGCTATAGACAAAATATTACGCTCCAGTTTATCAAATTGACTGGGTAATTAACTAAATAGCTAGCGTCATTTTTATGCATGTTAATTAGGATATGATTCTGGTGTGTATCGTGCAAGCTGCTCGTTCTAGATATTTTTTTATTGTTTGAGGGAAATATGGCCGACTTTATTAACTACAGATGATTAAGGGTATAATTAATATATAGAAGTATAAGGGGATTCTAAGAACCAAACATGCATGAAGAACCCCGGTTGCCAGTTTGCATCCGCGCCACAATTAAGCGTGGTTTCTCCATTATCAAGAGGTGCTTAATTTGCAGGATGACGGACGATAAGCATGGTTAAGATGCTTGATGGTCTTACTATATATATCTGACTGAACGTTAAAACTCTCATCTGAAAATATCAGACTGAAACTCTAGAAGCAGACGAGTATATGCGTGCATGCAATGTAGCGGGTGGGGGAGAGCGATGAATGAGATTCAGCCATGGAGCACACCTCGATAAAGGCATGCGATGAGGTTCAGATACAGTTCGTTTATACGCACATCGTGTCGGTTGAATATATAAAGAAATACAGTTTTTTTTAGTACCCTGCTTTGTTTATAATAAAAGGGGCAAATGCCCACATGAGAATTACAGATGCACCTCTGAACAGATAGGGCAAAAAGAAAAAAATTACAGAACTGTCCTTTAGGGACACGTGTGGGAAAGCATCAAAGAATTGCTGCCACGCCTATCTCCCTAACTCCACGTGGGTGTACACGTGTTGCTGGACGTCCCCTCCATCGACCAGAGGACAACCTATTGTCACCGACAAGCTTGGACCTTTGGCCGCCACCTACGTTGAGGCGGAGCTCCAAGAACTAAGTGTGCGAACCCGTAATTTAGTAACATCGAACAAGTTGGATTTAGAGAATTGTTTGTGCATCATTTGCATTTTTCATAAAATTTAGGATAAATTTAAAATTTTGAATTTGAATTACAGAAATATGAATAAGCAATATATTATTTATGAAAATCACACATAAGATATGTATAAAATAATAATGAAATATGAGTAGTATAATTAATGAAATCACAGATAGGATATGCACAAATGATAATATAACTAAGAGCAAGTGTATATGAATGCTTAAATATTCATATACAAATCAGATGATATTCAAAGGTAATTGAATACAAAGTAATTTATAATAGTATTACAATAATTTCATATAACAAAAGATATTAAATATTGCTTATAGAGAAATAGTTACAAGAACATTAGGGTCTAACTATTACAAGCTCTACACAGTTATACTACATCTCTCTTTTCTTTTCTTCTTGCTTCCAAGCCAAACCTGTACATGCACAAACTCAAGAAAAAATATGGTGAGGAGTCAGTGTTAAAATGTTTGTAGCTCTAATTGGGTGCATTTTTGCTGTTGGACATTAGCCAACTTAACTTTAGAATATCTAATAAGAGCCAAAGTAGATCAGATCCAACCAAACCAAGCCAAATGCATCATTTTGAACTGAGAGTTCAAATTGAAGGTAGCAAGTATCTTACGCCATTCCACATCTAACAAATTGAATGGAAAGCAAGATCATAAGTAGTGACCAAGGAAACAATTAGCAATAGTGTCGACGTGTAAACGCCGGCATCGGTGATCCGGGAGGACCCCCCTTTTGTGATTCGGCCGGGGAGGTGCTGGTCCGGAGCTACAGGGTCGTATTAGGCGGGCTTTAGATGTTTAGAATGTGACCAGAGATTTACCCAGGTTCAGGCCACCACGGAGGTGTAAAACCCTACATCCTGCTTTGATGTGTGTATTGATGTTTTCGAGATTACAGAGGCAGCCCGAGAAGAGTTCAACCTAAAAAAGATCCAGCCCCTTGCATGGCCTCGGTTCTCCCCTTATATACCTGGGGGTTTACCACAATGACCGAAGGTGCATTAAATGCAGCGGGCACGCTGCTTACGTAGGGGGCGTGGGCACGCCACGCCGGCCGCCGAAGGCTGCTGCGGAAGAGATGTTTTGCTGACATGCCGTCCTTGGAAAACGGGTCTTCATGATGGGTTGAAACGCGCCGGTGAAGACTTAACAGGCAAGCTCCCTGCCACGGCTCCAATCACCCGGGTCCCACGGACCAAAAAGGGTGCACCTGGGCGTGCCGTACCGTGCCCGAAAGTCAAAAAGCATGTCAGATGATAACTGACAGGCCTTATCACGCCGGAGGACGCCCACTTTGGGCCTGGAGTAGGCACGCCTGTTGACGGGCATTAAATGCGCCGGACAGACATTAAATGCGCCCGATGGGGCACGTGGAAAGGGCCCGCCTGGGCCCTACGGAGGGCGCCGCGGGACTCCCGCCACGTGTACTGGTCGAAGGACCCACGAGGACTGCTCGGGGAAGAGCCCCCGAGGGGTGCTCGGGGCGCCTTGCCACGTGGCACCGAGGAAGAAACAAGAGGTGCTCGGGGTTCCCGAGCTCGGGGACCCCCGAGCCCACAACTTCGCCAGCTCGCTGCACGTGGGCCACTTGACCAAACCCAGAGGGGCCAAGCGGACACAGTGCTCGGGGGGGGGAGCCCCCGAGCGCGTATTCTCGATTCTCACGCCCTTGCCGACGTGGCATCAAGTTTGGCCCTTTGCCAACGGCTTAGGGAACCCTAGTTCTCGTACCGCCGACAGTAGCCCCCGGGCCTGCTCCCAAGCGCCGGCCCAGAAATGGGACAAGATTGGGGGCGGGCCCAATATTCTTTTGGGCCAACGGAGATGCCGGCCCATTTAGGAATCCGGCGGGGAAGACGCTTCGACCCCCGCGTGCGGCGCGCGGGGGGAACCGCTTCGATTTCCGTGCCTCGTGGAGGGACGCAATCAGTTACGAAATCCGAGCCATCCCCCACGATCGCGCGGCGCATGAAGCGCCGCAGCTTTTTCAAATTCTTTCCAACCTTTTAAATGCTCCGCCGCCCGTACGCCTCTACTTTTCCACGCCTTTCGTGACTTCGTCTTCTTCCCTGCGCTGTCCACCTCTGCTACGCCCTTTCGCCTCCCTGCTCAAAACTTTTCTTCTCTCTCTCTACGCCATACGCCACCATGCCGCGGAAGTCGAGAAGCTCCAAGCGCCGCTCCTCCCCACCGCCCGCTGCCGCCTCCGGCATTCTCCCCCGGTCCCGCCTCCTTAACGAGGAGGCCATGGACAAGGTGCGGATGATGCTGGTACCGCAGGGAAAGAAGGGCTGGAGGGAGATGCGGCCGGCCACGCATCCGCCGGCGCCGGAAGATAACGAAACCGTCATCTTTTCCAGCTTCGTCGCGGCGGGTCTGGCGTCGCCGTTCTCCACCTTATTCCTGGTGGTGCTGGAGGAGTATGAGATCCACTTGATCCATCTCACTCCCAACTCCGTCGTCATGCTATCGATCTTCGCTCACGTCTGCGAGATGTTCGTGGGGGTGATGCCATCGGTGGCGCTTTTCCGCCATTACTTTGTGCTCCGGTCAGCGGGGAAGAGCCGGGGCTCTGACCGGAGGGAGACCACGGGGAGCTGCAACTTTCAGCTCCGGGAGAAGGCCGGGGAATCCTACATTCCGCAGGAGACGCGGAACAAATGGGACGACTGGCGCCAGCAGTGGTGCTACATCGCCACTAATCCGCACCTTCGGCTGCAGCTCCCCGACGGCCCGATGGAGCCGCACAGGAGGACATGGGAGTTCATGCCGGAGAACGACCACCTGCTGCAGCCGGTGGTGGACCGGATCGTGCAACTGCGGTCCCTGGGCCTGATGGCGATGATGGTCGTCGGGAACTTCATCCGGCAGCGACTTGCACCGCTGCGGGAGCGCGATCATCTGGCCTGGATGTACACCGGCATGAACGACATCGGCCGGACGCAGACCGGCTTGGCGGGGGAGCTTGCGCCCGATGCCATCAAGGCGCTGCTACAGACCCTACTGGGCTCTACAACCTCCGCGGGCGCCGAGCTGTCTCGGCTGGATCTTCCGCTCTACATTCATGTGCAGCGTGACGAGATTCGGGCATCCCTCCCCGAGTTCCACTCAAAGGGGGTGATGTCGCAGAAGGCGGCCAGGACAGCGCGGATGGCCCGCCACATGGTGCTCTCGGAGAGCGAGGGTGGAGATGGAGGCGGGTCGGGGGCCGGCGCTGCAGGCGAGGATGCCGCGGACCCGAAGGGGAAATGGGCGCGGGCGCTGACTCCTCCGACTCCTCCATCTCGCCACCGCCTCCAGCGCCTCCCTCACCTCCCCGCCGGATGGCGAGGGAGCTGGGGGTAGCGGCGCAGGGCAAAGCAGTGCCCAGCCGGCGCCGGCCGAGGGCGCGGCGCGGCCGAGCTCAGGGGCTGCCGAACTGGCAGCCGCGAGCAAGAAGCGGAAGGAAACGGCGTCGGTGACAAGCCTGGGATTCCAGGTCCCGACCTCACGCTGGCGATATCAGGGGTCTTCGAAGAAGTAAGTCACAAAACTCGCTTCCTTTGCCTTAAAATGGAGGATGCTGCGCTCGGGAATTAACCCGAGCTTTCTTGTTTGGATTTCAGGGCGCATAAGAAGGCTCGGACGACCCCGAGCCCCCAGACTCAGCCGAGCTCGGAAGCCAGCTCGCGGGGTGAGCCTGCCCCGAGCGCGGAGGCTGGTCCGAGAGAGGAGCCTGCCTCCAGGGACGAGCCTGCCCCGAGCACGGAGGCCGGCCCGAGCACGGAGGACGCCCCGGGGACTGAAGATACCCCGGGGATGGGGGCTGTCCGGAGGGAGAAGGATGCCCCGGGGGCCGAAGACTTCCAGGGGGCGGGGGCTGCCCCGAGCACAGAGGATGCCCCGGCACCCGAGGTTGTCCCGACGGTCGTGGCTGCTCCTGGCGCCGCTGCTGCCCAGGGGATCGTGGCTCTCGCGACTCAACAGGGCATGGGAGTGGAGACCGAGAGGGCGCGGCCCAAGGGAGAGCTCGGGGACTCGGGAGTCCCGAGGACTCTAGTGGGCCCGAGGGCAGTTAGGGGGAGCTTGGCGCCCGGAGGCGAGGAGCCCCCGAACTTGAGGAGTTCTCTGGGAGGGCAAGCTCGCACCCCGCTGAGCCAGCCCAGGGGCGAGCTTGGCGCACCGTCTGCTGGACCAAGTCCAGGCCACCCTTACCAAGGAGAAAAAAGCCTTGGAGGAGCGGGAAAAGGCCCTGAGCGAGCTGAAAACAGCTCTGGATGAGCGGGAGGCAACTCTTGCTCAGGCCGAAGATGACTTCACTGCGCGGCTCCGCGTCGCCCACATTGAGCACCAGAGGGTCGTCGAGGATATCTCCAAGAAAAGGGAGGAGGTGTCGGAGATGCGGGCGGCGGCAATAGACGACGCCGAGGAGCTGCTCGAGCGCTAGAAGGAGGTCGCCTTCCGCGAGGCAGAGGTTGCCCGGCGCCACGAGCAGGTCGCTCTTCGAGAGACGCTGCTTGCCACGCAAGAGGCGACACTCGGGGAACGAGATAGGCAGCTCAAAGAAGGCGAGACCTCTCTGGCCCGGCGAGCGCAAGAGCTGGAAGGCGAGGTGGAGCGGCGCGCTGAGGCCGCCCATAAGGAGATCGCCGATCGACTCCAGAAAGACGTCGAGGAGAAGGATCGGCGCATCCGAGACTTGGAGCAGCGCGTCGAGGATGGCAACGTCTCCAAGCGGCGGTTGGCGGACCGGGTGAAGGATCAGCAGGAGGAGCTGCGGCGTGCGGAGGAGAATGTGACGACGGCGGAAGAGGGCCGCCTCCAGCTTCTGAGGGAACGGGATGACGCCGCCAAGATGATGCGCGGCATCTTTCGACGGGCAAGTAGCGTGGTCGAAGATGCCGGGCTTGGCCGTGTCGGCCACATCTTGGGGCCCGGACTCCTTGGGCAACCTCGTCCTCCACTTCGGCACGATTGCTGATCGGCTGGGGGCGCTGAAGGCGGCAGTGCAGGACTTGGCTGTCCGAGAGGGCCACGAGTTGACCGCTATGGTGGCGGAGCATGTACTTGCATGCTACCGTAGTCGAGACCCCCACTTCTCCTTAGAGCCGGCAAAGCTCGGTGTCGCCGAAGAGGGGGAGAAAGCCGCTCGCGAAGCCGTCCGCGAGGTCGCCGAGGAGATCGCCCAAAACTTCTCGCGGGACGACGACGACGACGACGATGATGACGCGGAAGACGACACCGGCGGGGACTAGCCAGTCCCTTCGTAACTTTTATGTTTTTGCTTTTGCTTGAGGCCCGAGAGCCTCTGTAAAGTCTTTTATGCGATCTTAAATGCAGGCTTGGCTCCACACTTCGTTTCGCTTCTTTTTGCAAGTGCAGAGCGTGGACTTGGCTCCACTTTTAAACTTGCTACTGATGCGACGATCGGTGCGGACTTAGCTCCGCACCTTTGGACTTGCTGAAGCTTTGAGGTTGAACTTGAAATTTGCTGAAGACGCGTCCGATTCGCCCGCCTGAGTGGGCCGACCCTTCGGGGGCGGCCCCGAGGACCCCAGCCCCTGAGAGTTGGATGCATCGAGGTCGTCCTTGAGCAGGCCGTGCCTCGGGACCCCGGGGACCTCGGTCCCCAAGAAGCGGAAGCCGAACGCGGACCACCGGGTGGAGAGCTAACTCCGGTGCTCGGGTCCACGCGCCTTTAGGCCTTGATTTTTCTGCAAGATTAGTCTGAGCACTTGTGCAGGGACGAGCACAAACACGGCTAGATATCAGCGTGTCGTTTAATCGTGATTATCCTTTTTACTTTGGTCTTGCTAACTTCCGTTCTCGCGTTGCGAGGATCCGCTGTGACGCTAACCATACACCTGTGAGGGAGCCCCCGAGAACGTGTGTGAGCGCGTAGGATACTAGGGCGGCTTTTGGCCGGACTGGTGCTCAGGGTTCGGAAACCAAGCGAGGCGACCAGGGCTTTGAGCTGACAACCCGGAACCTCCCCGTGACTCACATCGTTGCCCAGAAGCAAACCGCACCCTATGTTTTTGAACGGCGCAATGGACTCGACAACGCGAGAAACTACCCGTGGAGACAGTATGCTCTTTTTTTTTATGCCCAGGAGATAACGGCAAGGAAACTTAGCTTATGAGTAGCAACGAGTGCCTTTTCTCTTGCTCTTGTATATTGATACTGGTTTCGTCCTGAGTCTCTGCCTTGATATTGGCGATGGCACTCGGGAGCTCCGCCACAGTTTATCTGTAAACTTCGTAGGTGGTTATGATACTTTGTGGGCAAGGATGCCTCTTCCTGAGTCTTTTCAAGGTTTCCCTTTGTCAGGACCCACTGGTTTTCGAATCAGCCGTCTGGTCCCGAGCATGAGAGGTAGGGTTATCCGGACACTCTGAGACTTGGTAGTGCTCGGGGCAATAGACCAGGCCGAGCACCATTGGCCAGGGGCTTATTTGCCCTGACTCGAGGGCACTCGGGGCGCGATTGCCAGGCCGAGCACTGACGGCTCATCACCAGAGGCCAGATCAACCCGACTTCTCATGCCCCGACCAGTCGGGACCTACTCGCACAACGGGGACATGGGGCCTGATACTCACGAAAGCGACCTCCTTGCCGACAAGCGAAAATATAGATAACTTAACAAGATACTTGAAACAGGGTGAATACTACTATCGAAATAGCTTACATGCTATTCCTGAGAAAAACTTATAATACTACTAACGTAGTTTATGATACAAGGGAGCCCCCGAGCGTATATGCGAGCACACGGGCTACTCGGGCGGCCTTTGACCGGGCTGGTGCCCAGGGTTCGGGAACCAAGCGGGGCAACCAGGGTTTAGGTGACGAACCCGGAACACTCCCTAGACGTGTTCTTGCTACTCTGGGGGCTGACCCGAAGTGTAAACAAAAACTTACCCGGGTCATTCACGGATAAAACTTGCGCAGGTGCTCGATATTCCACGCATTGGACAGCGGTATACCATCCTCCGCGGCCAGTCGGACTGATCCTGGTCGGGAGACACCGGTCACTCGGTAAGGGCCTTCCCACATGGGGGAGAGTTTGTTCTTTCCTTCCCGCGTCTGGAAGCGGCGAAGTACTAGATCCCCGACCTCTAGTGACCGGGCCCGAATATGGCGCTGATGATAGCGTCTCAAGCTTTGTTGATATCTGGCGGCACGGAGGGCAGCTTTGCAGTGGTACTCTTCAAGATAGTTGACGTCTTCATGCCTTCTTTGCTCTTGATCTCCCTCCGAGTACGCCCCGACCCGAGGAGAGCCCAAGGAGATCTCGGAGGGGAGGACTGCTTCCGCCCCGTACACGAGGAAGAAAGGAGTCTCTCCGGTCGCTCTGCTTGGGGAGGTCCGATTTGACCAGAGGACGGCAGGGAGCTCGTCAATCCAACCAGCGCCACACTTCTTGAGTCGATCAAAGGTTCTCGTCTTGAGCCCTTTGAGGTCTTGTGTATTGGCGCGCTCGACCTATCCATTGGCGCGCGGGTGGGCGACCGAGGCGAAGCAGATCTTGATCCCGATGGACTCGGAGTACTCAAGAAATGCGGCGCTTGTGAACTGCGTACCGTTGTCGGTGATAATCCGATTAGGCACTCCAAAGCGGCTCACGATCCCTCGGAAGAACTTGATCGCTGTGTGCTTGGTGATCTTGACGACTGGCTCCGCTTCTGTCCACTTAGTGAACTTGTCGATGGCGACGTAGAGGTGCTCGTAGCCCCCGACCGCTCGGGGGAACGGACCAATGATATCCAGCCCCCAGACCGCGAAAGGCTATGACAGGGGGATAGTTTGGAGCGCCTGAGCTAGCTGATGAATTTGCTTGGCGTGGAATTGACACGCTTCGCAGTGTCGAACCAGCTCGACGGCGTCCTGGAGAGTAGTTGGCCAGTGGAAGCCTTGCCGAATGGCCTTCCCGACCAGCGTGCGGGATGACGCGTGGCTCCCGCACTCGCCCTCGTGGACATCCGCGAGCAAGTCGCGGCCTTCTTCCTGGGAGATGCATCGTAGGAAAACGCCATTAGAGCCGCGCCGGTAGAGTTCCCCATCTACCAAGGTTTAGCGCTTTGCTTGGCGTGCAATCCTTTCAGCAGTGGCATCGTCCTCGGGGAGGATGTTTTCTTTCAGGTATCCCCGGATCTCGGAGATCCAGGAAGCTTCCTAAGGACAGGTGGCGAGCACCAAGTGCTCGCCGGACGGTGACATCCTGACGGGATTCCCCACTGAAGGTGCCGCCTGGGTAGGCTCGCCTTGGTGCGAGGTTCCCCCTTCGTCTTGGTCGACGGTCTTGACGGACGGCCGAGAGATCCTTTCTTCAAAGGCCCCAGCCGGGACCAGTTCCTGAGAGGACGCTAGTCGCGATAGGTAATCGGCGGCTTCGTTGTAGCGGCGCAGGACATGTTGGAGCTCCAACCGGTCGAACCGCCGCTCCAACCTCCTGACTTCGCTCAAGTATGCCGCCATTTGGGGATCCGAACACTGGTACTCCTTGGACACCTGGTTGACGACAAGCTGGGAGTGGCCTTTGACAAGTCACCGGATGCCGAGGGACGCGGCGGCATGGAGCCCCGCGAGAAATCCCTCGTACTCGGCCATGTTGTTGGTGGCGCGGAACAAGAGTTGCACGACGTATTGGAGCTCTTCACCTATTGGGGAGGTGAGAACCACTCCAGCCCCTACGCCCTTAAGCGTGAGGGAGCCGTCGAAGTGCATGGTCCAGTGTTGGGTTCCTTCCTGCCCTGGATTGGCGATTAGTTCTTCCCCTTCGTCTTCAGGCACCGGCGTCCACTCGGCGACAAAGTCGGCCAAGGCTTTGCTTTTGACTGCCTGGTTGCTGACGAAGCGCAAATTGAACTCACCGAGTTCAATTGCCCACTCGACAATCCGGCCGGTAGCCTCCCGGTTGCGCAGGATGCGGTCGAGGGGGAAGGCAGTAACCACCGAAACCTCATGGGCTTGGAAATAATGCCGCAGCTTTCTCGACGCCATAAGGATTGCGTAGAGCATCTTCTGGGCTTGAGGGTAGCGTGTCTTGGCATCACGTAGTACTTCGCTAACGAAGTAGATTGGACGTTGCAAGACACGGCTTCTGACTGGAACTTCCCCGGGTAAGGCACCCAGGAGGGAGTTCTCGAGCCCGAGCAATGCTGACTGCTCGGGGTCGCCGGGGAGCTCGGACCCCGACCTCTCCATATTGCCAGGGTGCTCGGCCCCTGACTTAGACTCGTTGCCTCTCGGGAGCTGGGACTCGAGAGCGACCTCCCCGGGCCCCATGCCCAGGAGCTCGGCTCTTGCCCCGAGCATACTGGGCTGCTCGGGTTTGTCAGGGAGCTCGGGCCCCGACTTCTCGCTACTGCCAGAGAGCTCGGGCCCCGACTTCTTGGGACCGTCAGAGAGCTCGGGCCGGACAGCTTTTTCCCTCGTGGGAGGTGTTGGGAGCTCGGACCCGACCTCTCGCTCGACCACGAGGATGACACTTACCACCCGGGGGGTAACCGAGAGGTAGAGGAGCAGAGGCTCCTCGGGGCTCGGGGCCACCAGGACCGGGGGTGAAGTGAGGTACTTCTTGAGGCTGCGGAGGGCTTGTTCAGCCTCCAGGGTCCACTCGAAGTGGCCCGACTTCTTGAGGAGCTTGAACAGGGGCAAACCTCGCTCCCCAAGCTTGGAGATGAAGCGTCCCAAGGCGGCCATGCAGCCCGTTAGGCGCTGCACGTCCTTAAGACGAGCCGGCGGGCGCATCTGGTCAATGGCCCGGATTTTCTAGAGGTTTGCCTCTATTCCTCGGTTCGAGACCAAGAAACCAAGGAGCTTGCCTGATGGGACCCCGAAGACGCACTTCTCGGGGTTGAGCTTCATGCGAGTACTGTGGAGACTGTCAAAGGTCTTCGTCAGGTCCTCGATAAGCGTCGCTTGATCCCTTGTTTTGACGACAAGGTCGTCAATGTAGGCCTCGATATTCCGACCTAACTGGGATTGCAGAGTAATACGCATGGCACGCTGATATGTGGGCCCAGCATTTTTCAACCCAAAAGGCATGCGAACATAGCAAAAGGTCCCCGCAGGGGTTGTAAATGAAGTTTTCTCCACATCCTTTACCGACATACTAATCTGGTGATAACCAGAATAAGCATCTAAAAAGCATAAAAGGTCGCATCCCGCAGTGGAATCGACTATCTGATCAATGCGAGGTAAAGGGAAAGGATCTTTTGGACATGCCTTATTGAGGTCGGTATAATCGACGCACATCCTTAGCTTGCCGCCGGCCTTCGGAACCACGACGGGGTTGGCGAGCCAGTTCGGGTGGAGGACTTCTCGAATGAAGCCAGCAGCGAGAAGCTTGTCGACCTCCGCCCGGACGAACTCTTGACGTTTTGGTGCTTGATGGCGCACCTTATGCCGGACGGGCCGCGCGTCGGTGAAGACTTAACAGGCAAGTTCCCTGCCACGGCTCCAATCACTCGGGTCCCACGGACCAAAAGGGGTGCACCTGGGCGTGCCGTACCGTGCCCGAAAGTCAAAAAGCATGTCAGATGATAACTGACAGGCCTTATCACACCGGAGGACGCCCACTTTGGGCCTGGAGTAGGCACGCCTGTTGACGGGCATTAAATGCGCCGGACAGGCATTAAATGCGCCCGATGGGACACGTGGAAAGGGCCCGCCTGGGCCCTACGGAGGGCGCCGCGGGACTCCCACCACGTGTACTGGTCGAAGGACCCACAAGGACTGCTCGGGGAAGAGCCCCCGAGGGGTGCTCGGGGCGCCTTGCCACGTGGCACCGAGGAAGAAACAAGAGGTGCTCGGGGTTCCCGAGCTCGGGGACCCCCGAGCCCACAACTTCACCAGCTCGCTGCACGTGGGCCACTTGACCAAACCCAGAGGGGCCAAGCGGACACAGTGCTCAGGGGGGGGGAGCCCCCGAGCGCGTATTCTCGATTCTCACGCCCTTGGCAACGTGGCATCAAGTTTGGCCCTTTGTCAACGGCTTAGGGAACCCTAGTTCCCGTACCGCCGATAAATAGATTAACCAAGTTACTCAGCCAGCCATGTCATTGACAAAAAGCAGTCAATTAGGCGATAAGAATATTTGAGATAATTAGACAAGGATCAAACTCAAGAGTCACCAACGGATTAACATGCCATGTACAATGTTTATCAATCTAGGGCAAGTATCAAGTAACCAGAAACTTCATGGTAAAACAATGACACTCGACCAACTTATTCATCTAGGATGCACAAGAGTCACCAAATAGGTGTCAAACCGAAGCTAAATTCGAAATCCCAGCAAAGCAGCCCTTAGAGGCTATAAATATAGCCCCGTAAGTGTTGTATTACATCACACCACTACCCAAACCACATATACAAGTAGTGGTAGGAGAAAGAGAGTACTAAGAGGAGGAGGCAAGAATAGGAGGTAGGAGGAGGAGGCCAAGCACAGAAGCAAGAAGCGAATATAAAAATCCTCAAACTCAATGCCTAGCTAAAACCATAAGAGCGTCCACCCAAAATAATTAGCCTGGCAAAGCAAACTTAGGATAGCTAGTCATTTAGAGAATAAGAAAGTGCTCTCAGATTAGGCATAGCTATTATGCTTTAGATTATCACAGAGCGTGAGAGGCAATTAAAATATATATCTATCCTTATCAGTATATTAATCACTCTCAGGAAATTAACCATCATACGATTTAGACTACAAATCAAGTGAAGTTATCTATTCTATTAGCTAAACCACTAATATTTAATAGTATTAAAGAGCAGAAGTAATTGAGCTAGGCATCAAGTATAGTGCTCTGTTCTTAGCAGTTTAA
The DNA here is from genome assembly GCA_019208055.1 of Stipa capillata. NCBI lineage: Eukaryota > Viridiplantae > Streptophyta > Magnoliopsida > Poales > Poaceae > Stipa > Stipa capillata. The sequence goes on along the minus strand of JAGXJF010005194.1, from coordinate 202,234 downwards.
CATAAGTAAAATAGTAGAATTAAGCAATGGAGCATCTGTTCTTATCAGCTTAGCATCGATAGTTAAATTAAGGTAAATATCATGCATAGCATGTTTGTTATTATTAGTTTAACAGTTAGCTATGAACCTACAGTAAATGGCATTTCCTGCTTAATACTCTAAAATTGAAAAGATTTTATCCAAGGAGGAAGTGTTAATATCAAAGTAAATGACAATGTTGGTCCCTTTTTTCAAACAAGGAAGGGTCTCCGCCAAGGTGATGCTATGTCTCCCATAATGTTCAATTTGGTGGCGGATATGTTGGCCATTTTACTTAAAAGAGCGAATGAGGCAGGCCTTATTGAGGGTCTAGTGCCGCACCTTGTGGAAGGGGGGTTGTCTATTTTACAATATGCCGACGACACAATTATTTTCCTCCAACACGATTTGGAATATGCTATGAATTTCAAGATTATACTTTGTATTTTTAAACAATTGTCTAGTTTAAACATAAATTTCCATAAGAGTGAAATCTTTTGTTTCGGGGAGGCCAAACACTATGAAGGTCAGTACACTGAGCTCTTTGGTTGTGAGGTGGGGTCCTTTCCTTTTCGCTATTTAGGCATCCTAATGCATTATTAACGCCTTTGAAATTCAGACTGGAAATACATCGAAGATCGTTTTGAGTCTAGGTTAAGCTCGTGGAGGGGGAAAAATTTATCTGTAGGGGGAAGACTTGTTTTAATCAATTCGGTGCTCTCTAGTTTACCAATGTTCATGCTCTCCTTCTTTGAAATACCTGTTGGTGTTAGGAAGCGGCTAGATTTTTACAGGTCTAGATTTTATTGGCAAAGTGACGAACAAAAACAAAAATATAGGCTGGCTAAATGGAGCATTTGTTGTCTCCCTAAGGATCAAGGAGGGCTCGATATTCTTAACTTACAACAGCAGAACCGTGCTCTTCTTTGCAAATGGCTTTTCAAACTAGTAAATGAAGATGGTTTATGGCAATGTCTTATCCGTCACAAATACCTTAGGAGTGGGTGCAATCGGTTCGGATACGGTCGGATACTTCGTAAACCATATTTGTTTTCATATTTTTATTCGAATACGGTATCGGAGCGGATAGTATCGGATACGAATACGGACACGGATAATATCGGTAACGAATACGGTACGAATACCTTTCAAATATGGTACGGTAACGAATATTATATCGGATATAGCATAAAAGATATAATTCATATAACACGCACATAGAACATATATTATATCGAACATGGCATGAAAGATAAAATCATATAACACGCATATAGAACATAGCGCAATCAACCATGGAATCAATACATTATAAAATAACAAAAGATAAGTTCAAAAAGTGCACCGACAATAGACAATAGTACGGACTACGAGTACGACATATACATAATTTCATCCAAAATGACAACACAAAAATAGTTCCATGAGTTCATAAAAATAGTGGAATTGTCGCGGTTCTTCACATGACCACTTCTTTGCAACCCACTCAATCGCTCTCATCCTCGGGCTGACTCATCACCTCGTCCTCGGGCTCACTCATCACCTCATGCTCCTTATCCTGGTCCTGGAAATAATATTTGAACAAACCAAATCATACTTTAATACATTATTAAGCCAGTGAGTCAACACATGAGCCAATACAGCTACTATATATATAGCTTTACATTTATTCTCTCAGTCTCTGTATCTCTCTATATAGTATTAACTTAAAATTGATCACATGCTAGTTAATCTTATTATCCTGGTCCATGTGAAAGAACAAATGAGCTAAGAAAATGATCGATTGTAACGAGGTCATTAGATGGTTAGTTGGTCACTAACCTTAGGTTGCAGTGGCAACACGTCTAAATCATCTATGAGGGATGCAATCTTCTCCTTAGAAGCTGAAAATTCACATTCCACAATTGTAATAATATATGAATTATTGGAAGAATAAATAAAAATCCATGATGAAGGAAATGACTTAATAAACTATTATTACCTCTTTTCCCCGCAGCTGTCCAATCCTTAATACAAATAAGTGCTTCAACCACCTCAGGATCCAAACGAGTACGGAATGGATCAAGAACACACCCACCAGCACTAAATGCCGACTCTGAAGCAACTGTTGACACTTGAATAGACAACACATCGCGAGCTAGCTGTGAAAGAATAGGATAAATCCCTTGTTTACCCCTCCACCATGACAATATATCAAATGGCCCATCTATCCACCGTATTGGTGCCTCTCCCATGTATCTTTCCAACTCTGATTTCTCACCAAGATGGCTAAATTCATCATCATACAAGAAGCCATCAATGTCATGGTCCAAATCATCATCATCATGTGGCTGAAAACCCTCGCTAGCTCTTGCAACACATGATTTTTGAACTTCCTGTGTGCTAGACTTATAAGTTTTGAACAACTTGTTAACCACATCCATGAACTTACTAATTTCATTCTCATGCTCAGATCTAATGGGATAAATCTTCTTAAGAAAATACTCCACAAGCTTATGTTTGTACCTTGGATCAAGAAAGCATCCTACAGCAAGAGCTTTGTTGGACTTACCCCAATACTTGTCATACTTCTTTTCCATAGCCTTTGCCATATTGGAAATGACATCATCTTCACTCAGACACCAATCCGCAATATTTAACTTGATCTCACAAAATTTTCGCCAAAATAGATTAGCTGTAGGATACAAACTTCCAGAAAAAAGTTCAGTAGCATCATATAACTTCTTCAAAAGTTTAGTAAGAGTCAATGCCATATTCCACTCTTCATCAGTTGGAGCATATTTCTTGTATCTATTTTTATGCAAGAACAAAAGCTTATCAAAAGCCTTCCTATAATAAAGAGCATTTGCCAACATTAGGTATGTGGAATTCCACCTAGTTGAAACATCCAAAGAAAGACCCTTAGTGACATCCAAACCTTCTTCTGATGCACACTTCTGAAATTCCTCCCATTGCAATGGAGAATTCTTTAAAATTACAATAGTAGCTCTAATATTACTCACAGAGGATGCAATTACTTTCAAGCCATCTTGAGCAACAAGGTTCAGAATATGACATAAACATCTGACATGAAAAAGGTACCATCACATATTAAAGGAGAAACCTTGTTTAGTATTGGAACCATTTCTTCGACACATTTATCATTAGAAGAAGCATTGTCCAAAGTGAGAGCAAATAATTTTTTGTCAAGATTCCATGTCATCACACTCTTGACAAACTCATTGGCTAGCTTTTTTCCTATATGGCTACCTTTGACATGCATGAACTTAACAATCCTTTTTTGCATCTGCCAATTATTATCTATCCAATGCACAGTGATGCACATATAACCTTTATTTTGATTTGATGTCCACATATCCATGGTTGCGGAAAAACGAGATGAAACAGAATTGAAATGAGCATATAATTTGTCCTTTTCCTCTATGAACATCTGTACTATATTATTCCTTGTAGTTGTACGACACTTCAATGAAAAGCCAGGGCGCAAAGACTTGATGAAGTCAACAAAGTACTCATGCTCAACCATATTAAAGGGATAATCATGCATACAAATTGCCAACTGCCACTTTTTAAGGCTAACATCTGCATCATACCTGTGGGTTTGAACGGTTGCAGTGTTGTCTTCACCCCTTACTAAATTGAGTGTTTGTTGTTCCGTTTCCACATTGTGCTTCAACCGCAAATGATTCTTAAATGCACTTGTGCCCTTGTTGCTCTCAGCTCGAGATCTGTACGGTTTAGGTCCAGTGCATTTGAGGCATGTTGCCTAAAGTTCTTGCACCTCAATACCATTTTCTTTTTTTGTCTCCCACTCCTTCTTAAAGTAATTCCACACTTTAGAGGTGGACTTCTTCTGCCTCTTCACAGGAGGAATGTTATCTGCACCACAGTCTTCTGTATCTGTCTGAATATCAACCTGCATACGAATGGCATTAGGATGAACATCGGATCCGTCGAGTCCTCCTAGCACTCCGCCAACAGAGTTACTAGTACCAATTGCAGCCCTTGAGGCTGCTGTACTTGTAGTTGCACCTCCGGAATCCATTACTGCACGTCAAATGAAGATAATGCAAATAGTCCATTAAAACATAGATAATCAAACTCAAATAATGTTGATTCCATGTTTATTGTTGATTAGATCAAAGTGCACACAACAATTGCTAAATAAAACTTATAATTGATCCCATTTTTTGTTATAATTGATAATATCGTTCATGTGAATGGAAAAGTTGACCCCACATCAGATATTGATGTGATTAACCTAGAACTGATATTTTGTGATCTTGAACAGGTAATTTAGTGCAAAGTTCTCTTATCTCTATTTGCTTTCTTATCTCTAAATTGCAGATAGAGAAGAGATTAGATAAGCTTAAAAAGAGCAAAACTAAAGATCCACAAGTAAAAGTGAAGGTAAGATAAGATATATACATGCTCTACCATTATTTGATGGCTTTAGTTCTAGATTCCAACAGTTTTCACTATTCAGGAAGAAGCAGAGAGGTCAGGATTGGAAAAAATTCAGAATGCACTTATGAATGGAAAGCCTGCAAGATCTGTTGAGTTGGCTGACCATGAGAAAGAAGCTATACAACATCTTTATCTGCTAACCATTGGCAAGCAGATCACCACATTACGAAGCACCTTGGATAAAAATTGGGGGCGTGTTCTTGGACTCACCGGCGCGGGCTTGATTGTGGCGTTGCCGGTGCCTGTGGTGGCGTCACGGTCGTCAGCCAGTGGCGCGGGCGGCGGAGCCCCTAGGCGCAGGCGGCAGCGGAAACGGTGGAGGGTCTAGCCGCACCTCGCCTCATGAGGACCAAGCGGCGACGGCGGCGGCAGCGGGCCGGCGGCCCTATGCGCAGGCGCAACCGCGCAAGCGGCAGCGGGGGACGGCCGGACGGGGGGAGGCCGGGAGGCATGAGGCGGAAACGGTGGAGGGTCTGGCCGGTGGCCGCACCTCGCCTCGTGAGGACCGAGCGGCGACGGCGGCGGCAGCGGGCCGGCGGCCCTATGCGCAGGCGCAAGCGGCAGCAGCCAGCAGGGGACGGGGGGAGGCCGGGAGGCGTGAGGCGGTGAGGCCTGGTGAGGGCCGGAGGGGATGGCGGCGGCGGCGACCGGGGTCCGGCCGTCCGGGACGGAGGCGAGGGCAGGCGGCGCCGCGGCGGTGGCCGGGTCAGATGTGCAGACGGGAGATGGGCCAGACGGCAGACCGGCTTGAGTAAAAAGTTAAAACCTAAAAATGAGTAAATGACTAAATGGGCTAATGGGCTGCATTTGGGCTAACCGGATAATTCGGATACTAACTGGTTTTCTATTCGGATAATATCCGGATATATACGGATAGTATCGGATACGGTCGGATACTGTTCGAACCGTATTCGTATCCGTATTCGATATAAATTATTCGTATTCGATACCATATCCGACGGATATCCGAATATACTATCCGAAATACTATCCGACGGTTTCGGTCCGGATACGGTTCGGATAGTATCCGAACCGATTGCAACCTGACTTAGGACCAAATCTTTGGCTCAGGTGGTGCTCCAACCTGAGGATTCTCAATTTTGGGCTGGTCTTATGGCAGTCAAAGATTTTTTCTTTCCGCTTTGCCGCTTTCAGGTTGGGAATGGTTCTCAAACCAGATTTTGGGTTGATTTATGGTGTGGTAGCTCTACTCTGCGAGAACGATATCCGAGACTTTTAATGTGGCTCGAAATAAAAATGTAACGGTTGCTTCGGTGTTCCAGACTAACCCTCTAAATTTATCTTTTCGTCGAGCTATTATCGGGGCTAAGTTAGTTGAGTGGACAGACTTGATGCGCTCTATGGAAGTTGTGACGTTAACTTCTAATCAGGATAGAATTTGATGGGTGCCGAACATGAATGGGTTGTTCTCAGTCAAATCTTTGTATCAAATTCTGATGAATTCGAATGCTCATTTTAATCATAAGCAATTTTGGAAGCTGAAGGTTCCACTCAAAACTAGAATTTTTCTTTCGTATTTGGGTAGAGGGGTAGTGTTGACTAAAGACAACTTGCTCAAACGAAATTGGAGAGGTAGTCCTTCTTGTTGTTTCTGTGCACAGGATGAGACAATTCACCACCTATTTTTCCAATGTAAGGTGGCCAGATTCTGCTGGAGGATAGTACAAATAGCTTTTAACATGACTACTCCCACCTCTATTGCGAATATGGTGGATGCTTGGCGTAATTCTTTTGAGGTTAATTGTAGAGATCAAGTTTTTTCTGGCGCCCTTGCTTTGTGTACGGCTATTTGGCTATGCCGTAATGATATTATTTTTGACAAAAAGTTTTTTAATCATCTAATCAGGTGGTATTCCTCTGTGCATACCTCCTTCATACATGGGCGCCGTTGCAGCAGGAGGATCAACGACAATCATTACAGGAGGGGAGCGATCGGTTGAGAAGGGTGGTGCTACACTTGTTCTCGTCTAGTGGTTGGAGACAGCAGCCCAGAATTGCTATTGCAGATATTCCATAGCTCTTTTATTTTCGATGAAGATGTAGGCTGGTTATGGTTGTCGTTGTCAGTTCCTTTGAAACTTGTTGAATGTTTTGTAACGTCTGTTATACTTGACAGTTGTGGATGATTTTGGTGGCTGTGTGCATTCTTATGCAGAGGCCGGAAGTAATAAAAATCTTCCTTTATCTAAAAAATGAACGTACAGTAATGAACATAACAAGATTATAGAAATATAGTAAATGAATATAGTACTACAAACACCATTCAACACGAAAGTAAATGGAAAAGCTAAGTAAAACATAGTATCCTAATCTTATCAGTTTAATATTGAATGGGATAAAGCTAGTATGAAAAGAGACATGATATGCTCAGTTTGATCATGCTAAGGATAAGTAATCACAAGCACCCAACACACACAAACACATGCTTTAAGGACTCTTCATAGTTTTTCAGTTCTTGTAATAAGGACCATACTATGATAGTGTGCAAAAGATTGTTTATTTGTTACTAAGGAAACATGACAGAATATGAATCATTAAAAATATTCAATTAAAGCTTTCTTTATGCTTGTAGGTTTAAGCTGAATAGGTGGTGAAGGGGGTTTCAGAGAGCACATAGAGCAACTACTGAGTGCTTACGTAGTCATCCTTAAGTTTTATTCAAAGAAATTAAGAAAGTATGGCACAAAGTAATACATCTTTGTAATAATTAATTTCACTATAAAAAGAAATAATGACTAAAGATATTTAGCCATGGTCATTAGTAATAAGTTGTTTGATATATACGGGTGGCCCGATCTTCTCAGTAGAGTCGATGATAACTAGTGCTTGCTTAACGAAGAACACTCAGCAGTACACCAGGCGACAATGCACGGACTTGGGCTCTATGGAAATTCATCCAACACGCACTGAGTTGATCGCCTCTGACTATGAAGTGGTGATTGTACTATTGTTGAAAGTTGATTATTTTATCTGTTGAACTTTTTAGTTGAAAGCTTAATTTCATGGGGTTGATAGCTTGTTTAATATTGTTGGAAGCCCGATTTTATTGGTTGGAAGTCCGATTGCGTTGGTTGAAAGCTCAATTTTGCCGAGCTGGAAGCTGATTGTACTGTGGTTAAAAGTTGATTGTTTTATCGGTTGAAAGCTTCTAGGTTTTGAGGTTGAGATCTTTGATGAAATATGGTAAAAGGTTTATGGTTTGAAACTTCTTATCTTTTCGGGTTAAAAGCTCTGAGATTTCTAGTTGAAAGGTGATATTTCTTTTGAAAAATTTATTCCCTCTTATAGCCGGCTTCGAAGATAAAGACCGGAGACAGAGATGGCAGCATGGCAAAGCGAAGGAAAAGGTGAAAAGGGTGCCGCCCCACAAGACACCACCTATCACGAAACTAAAAGGAGTCATAATTAATCATGGAGAGCAGTTCATAGCGATAGATCATGCATCTTGGAGCCGCTTCCTGGGCGCCACGGCCTCGATGGCCTCGCCCAGAGGCCACGCCGCCTCGATGAAGTACTCGCCGTGCTTCACCTTCTCCACCAGCGTGATCTCCCTGGTCGGCTTCAACCCGAACCCGTCGACGAGCAGCGTGTACTGGTACACCAGGTCCATGCAGATGTACGCCGTCTCCCGGACCTTGGGGTAGGCAGCAATGGCTTCCTCCACGCTCAGCGGGCAGATCTTCTGCGCTGCGGCCCTGAACGCCGCCGGGGTGGACACAGCGCTCGGGGCGCCCTTGTCCACCCATCCGACCTGGGTGGCCTTGCCGTAGAAGAAGGAGGCCACGTAGAGTGTCGCCTGCCCGACGCCGCCGCCGCCGTTCCACACGCCGTTGAAGGTGCAGTTCTTGAACTTGCAGGGCGCGTCCAGCTTCAGCGCCCTGGTGACCTCCTCCCTGCACTTCCCGTACGCCGCGCCCTCCGGCGAGGCCGTCGCGTTGTGGTCCTCGCCGTTGTAGGTGTAGTTACCCGTGGATCCACGCAGCATGCAGCGGCTGAACGGCCCCTTCTTCGCCTTCAGGATCTCCACGCGAGCAGCCAAATTGCCGTAGTACAAGTAACTGCAACAAACCAAAAGTTCAAATGAAATTAATCTGCAATTAATTGCTTCATGTTTATCTTTTGGATAAAAAGTTGTTTGATGTTTTGAGATGTTAAAACTGTGGTTAATGAAACAATATTTCAGATGATTTGATTTTCCGACAGAGCTACCTGTGGACATAGACGTTGTAGTCTTTTCCTTTGAGGTACTCCTTTGTGATGTAAGGGTCCTTGCCGTCAGGCACTGCTGGAGCGTTTGCTGCAGCGTTTGCAGAGACTGCATATGCCATCTGGACAGAACCACCTCCAAGATCGATCACACCTACCGTCTTGGAGTAGTCTCCTCCCAATCTATCCAGCAGGTAGTTCAGAGCAACCTACACACGTAGGAGTACATCTCATATCGATCATGGAAACAGAAATTGTAAAACCAGATCGACTGCATGTAGTGCATATATATATGGATGGATTAATTAGTTGTTGATCTATGGGATTAGTTAGGGGTGGTGTAGTTATACCCATAGGTAAGATCCTTCTTGAGATCCCTCAAGAACATTGATCCACTTTGGGTCGTACTGGAATTTGCTCTCACTGTGGACTACATCCCTGACCTGCATTAAGCATCAGTTCAACAAGTCACTTATGAAGCTACCACATGGCTGCCTCTGCCAATTATCAGTACACGTGAGTAGGTTACAGAGATGGAAAATGTACCGCTTGAAGAATCTGCTCTGCTTGCTTATCTCCGATGAGCCTGAGCCCGGCTGTCGCCTGCACGTTTGATTGATTCGTATGAAATAAACTTCAAGGATGAAATTAGTATAGGAGTAGTTTTGATCTTAAGCATATGTTAAATTTTGGATGAACGGCTTCATTTAAGGGGATGCTCTATTTTGGCGGTTAGCTCAGAAATTCTTATTTCTCAATCGCCGATCTTGACCGTTGATTCTTGATACAAAAAAATTCGATAGTCACATATTTTACAAATGAGCAGTTATATATTTTTAGATTTAAAATTACGCACAGCTTTTTTAGTGTAAATTTAGATTTGATAGTATACGATTTGATTAACTTTAAAATAATAATTTTTTAAACGAGTTAAAATAGCGAGTAATACTTCATCACATGGCCAATAAAGTACATCGTTTTGAAACGAAAAGGGTGCAGTTCACCACATGGCCAGTAAAGTACATCGTTTTGAAACGAAAAGGCTGTAGTTCACCACATGGCCAGTAAAGTACATCGTTTTGAATCGAAACGGGTGGTTAATCAAAGGAGCTTAGTTAAATATCTTGTCGATCAGTGCTTGATTACCAGAGTTTAACTTTTTCTTATTTTCAGAATTAATTTTCACTTGAGAAGCTATAGCTAGTAGGCTAGTCGGTGATGGACTTAATTGTCTGTTAGAGCATCTCCAACCGAATCCTCAAAATCCATTCCCTATATCCCCATTTGGGAAATCTACAGTAAAGATTCCTTCCCTAAAATTTCCTCACACTTCAACCGATTCCCCAAATCTCATTCCCTATACTCCACTCTTCTATATTTTATTAGTTTACATCAACTACCATGTTATTCATAGCATATATCATAATACAAATTAACCACGATGGAAAATAAGCAAATTCTCATACGTATAAAACTCTCATCGACTAGCATCTTCTTCAACAGAGTTCACTACACCTTGGGGCAGATTATCCATAGTTCAGTCCATATGGTTCTTAATGCACTAAGCTAGTGGTTAATGAATAACTGAAGCATTTAAAATGTCTGACTTAGCTAGATGAGCTAACTTTCGGACATTACAGCAATTAGAGCAGTGATATGAAGAAATGGGCGGCCGAGCGGTACTGCTGGATTCCAGCAGCCGGTGGTGGAGCTTCAGCACTGCGGTGCAGAGGAAGGGGTTGAGGGGAAAAAGGACACGCAGCGGTAGTACCTCACCCCAGGCGGCTTGGTGATGTCGAGGAGCGACGGTGGTGCTTGACACCGAGCTGGGCGTTGGGGCAAAGCTACCGGTGGTGAGGAATGAGCAGAGCCGGTGAAGATGGCGTGGGGTCTCGAGTTCGTGGCCACCAGCGTTGGGGAAGAGAGCGTGCGGGCTCGGTTGGAGGTTCGAAGGGGAGCTCGCCGACGGTAACCGTGGGTGATGGGGGGAGAAGCCGACGGATGGCCGGCGCCGGATCTGGCCTCCCCTCGGTCGCACGGCCGCCGCTGCTCCTAGGTCGGCGCTGCGACGGGAGGTGGCACGGCGGCGGAACGCGGAGCCGAACTCGCACGGGAAGGAACTCGCACAGCGGGCGCAGGAGGAAGGCCGGACTTGTCCGAGCGGGCGCGGGAGGCCGGGGAGGCTTCTGCGAGGAGGGAGAGGTTGAGGGATAGGGAACGGCGGCGAGTCCTCAGATTTGAGGAACGAGCTCGAGGGGATAGGGATCCGGAAAGAATAGGGAATGGGATGGGGAACCGGTTGGAGGCCTGTTTTTGACTATATTCCTCAAAATTAGGGATAGGGAATGGGATGGACCTTCGGTTGGAGATGCTCTTAAGGGCAAATTGTTATTGACGTACGTACCCCTAGTTTCACGGGAGTTCTGTTCATGAGCCACCATGGCACGACGCTCTTGGCCTTATCAAGCAGGGGTATCATGGATTTTGCAGCCTCCTTCGGCCGCCCAGCATACGAGCTCAGCCCAGGACTCACCTGCACCAACCAACAAAAGTAATGTTAACACACGCCAGTGTATGCGTGTACCAACAAAAGTAATGTTAACAACCGCCAGTGTTTGCGTGTACCAACAACAGTAATGTTGACACACGCCAGTGTATGCGTGTACGTGATGGCGTGAGTGTGCTGTGCGTGAGTCATGTGCACGCACCTTGGCGAAGACCTCGATGTCGTCGTTGATCTTGAGGAGGTCCATCTTCCTGTCGAACTTGAAGACGTGCACCCGTGTCCCCGTGCTGCCGGCGTCGAAGATCACGGCGTACTTGGCCAGCCCGGGCACCTGCTCGTTCTCCGCCGTCACCTCGGGCTCCTCCACGATGCTGCCCTTACGGCCGAGTGCCGTGTCGGCGGCGAAGGCGGACGTGGAGGCGAGGAGGAGGAAGAGGAGCGCCGCGGCGCCGAGGGCGCGAGCCATTGGAGAGAGGGCTAGGAGGCACTGGCTAGCTAGCTACCGGCGAGTGCTCGAGTAAACTTGTAAGAGTTGGTTTTAAAGAGCCCGAGAGGGGACAGTGTTTTCGACCAGCACCCCAGCCATGTTTTGCTGTGCACTATAGCCCCACAATTAATCAACTATGAGCTACTCCGTCTAGGTACTTGCTGGATCTAAATCCAACACACACACATTGACACACACCACACAACAAAGGAAACAGATCACACGAGGATTGGATCGGCCTCCATGCGTAACACGTTCATATTTAATACGTTTAAGTTAACTTCAGGACAAGTGGAGAAACATGAGTGTGCATTATTCAGTTCCTGTATCACATAGACGCCCTGAGGGCAGTCCCAATGCTCCACCATGTACTATATCTAAATCATGTCACTTAAGCAAAAATCTGATGTGGCACCCTATTTAATGAGAAAAGAGAGAGTAACCATATCTTAACCTAGATATGGACTTAGCATCAAATCTAAGATATCTCATGATTTTTCTCTCACAAAACACATTAAATGAGAGCTCTTTTAGATACAACACTAAGATATAACCCATTGAGCAGGTTGTATCTAATGCAATAAGATACAATCTAAGATACAATGCATTGGGAGTGCCGTGAGTAAACCGATGAGATCTGACGAGGATATCATTCAAGTATAAACTTGGCCGGCAGTGCCTTTTCTTTTTCTGTCGATGGAATCGATGCCGGATCTGACTTCGAAATATGGAAGTCATTTTTAAATAGTATTAAATTAATAATTCTGTAATAAGGAAATTAGGAAGATAATACAAGGAACTAGAGAAATAGGAAGGCCGCTATTTTGGACAGCGTCCTGGTGTCGACGCTATGGAGGACAACGTCCAGGCCCGGACGCTCTCTTCCGATGCGTGCATGCGACTCGGCATTTTCTTAGCCGCCCACATGCTCGATGCGTTCTGTTCGATCGATTAGCCTTTTGCATTGACGTTATCGTGCATGTACTGATCGTATCCTGTTTGGTCCATGAGTTATTGTTAGCATTATTAGGTACTGTTGGATCGAGCCAGCATGCATGCTTTATTATGCTGGTCCACCACATGCACGAATGATCTTTCTCACCAAAACAAGGTTGGCCTAATTGGGTCCTAAAAATAGATCAGGAAACAATTTTCAGAGTTGCATAGAGGAGGGAATAACTTATATTTAAGCTCATAGTTATCCATGTGAAACAATTTTATATCAGCTAACAACAAAGGTAAATTTTACAAGGCTGCCAATAGAATTCAGTGGCAGTGAGATACTCTTGCAGCTTTAAACTTGAATGCTGGGTCCTTACCTGGACTTGCTGCTGTTATGCAAAATGAGCCCATGGTCCTTTCCTCCTCTCAGAAAGGGGGCATGAGCAAATTGCGCTCTTACTCTGCAGAGAAATGTCACATTGTAAAGGTAAACTCAAAGACTCATCATGAACATGCAAAGTGAAAATGCATTGCATCAAGCAGTTGCACAATGGATCACAAAGCACTGATACCTTGCTCAATATTCATTTTCTCAAATCTCTTTTGTTTTTGAAGAAAAACAGTAGGAGAGCTTCTTACAGTAATTTTTATTTGGCCAAAACCTCGTCATGTAACACACTATAGCTGGTTGGAACATTTGATGTAATCTTTTGTTGCCCTTTCGAGACCGAAGGCCGCACCTAGCCACGTCGGGCCCTCCAAGCCGCCGCGCCAGCCATGAAGCGATGCGACGCCGCGACCTCGAAGCAAACCACGTCGTCACTGTGCAGCCATGAAGCTCCACCACTGAAGCCCGAGGCTGCCGTCCCAGCGTTCTACGCCGCCAAAAGCCACTCACTCTACTTGGAGACGGCACCAGCAGCGACGACAGCAAGGGAGGGTCAGGAGGATGAGGCCTCGACGGCTAGGGTTTGGGTGCCTCGCAGTCGCTTAGGGAGAGCGACATGGGGGTGTTTTTGGTAAGTTACAACAGGACCAAGACTCGTTAACATGTTACGCTCACAAACCAACTCGGCGAATGTGACTACTGAAGGTTATTTGAAGTGATCTACACCATAGCGATTGCTTCCAATATCTTGATTACAAATTGCTATTTCATGTTTAGAAATTAGTTAATGCTTATTCTTGACATGCTAATCCTTTGATAAATTTTATCCAGCACCTTTTTCACCCTAGAAATATTTACTCATTGTTTAACTAATATTTAGTTGTATTTAGGTGATATACTTAGCCATTGCTTTTCCATTCTATATTATATAAAATAATAAAAAGTTGTAGATCACTTCAAATAATTATTAAAAAATTATGGAACTCTTGGATGACATTTTCGACGTAGTTTCTGAAAAAAAAATTACGATTAAAACAAAGTATCAAATGGAGAAGTTGTTTTAGATCCAGGCGAGAGTTAAGTTGGAGCTTGGTGGAATGAGTTATAAGTTGGAGCTTGATCTTAGGAGTGAGTTGAGGCTTACATATAAGTCGATGCTTAGATGTGGTGATGTCGAGATGAAGTCTCTCTTGGGTCAATTAAAGATCAAACTCTAGTGCCGCTAATCCAAGTTCACGTCGCACGTCCACATGCCCACAATGGAATAGGTTTGGCCCATTACCTCGTTTTGGTCTGGCGTTAAACCCATAGACGTTAGGTAGAAAGTGTAAAAGTGAGTTGGGGCTTCTTTTTGAGATGCTTCCCGTCATAGCGGTCATATGTTGGTGATGGGTAACAACTCATTTGAGTTAGGTCTGGGCGAGCGAAAAGCCTCGTTGTGATATCCCTATTGGCACATCTCGTGAAGTGTGCTCATCGAGCTTTGACACCAAGAGAGATTCACATCTTGTGGATAAGGCCGTACAACATTTACAAAGTGTTCAAATCGATTCAAATAGTTATGTGTCCCTGGTCATGGATATAACTTGGACAAGCCACACTTGATTAGATTCAGTTTTTAAAATGTGGGAGCATAGAAGTAAGGATGTGGGAGTCAGAGCTGCTGACGATGGTGTGGCACCCGGGTATCATCAAAGAGGACAAAGCCGGCCCTCTGTACACAGAGTGGGCCGGGCCGACTCTCGGAGTTCGACTGCTACACGGGGGCGCCTCATCGACTTGGAGTACAAAATAGAGAAAAACACTTACCCGGCAATCCCGGATTCTGTTGTAACCGATTAGGAAACATATCTGTAAGCCGATCCGGACTCCTGTAACCCTACCCCCGGTCATCTATATAAGGCCGGGTAGGGATCCTTGGATCGACAGAGGCTCAGAGACGATCAAGAGCAAGCTAGAGCACAAGAACGCTCTAAGCATAGGCATAGACATATACCCTCATACGGGATACGATCAATACAATCCTCCAAACAGAGGACATAGGGTATTACCTCTTCTCGAGGTCCTGAACCTGTCTAAACATTGTGTCCCTGTGCACCCATCTAGATCTTCTGTACGTACGCTGCCCCATATTCATTATTGCCGGATATAAACCTCGACAGTTGGCGCGCCAGGTAGGGGTTGTGCACATAGATCCATCAGGACAGATCCAGATGGGTTTCTTCAGCAACAATAGCGGCTTCGTTCCAGGCAGCATCATGCGACCTGCTTCCCTGAATGTTGTCCCTGATCCAAGCTAGCTTTTCCGATTTGGAAAGCTGGACTTCATCGCCGATCAGATCGGCAAGCTTTACCTCTGCAACTCGGCTTCCCGCTGATCATCGGAGGCTTCATCGACATCTTTTCTCGGACTCGCCCTTGAGTCCACGCTTTCGGCTCCCTTCACCAACAACGGGGTTACGCCGAAGTTGGATCCGCTGCTCGAAAACGGGTTCCCACCCATTGGGCAGAGATCCCGACTGGTTGGTGCAATCGACTCTCTCCTACATATCCTCGAGTATAACTCGGACGACTTCGAGAGCTCGGGAATCCATCATCCTTCTCAAGAAGTCTTCATGGCCAGCCCGGACGTACCGGTCAACAACGACGACCGGCTCGTCCCCATCGAAGAACTGACCCCCGAGCAACTAGAGGC
Organism: Stipa capillata; assembly: GCA_019208055.1. Classification (NCBI taxonomy): domain Eukaryota; kingdom Viridiplantae; phylum Streptophyta; class Magnoliopsida; order Poales; family Poaceae; genus Stipa; species Stipa capillata. The sequence continues at coordinate 186,504 of JAGXJF010005194.1, read as the reverse complement.
CACCCGGCTCCACCCTATGGCCAAGGAGGAGGAACTGGCCCAACAGCTAACCGCGTTGGCTCGCCAACATGCAGAAAGAGAACGCAATGGAGACATGCGGGATCGTGGACGCCAGGTCCATAACGCACTCCGCATGCGTGAAAGGGACGGCGTCCCGATATTTCCGCTTCCTAGTCACAACATTGTCGCTGCTTCGGTGGCGGCACGTGCCATCAACATTCCTGAAGGCACGCCAGGCCACGATGAACTTCGGCGGCTCCAGATCCTAGTAGAGGAAGCAGCCCTCCAGCAAGCCGAGATTTCTGAGAACCATGCAAGTTCATCGGCGAGTGCTAGGAGCCAACGTGCTTCCCCTCCGGGAAACCCACAAGTCGCGGAGCGTCATCACGCCGACCCCGAGCGTCGTCACCCCGCCGGGTCGGTTCGCAACCGACTCAGACCAAATCGTGATGCGCGGGGGACTATTCTCGCAAGAAACCGCAGTCGACAAAATGCGGACAAAAACGCCCACCCTGCCAGATCGGCACGCGATCGACTCGGGCTGGACCGCGACGCACGAGACATCCTTAATGACAGACGCGACGCCTGCCGAGACGCAGGGAGGGACAACCGCAGCAGTCGTTACGATGATACTAGCGACCACAGCGCTACAAACCGACGCAGCTCTCCGGCACCCTCCGGCACGGCCTATGTAGGCCCAAAGGCGTTCGGATCCCGCATCTGCGACGCCGTCTTCCCGTCGCGGTTCCGAGTTACCGGGATCGACAAGTATACGGGTGAGACTCGGCCAGACATCTGGCTAGCCGACTACCACACAGCGTGCAGGACCAGTGGCGGCAACGACTATGTTGCGATTCACTACCTGCCCTTGTTTCTAGCCGACTCAGCTCGAGCCTGGCTCACCAGCTTGCCTCAAGGTTGCATCTAATCATGGACCGACCTTGAGACCCTCTTCGTCAACAACTTCCAGGGCACTTACAACAGGTCCGGGAACGCATGGGATCTCCACAGTTGTACTCAAGAGGAGGGCAAAACCCTCAGAGAGTATATTCAACGCTTCTCCAAGAAGAACTCTCTGCCTGAGGTCCGAGAAGTTGAAGTCATCACTGCCTTCTCCAAAGGTGTTCGTAGCACCGACCTTATCCACAAGATCGCGCATAAGGATCCTCAAACTACGCGCGAACTCTTTGACATCGCCAACAACTTCGCCACTGGCGAAGAAGCCGTCCGAAGCGCAACCAAGGATGATAAGGAAAAGGGCAAGGCTCCCGAGTCCCCCAGAAGGGATGCTCACCCCGAGTCGTCTAGGAAAAGACATAAAAAGCGCAAGGGCGGAGTCCTCGTCGCCGCAGCCGAGTGCACCCCACAGCGTCACCCTCAGCGCGGCAATGCAACTTTTGAGGAGATGATGAGTTAACCGTGTCACTTTCATGGACCAAAATCCAATCACGTCACGCGCGATTGCAATCTCTTGAAAAACTTGAACAAGCCTTTCGTCTCCAACCGGAACAAAAAGGACCCTCCTCCCCCCGAGGAAGGCGATGAGTTCCCAAAGGAGACCGCATGTCTCATGATCTTTGGCGGCCCCAACGGTTATGAATCCAAATGACGTCAGAAGATCACAGACCGCGAGGTCAACGCAGCCGAGCCGGCTGTCCCTCAGTACCTCCAGTGGTCCGAGTCCATAATTTCTTTTGGCCGCTCGGACCACCCCGACTACATACCTCACCTGGGCAGGTTCACCTTGGTGGTAGACCCAATCGTCAGTGGCGTTCGCTTCACCAAGGTCCTCATGGATGGAGAGAGTGGTATGAACATCCTCTACGTTAAGACCTTGGATGACATGAAGATCGCCCGGTCAGAAATCAAGCCTGCCGGCACTCCCTTCCACGGAGTCGTTCCGGGCAAAATGGCAAGTCCACTCGGGCAAATCAGCTTGCCCGTCACCTTCGACACGCCAGACAACTTCCGGATTGAGTCCCTCACCTTCGAGGTCGTCGACTTCTCCGGCTCGTATCACGCCATCCTAGGACATCCCTGCTACGCCAAATTCATGGCTGTTCCCAGCTATGTCTACTTGAAGCTTAAAATGTCGGGTCCCCATAGGATAATAACGGTGCAAAGCAGCTTCCAGCATGCTTACGCGTGTGACCTGAAAAACTGTAACCTTGCCGCGGCCCAAATCGTTGCAGCCGAGCTTGACAATCTCAAGTCGGCCGTGGTTGAGGAAGCATCCCCGACTAAAAAAGCTTCAGCAGCGACGTCTTTCCAGTCAGCGAAGGACACCAAGACGGTCTAGCTCGATCCGGAAGACCCCTCCAAGACGATGCAGATCGGGAGTGCGCTCAGCGACAAATAGGAAAATACGCTCGTCAGCTTCCTTCGCGATAACCGGGACATCTTTGCATGGACATCTTCGGACATGCCGGGAGTACCGAGGGAGGCTGCCGATCACTCTTTGAGCGTCCGGCTAGACGCCAAGCCGGTCTAGCAGCGACTGTGCCGCTTTGCCGACGATAGGCGTAGGGCAATCGGAGAAGAGATAGTCAAGCTACTGTCAGCTGGTTTTATAAAAGAAGTGTATCATCCCGACTGGTTAGCGAACCCAGTCCTTGTTCGCAAAAAGAATGGAAAATGGAGAATGTGCGTTGATTACACGAGTCTCAACAAAGCATGTCCCAAAGATCTTTTCACATTACCTCGCATCGACCAAGTGATCGACTCCACGGCCGGTTGTGACATTTTATGTTTTCTCGATGCATACTCGGGCTACCATCAGATCAAGATGAAGGAAGACTTAACCATGACGATCATTTATGTGTGAGACTGCCGTAAATGGATGCATGTTTGTGATACCAAAGTTGACTATCTACGCTAGCGACTGATCATAAGGCTAGTGCGGGATACATAAAAGGTGTTTCGCTCGTCTAGATCAGAACACCCTAATTAATCAACATCCCAGCTATGTTTTACTGTGCAATTCAGACCCCTGATTAATCAAGTATGAGCTATCTAGGCACGTGCTAGATATAAATCCAACACACACACACACAATGACACACACCACGCAACGTAAAGAACAGATCACACGACGATTGGATCGATCTCCGTGCGTAACACATTCATATTTAATACGTTTAAGTTGGCCTTTTCCGTACATAAAGTGCGCCTATTTAAGAATCATGCATCACAGCAAAGAACAAATCCATTGGATTAGAACAAGTAGAGAAACACGACTATGCATTACTCAGTTCGTGCATCACACATGGACGCTCTGAGCAAGCCGATGGGATCTGACGAGGATATCATCTACGTATAAATTTGGTCGGTAGAGCTTTCTCTTTTTCTCGAGATGAGATCAATGTCGGATCTGATTTCGGAATCTGAAAGTCCGAGAAGGTCGCTCCTCCTAGGACCTTCCAGGTTCGGCACCTCCGCTGATGCAGGAGGACGATATACGCCACCGTGCGTAAATCGCAACCCAGGCCACTGAGCGCCGCCGTGCTTCCAATCCCCGGCCACCAAACGCCGCACCCAGCCACACCGGGCGGTACGTCCAAGCTGCCGCGACCTCAAAGCAGACCGCATCGTCGCCGTGCAGCCACGAAGCTCCACCACCGAAGCCTGGGGCCGCTGCCCCAGCGCCATGCGTCTCCAAAAGCCATACACCGGCTCACTTTGGAGACGGCTCCTGCATGCGACGACGGTGGCGAGGAAGGGTCGGGAGGATGTGCCTCGACGTACGTCTAGGGTTTGGGTGCGTCCTGGGTCGCTTAAGGAGAGCGACAAGCCACTGGTTACAACAGAAGCAAGATTCCTTAACATGGTTGCTCAAAAACCAAGTGGCGAATGTGACTGTTATGCGTAACAAGGACGTAAAAACTTTAAAACCAAACAAAAGAAAGATGAAATCACAGAGGAAAAGGAAAGAAGGCGACGAGTGAGTGATGGACTGCATGTGCGCGTCAGCGTGTGAATGGATGCATTCAAATACATGTAATTTGAAATATGAAAACATCGTGTTAGGATCTTGAAACAAGAACCTGAACAAATCGGAAGTTCACGCGAAATTAAAGAAGTGCGTTGATGGAACAAAATTTGCTCTTTGTGGATCACTTTTTAATGTACGATGGAACAAAGAAAATGTTAGTTTGCTGAAATAAAAAATCTCTAGTTGGAAACAAAATCGTGTTGATAAGATAAAATGTTGCTAACTGTGGAACAAAAGGTCATCTGTTCTGGAACAAGAAATGAATGTAAAAGCGTGGTGGAACATAAAACATTTGCCACGAATAAAACTTCTCAAGTCTCGAACAAAAATTAACCATTAAAAAAATAAATTAAAATTGCACATGAAACAAGTCAAGACTATTGGTAGAAAAAGAATACAAAGTTAGCGGAAAAAATGAATGCGTTTGAGAAGGCTACAAGCGGACTAAAACTAAAGAACTGAAAGATAGAAAGGACGGAGAAATAAAAATGTATAAATAAAAGGAAATAAAGGGCCAAATAAAGAAAAAGAAAAACATGTATTAAAAGGAAAGAATGAAAGCACTATCGTTTCTACTTTCCATAAGAAAAATGGTTGCTTGTTGGTTGTGAGCGCAAGATGAAGGGACGCTGCTCCCGACTCCAAAGCCCGCGGGACGCACTCCAGATTTTGCTTCTCAAACAGACGCCTTCATGAACTTGCACCGCGTGCTGGGCATTTAGCAGTCTTTTAGTGGAAAAAACATCATTCGGCACAATACTCTGTCAAGATATGGTGTTCTTTTCACGTCTATTTAGAAAATAAAAAAATTAGACTCAATTTATGATTGCTAAATTATATTATGCTGAACTTATTTTATTATCTATTTAAAAAGTAACGATAGGAGTAAAAAAATTGATTACTTAAATAATAAAATAGGCAAAAACCGGTTAGACAAACAGGCTCATAATCCGCCGTGATATTAAACGGAACCTTGACGGAAACTTAGTCGCCTTGTTCAACGGAAAACAGTAACGGGCTGGGCCGGACTGCAAGTGGTGCAGGCGAAACAGTGGTCACCGTCATATACGGCGGCCGAAACGGGTGTAACAAGCCTGGCCTTTCAGATCATCCCGTGAGCCGTGTGATGCAGATAGATGATCGCAGCCGCAGTGCAGCCCGTCTCCACAAGAAAACAGTAAAGTAGCATCGATGGAGCCATGGTCCATGGACCATCGGCAATCTCACACTCAATCTTGGGCTGCGCTACTGTGCCAGTGGGCACGGGCGCACGGCGACGTTGCAATCGGCAGCAGCTTGCCTGCAGAGTTGAGCACTTGCGTTTGGGCAGCTGAGGCTGGGAGCTGGATGATGATGGCATTGCAGTTTCAGTCAATCAGAGCTCTAGCAAGCCTCGGCCTCGCCTGCCGGACAGACAAACGAAGTTTGATGAGTCTGACCCCGCCATCACATGCCTGTGCTCCATCGCTGAATCATTGCTGCATGCATGCATGCTCGTCTGCTTTAATTCAGTTCCGGTCAGACATGGTAGAAAGAGGACTCATCGTAATTGCGCTCGGTAATACTAATCCTGCAGGTTCATCACTACCTTATCTACGTACCACGATGTATGTACGCTCCTTAATTACAAATTTTGATTCCTGTGATTACTTGCATATGTGCCTTCCGAGTCCAGATTAATTATCTCTGCATCCTGGGGTAATTCCAGTACTGCTAGCATACATATATGCTGCTTCTGCCTGCAATGGTTGAGTACACCTAAAATGGCAGTGATGTACAGTAGTTTGCAAACTGCAATGCGAAGTTCACAGCTCGTTAACTGAATTAACATATTTCTAAATCCCATGGTCAGTTTAAAAACAACCCCAAAAAAGTCAACATCCATGCATTCTTATCCCCTTATCCGGAAAGAGAATATTTCTCATCATAATTCTTTGGCGATGATGGGTTGCACTAAGGTAGCCGCAATGAGCTTACTAATTATTTTGTTATACTTCCATTAAGCTGGAATTAAGATAACACAGTACACTATGCAAATCGTTGCTTGTATTTACTTATGTTCTTTTTATTTAGAGTTTTTTTCTGATACCCGGTACTCCGTAAACAGAGACCGGAGTACCGAATAAATCCAATCGTCCATTGTCAGGGGTAAAATAGATATTTGACCTTACCTTGCAGTGTACGTTATCCCGTTTCCAATCGATCCAGCACGGCACCGCATCTCCAACCGATCCAGCACGCCGCCTGGCCGCGGCCTCACCTCCATTGGCCGCGTCCGCACCTCCATCGGCCGACGCCTCCGCCTGGCTGCGGCCGCACCTCCGTCCGCGTGCGCGTCGCCCGGCATCCGGCCGGCCCGCCCCTCCGCCTGGGCTGGGCTCCACCCGCGTGCGGGTGCCTCCGCACTGCTGCGCTCCTCGTCGACCGCCTGCCCGCGCGTCCTCCCGGCCGTGGCCGCGTCTCCGCGCCTCCGTCTGCGCGCGCGTGGCCCGGCCTCCGTCCGGCCAGCTCCTCCGTCTGGCCCGAGCCTCCGGCTGGGCTCGCCCTCGCCCCCGGCGGCCACGGCCGCCTTCGGCGGGCTGCCCGCGCGTCCGGCCGGCCGTGCCCTCGTCTCCGCGCCTCCGTCTGCGCGCGCGTGGCCCGGCCTCCGTCCGGCCAGCTCCTCCGTCTGGCCCGAGCCTCCGGCTGGGCTCGCCCTCGCCCTCGGCGGCCACGGCCGCCTTCGGCGGGCTGCCCGCGCGTCCGGCCGGCCGTGCCCTCGTCTCCGCGCGCGCGCATCCGCCCACCCGACTGTCGGCCCGCGCCTCCGCCTCCGCCTAGTAAGGAATTTCTCTCTGCTTGTGCTTGTGTGTGCGCAAGACATATTGGACATACTTCATTTGATTGCATGACATGTATATATCACTCTCTCTCTCTCTCTCTAAAGAAACATGTGTATGGAGATGCTGTTAAGAACGTGGAAAGTTTCTTGATTTCTTTGGAAATTATGCAGTTTCTGTGAAAGTCATACATTTGAAAAGAGGCATAAAGGTTCTCGTCCTGCTTCAAACTTGGTAGCTCAATTTTGGTAGGGGCTTAAATACTTAATTAGAAGAAGATATGCTCTATCGATTCAATTGAAGAAATAGGATCCAAATGCATATGTTTTAAAATTTGGAGCCAAAATAGGTCAGCAGAAGCTTTCTAATTGTGATTTTGTAATGTGTTCAGCAGAAGCTTTGCTTTGTCACCTGAGGTGCAAAGCAACGAATCTTTCTTCATGTCTGAGGACCAAAAGGTTTAGAGTCTGACTATATATACACTTAATTATACCTGACCAAAAGTTTTACGAATGTTATGGCTTGACTTGCATGGCATTTACGTACCACTGAACCAGAAAATGTCAAACAGTTTGACAAGTGTGGCTGCTTTGCAGGCCTCCCTCCTCTCCCTTCAGAGAGCAATGACTGGAATTTGCTAGCAGCTTTGGTGTTCTTATTTGGAGTTGTGATTCAAATGTGCTACAACTTGCTCAGACGGTGCTCCATATAACAAAACTGAGAGGTGTTCCATTGTTTTTTATCAGCTGGGAGAAGCAATCACTGTCAAACCTATTTGTTGTATCATGAGGTGGCACTTATTTTTATACTGCTGACTGTTATTCATTGATGCCGTGGATGCACTGTATGAACATACTAAACAAGAACATTCTCTAGCTTAGTTGGTAGATTTGCAAGTCTGCAACCTTGTGGTCAAGGGTTCAAGCCACACAGCGGGCCACATTTTGTTTTTTTTTGGATGCACCTCTCACGAATTAGCTACATAATGATTCTTCCTGGCATAATAAACAAGAATCTACTCTACCTCAGTTGGTAGATTTGCAAGTCTGCAACTTTGTGGTTGAGGGTTCAAAAAATCCCCATCGTGCCTGATTTTTGCAAATGTAGCCAATGTTAGGCGATTATTTGATTTTCTTTTTTATTGAAGGATTGCTACGAGATGATATGATGGAATAATTAATTGATTTAATTCATCCGATCTTGACGGCAGATGGCAGTGGGACCAAACGACTTCAATAGATGATAGTGGGACTAAACGACTTCAATAGATGGTAGTGGGACTAAATGACTCATATAGATGGTAGTGCAACCCGACGGCTAAGCTAGATTTGTTAGTTCATCCGATATTTACGATACATGGCATGTGTACTGATCGACTCTAAAAGATGATGGTGAGACCGGATTAGATGAGTCGTATATATGATGACCGGAGTAGCAGTGGGATGACGCGTATGCTACATGTCAGTGGAATTGGACGGCTAAGCTAGATGGAATTGGATTCTGTAATTTGAATATTTTTAGCCAGCTGGTAGTAATATAGATGGTACACAATTTGAGCGGATGATGCAATGTTCAGGCTCAGTTGGTATTAAATGCTAACTAATGCAACCAAAAATCTTGTGTACCTCAGTTGGCAACAGCGCAAAGCTCTTAATCATGTGGTCCTGGGTTTGAGTCCTTCGTTGATTTCTTTTTGTCTGTTAAGACAACATCGTCGCTGTGTGTATCAACCTTAATCAGTTATAGATTAGAATTGCAATTAGAATTATCGTCGCTGTGTGTCTTCTTTGCTCTAATCACTTGGTACAGTTTATATGGATAATCTGGAATTCTGTAACAGAAGTTATGCTCGTGTGTCTGCAATTGATTGTTAGTATCTGTAATTAATCTGGTATTTAACAATTTATTGTTATCGGAATATATGCTCGTGTTGTTCTGCAGCTTGTGAGATGCACTTCTGTTGATTTAGCTACTTAAATATCTGGATGGTATACTCATTAAGAACCTTAGTTAGCTCAGTTGGTCAATGGGTAATGTTGTCAACATTGTGGTCCTGGGTTCAAGCCCCACTACCTGCCACTTTTTGATTGTTTTACATGCACCTCTCTCATTTGGGTACTTATAGCTGCTGCGTGGTATACTAAACGGGAAACCTTGTCTAGCTCAGTTGGAAGATTGCGTGGTTGCCAACTTGAGGCCGGTGGGTTCAAACCCCACTGTCCGCCACTTTTTGAAATTAGAGATCCCAAATTGGGGATTAGGTTCTACCGGCCTAAATTAGAAATTAGGGTTAGGGTTTGAAAGATGTAAAAAATATATTCTAAAATAACTATATAAAAAATAGGTCAATTATTTTTTTGATTCCGGTTTTACCTCTAATATGAAGGTACTCCCTAAATTTTTTAAAAATGTAGAGGTGGTACTCCTTACTCTAGTATTGGAGTACCAGATAATATTAGCCATTAGATTAGGATGAATGGATTCATGGGTTCAAACCCCACTGCCTGCCACTTTTTGATTGTTTTACATGCACCTCCCTCATTTGGGTACTTATAGCTACTGCGTGGTATACTAAACGGGAAACCTTGTCTAGCTCAGTTGGAAGATTGCGTGGTTGCCAACTTGAGGCCGGTGGGTTCAAACCCTACTGTCCGCCACTTTTTGAAATTAGAGATCCCAAATTGGGGATTAGGTTCTACCGGCCTAAAATATAAATTAGGAATTAGCGTTAGGGTTTGAAAGATGTAAAAAATATATTCTAAAATAACTATATATAAAATAGGTCAATTATTTTTTTGATTCTGGTTTTACCTCTAATATGAAGGTACTCCCTAATTTTTTAAAAAATATAGAGGTGGTACTCTTTACTCTAGTATTGGAGTACCAGATAATATTAGCCATTAGATTAGGATAAATGAATGGTTTATATTCATTCTAGGGTAGTGTAAAAGAGCTTTTTGTTTATTGTCTACAGGCTTAGAACAGTTGTCTATAACCTTTTCTTCTTTTCAGAGGGCGGGGGGTCGCTTGATTACTACAAGATTATAACCTCCAGATTGGTTCGGTTAAACAGACCCTTTAGCTTTTCCTTTGTCAGTGCGTCCAGCCTAATCCTTCCTGATTGCCTAGTTGTTCTAGTCAATTATGTTCAGAGTTGGCACAGAGACGTCATCAAAATTATATTCAGACTAGAGCAACTTCATCCAGTCATCCACACACAACAAATTCACACATGCATCATGTCTGAAGAAAATGAGCTGTTGTCACAAGGAACATCGCAAAACATCTGTCAAAATCAGTAAATCACAATCACCGATTCCTTTTTATATCATAAACATAAACATAGCTAACAACAAGCAGACAGATAATTGATGCAGAATTCAGAGAAAATCCAGCAAGCCTGATGCAATGCTGATAGCGACAGACTGTAGGACCGGGGATACCCTGGCCTCGCACCCCAATGATTAGCCAAATACTGGTATCAAACAGGAGAAAGGGCATCTTAATCATACCTTGTCATGATATAATTAGCTCCAGTTCTCATTACTTTGGCAAGGGTGATACAGCAGCATTGTGCAGGTCACATCATGCTTACCTAAATGGGAGTTGTAATGTCCTGGCCTAATCAGGCTTTGAATGAGAGGGCACCAACTACTGGTGATTGATTAGCACATTCAGACAAAGATTGCATGTAGGTGCTTCAACTTTAATTTGTGAATTGATTAGCAATTGGATGGTGTTTTTATGACTAGTGGATTCCCATTTTGGTACTTCAACATTAACAACTAGTCACAGGGTGTAATAGAAAAGTACCAGATCAATTAGCAGTTGAGCGATCTGTTATCATCTCAGGGGCCGAGAGAATGCTGTAGTCCTATCCATTGTGGATTATATTTAGCGATAGATTCTGAACAGTGTTTTAACAAAATATAGAAAACTTTAGCTGTACTTGGGTCCCACGTGATCATAGGGGGCAAATCAAGATGCTTATCTGAAATATTTTACATCATTGCTGGTACTGTTCTCCTGGGTCGTTTCTTAAACTATGCCATTCTGGATAGTGTCAGGTGATTTAGGCTAAGCCAGTGGTAGAGTACTCCATTTGTTTATGCAGATGTCATGTCAATACTATAGCCGGTCAGTTGCAAATGGAGTTGTCCATCCGACTGCTAGTCTGCAACTCTGCGAGTGCCGGAAAAGATGAATCCTTTTTTCGGGAGAAATTACAGTGACAGTTCACTTGCTGTTAAGTTCGCGAGCACAGTTAATTCATCAGCATATGGACATAGAATTTACAGTCTTGCTATGATGTAGCAGCAGAGCCCAACATTTCAACTTGGATGTGTAAACAGATGTCATCATGATTTCCTAGCTATGAACTGAAAACAGTTGGTTGGAACAGTAACTGGACAATCACATTGATCATGGATTCATGTTGTGCAGTACACACGCCAGCTATATGTTAACCAAAACAGGTTCCAGGCTGCAAATAATTCAGTTGAGTGTGAGAGTGACTCAAGAGTTAACACGCAGTCTCCAAGTAAGACAAGGTTTGGTGGGTTTGCCCCGGACATGCTAAAACCAAATCAAGTCAGGTGAAAATGGTCGATGTGGTCCATTAACTTTGCTCACCAATCAAACCTCTCACTAGACCAAATGTTGTGCACGGAATAAAACTGTTTGGTGCACCAAATATATTAAATGAACATTCAACATTGCCAAACACAGCCTTCCACTGGTACTTGCATAGTCTTGTGTGTTTGGCTAATTGGATTCTAAATGCTGAACCAGAAAGTTCCCAGCATTTAGTTCTCAGGCCATGTGTGCACACCTACACTTCCTTTTCAATAAGACCGGTTATATTACTTCGCCAAAACTACTCGCAAAAAATAGAAGGATGCACAAAATTAAGTTCAATCTTTCTCTTGTAATTTAGATTTAACTTATTCGGGGAAAGCGGTTTTAGCTGATCTAGCTCGCTCATATAATCTTGAAATTCAACAAATAATAGCACCCTAGCCCCATTTGGAACATTGAAATTCAAAAACACAAAAATATGGAAACTACAAGAATTATGGTGTCATATTCTCTAGATTCACATAGGGTTAAGAGCACACAAAAACTTCGAAAGTGTCGATCGGATGTCATATAGGAAAAACGTAGGAGCTCGAGTTACAAAAAAAAATTAAAAAAATCCTCGCGTCTGTTTCCTGCTGAAATTCTGTTCGTGTAGATCATTTCAGTTGTTCCAAACGGTATTGTAGAAATTTTTCAATAGTATTTCGCGTTGTTCGAAATGGGGGGGCCTAAATTTTAAATGGAAGTTGGGCTATGCTTATGCTGTGCACGAACGGTAGAAGCTGCTCCCGAGCAGAAACCAGCGACACTGGTCCCTGACAGGTGGGTCCCACGTTCGTCTCCTCTGCGCAGGCCCTCGTGGGTTCCATTTTCTCACTGGTCCGTGGGCCCACATGTCAGTTACGAAAACGAACTCCCGGGTGCACTTCATCGCGTGCGCGTACCCCAGAAGACAGGCAGAGGTGGACACTGCCATGTGACCGGGTCCCAGGCACCGCAGGCGCATGTGCACCGGAGGGAACCCAGGTACAGTCACTGACATTCCGGGTTCGAGAAAAGTGGGCCCCACCTGTCTGTTTGTTCGGTCAGGGTCGAAGGCGAAGGGTGGAGGGGCCCGCTGGCCGCGCATGCCATGTGACGGAGCGTACCCGCCTCCCCACCTGCTACGCTAAAAGAGCGAGTGGGGCCCACAGGTGCCTCGGAAAGTGGAGCCCACCGCCCCGTGTTCCATGCTCGCGGGTAAAAAAGAAAAGAAAAGAAATCTTCTGTTTCTGCTGTGCTGCCCCAGTCAGTCAGTCATGCGTGCGGCAGTGGAGCTCTGACGTGCACGATCTATCCATGAAATTTGGAAACGAGCTCGCAGTGTGCAAATATCAGTTACTAACTTTGATCACGAGACCGTGAAAAATGCATGCATGGCCGAGCTCTACGCACAAAAGACTAGGCTGGCTAACCTGCTTAAGGCCCTGTTTGTTTGGGCTTTTTCTGGCTTATGCGCTTTGGTTTCGAAGCCAGAAAAACATCTATTTAGGTGCTTTTGGCTTAAAAGTTATTTTAGGCTTTTTGAAGCCAAAAGCCAAAAGCAGGTAAATAGGTGCTTTTCTGGCTTCGAAACCAAAGTCCAGAAGCCAGAAAAAGCCCAAACAAACAGGGCCTAAACGGAGGAGTGCTTTTTCCACACATAGTAAGGTGTTTAGATACTATTCATGTCGTCTAAGGTGCTTTAAGATTTATATAGAATATTTTAATGATCATTTTATGTTTACGTCCTTCGAGTTTCATGATTTAAATATATTTTTCTTCATTATTTTAGAGAGAGATAAGAGAATATATTTTTATGCACCATTTATTCATGATTGTTGTGCGTGAACACAATATTTTGTTCATGAACATGAAAAAGCATTTTGTTTTTGATTATTTCGTTCATAAACATGAAAAATCGTTAACATAATATTTTCTATTTGAACATGAACACTGTCAGATCAACTAAATTCCCTCCAAATATTAATAAGTATTACAATAATTTTATTGTTTACGAATTAGTTAGGTGCTCTTATGCTCAGGAGAGAGGAGATGATAGTTGAATAGATAGAGAAAGTGGAGAACTTGAAAATAAAAAAGAATCGGTTAAGAACTTTATAAAACGAAAGAGGCTACATAATACGTGGAAGTCCAACTTTTAGGTGAAATTACATTTCTCCTAAAGAAGGTGCAGTGAATCGTGTCATGGTTTGGCTTCCAACCGAACAGATCTTGCATTTTGGGAATAAGAGTGTTAAAACGTACCATTACTTGCTTTGCCTACTTTGGAAGGATGAAATACGTGTCCTATTGAGTCATTTTTACCTGTGCCCGTTCCTTGCGTACAGAAAATAAACCCAAAGCAAATTGGTTTGTAAAATTTGCTCACCCGATAGCTAGGATATATACGGATAGCTGATATGATAAAGAGCGCGCGTAGCAGTGTTACCAGTTGAAGCAGCAAATGTACCAACATGCAAATTCTTCCAGCATCGATGAATGGCGAGGTAGAGTAGTATATATATTGTTGCTGGAAAAGACTAAGAGGGTTCAGAGGGATGACTATGTACGATTGAGAGTGGGATCGACGTACCGACTGTGAAAAGCGAAAAGGTGAGAGATTCCGATCGAGCATGCATGGCATTGATCGATCGCTGTATATATATTACATATCTACACTCGTTCTGCCTAATTAATTAGTGGGCGAAGCAAATCATTCTAGCGTGCATGCAAATGCAAATGCAAATGCTTGCAGATAGGTGATGGCCGATAGGAGATCGATCGATTATGCATGCATGGTTTGATGAGTTGATATACGGAGGAAGTTGTAGTAATACGGCGATCGAGTAGGAAGTACATATGTTGGTAGTTTTGATGATTGATGAGTGGATCCCAAGTTCGAATCATGTTCATGCATGCACCACCTACGTACTGCTGCTGACCACCTTTAACTCTTTTGGGCCTTCCATGCGTTAAGGCACCAACACAAGGTAGCTAGCGGTGATATACACTACCACTGGTGCTGCTTTAATGGATGATCCCCACCTGAGCACTGGGGATATCTCTCGTGTCTGCGTCCAAGGGATATTTTTCTATATCGATCTCTAGTGTATGCGCCCAAAGGATATTTCTTTATATGTTCACGTTGCACGGGTTCATTGCGGATTTTGCAAAAGTGTTGATCTTGTTGGCTCCCGGCTGATGACTCACGTTGAAGAATAAGTATATTGCCAACCTTTCCTATCCGTCTAAATAATAGCAGATCTACGAATAAACGGAGAGGGTTGTGCTGAGCCAAGATGTTCTGAACTATTTAGAATTTAGTATTTTGAGTTGACTAATACATATCTCTGCTCTCTTATGTACTTAGATTGGACCAGCATTATAGGCCCTCTGGGTCCTAGACCTGCCCCTACGTCTGAGAGTCAAATGCCACACACTAGCTTAATTAGGCTACGTACAATGTATACCTCAATGTTTATGCAACCATACACACTAGTGTGACAAAATTAAGTTGGCATCTTTCAGGCTTTTTCACTAACTCCAAACAAACAAGTGTCGGACGAAACGTTGGATGGGCACTATATACTTGTCCAAACATCCGTCTGCTTGCTTGTACAACAACGCGCAGATTATGTGAAGCTTTTGCCAACCGCTCTGTGCTACTCTGAGATCAGATTACCGGCAAGACCACAGCGGCAAGCATGCAAAAACACTAGTCAATTAGTTTCGATGATATATCTAGCCAGCATTCTACTCCGGCTAGCAAAATCTCACACCAAGGCAAGCTTGCTTGTACATGCATGATTTCATGGGAGGACGTAAGAGGCCAAAATCCTCCACGAGTACGTACGTGCATGTCGTCCGCTTGCATCGGCTTTTACGAAGCTCAGCTCGAGCGCAGTGAAGTGATCGAAGCCCCAACAACCACACCCTCTGATCTCTAGCTAGCTCCTCCATATTTCCTGCTGTTTAAGTTTCGTGCAGCAGAATTCATTCAATTTCTCACCTACGTACGCGACGGAGGTTGGTTGTTGGTGCAATTTGTAATCGTCCATCCGATCGAGCTTTACTTACTTAAAGGCAGTGGCGCCATACATGTCATGTGCGTACGTGCATCGATCGAAACGCCGTTCTGTGTAAAGCCGGACGATCGACGCATGTGAGGCTTGGAACCATGTATATTCATGCAGATCCAGGCCAGACCAGTTAACTGACAAGCCAGTTTTGTTTCTTTGCAAGGCAGCCCGGAACCGAAAGCTAGCTAGCTTGCCAGTCACCAGCAGCTACGTACTGACCTCACTCTACTGACCTCATTCGGTGGCGTCAATTAGGATCAGGACAAAAAAAATTCAAACGGAAAAAGAGACCAAGTCGATGCCTTCCCTAATTTTATTCTATCTTTTGGTTTTGATGCCGTTGCCTCATAGCCATTTTACTTGCGTACAACAATGATTGCCGGTGAGAAAGAGAGTTCGAAATCATGCGGCCATGGCAAATGAAATATGCAAACAGAAAAGTTTGTGCTTCAGCGGATGAAAGAGGGCATTGCATGCTTTCGCAAAAAGGCGGAGGGAAAAAGGCGGAGGGAAAGCAAGAATGAATGAACAAATTAAAGAAAGGAAGAGCTAGCTAGTGCAATGAAACCTGGGAGTACCTGATGGTCCTTATCCCCTTTATACTCCCATGCATTTTCCAGTTAGTACTACTAGACTACGTGATTACATGAACCATTGTCGAAGACCTAAATATTTTCTTCAGAAAGAAAACCATTAGTGGTGTGCAGTTTTCCAAGGCATCCCATGGTGGTCACTGATCAGTGTCATAGGATCGATGCAGTAACAATTTACTCCGTTCCATCCAAAAGAGATAGGTTAACGGCTTCTTTAACTCAAACGAATTTCATAAAAGATTTAAAGGATTCTATTTCTTATAAAAAATTTCTGTAGAGTTCTTTTGAGGTGAGAACCCGGAGTTTTATAGAACTAGAGAGTTGAGGCTAGAAAAATTATTTGCGCATCATTCGAATTCATGCATGAGATTTAGGATAAATTTAAAATTTTAATTTAAGTGTTTAACTATGAATAAGCAGCTAGTAGAGTAATAAATAAATATGCATATGAATGAAATAAGTATTATATAAAAAAGGTACTAGTTATATACCAAATAGTTGTACAAACATCAATTTACAAATTTGAGATATGTGTTCCAGAATATATATGGTATATAGAAGATCAAATAGAAGATATACACATATCTAAAATAAATAATCTTCAACACATAATATATGTTTGTATATACAAATAATCAAATTTCAAACACCGGATATATATTTCGGAATATTTGAGACATATACAAATCTGAAATGGAATAAATATATTACATATTATGTTAATGTAAATATATATACCAGTTATAAAAGAATATTACAAAAATTAATTACAAGGAGATTATAACAACTAAATTACAAGGGATATATTACAACAATTGGAGTTCTAAATATTACATCCTAATTGCTATATGCTACATTGGGCCATCTTTTTTTCTCTTCTTTTCTTCTTGCTTCCATGCTAATCTGCACATGCAAAACTCAACTAAAGAAGTGGAGGATTAGTGGTTAAAATGTATGCATCTCTCGTAGGGATGCAATTTTATTTTAGGAGGTTAATCAAACAGAACCAAAAACTGGTTTTGGTCCATTCAACAACAAATTATAGATTGGAGCCAGCTCAAGGCAACCTGGACAGAGATCTCTCACAACGGTAGTACAAAGGCAACACAAGTTTGGATTTGAGACAACATAGCTAACCATGAAGCTTCTAATAAGGAACCATTGTTTAACGAATCTGAATAAAGCCCACATCCAAAACCAGAGAGAAAGGCAACAATGCTAATTAATCATGTCTAGCCCACCTTGATTAAGTTAATTAGGATTTGGCATTCCCAGAAAATCCAGCCCATCTAAGATTTTCTAAAATATTAAATATTTTACGCTATGCAACCAGCCAACTCTGCTAACAAAAAAGCAACAATTTAGGCAACAAAGACAATACAAACATTATATACAAGAGTTCTAACCATCTCAACCTCAACAAGTTGAAATAACTAAAATACAAGAAAATCTTGAATTTTAATCTTGTACATCACATTTTCTATTAATTTTATTTTTGCTAACTTACTGGAAGCACTGACGCATAGCGAACGCACGCCAATTGTCTCGTGGATGTTGATTGTGCCACTCTTTTTGGTGTGCAAGAGAAATGACAACTGTCACATTGGAGGAGTCAAACCATATTCGTCATATTTATAACGTTTTGCAGTTACTAACTCAACAAATACTCAATTTTCAGATGTATCACACCTACTTTTTCATCTTCGGTTCAAAATTTGAAATCCCGGCAGCTGTCTTCTATCACTTTTGGTGGAGTGCTATTATTACCTTCCGTTACATGGGTAAACATTAACATGAGTAGGTGCATGTGCATTCATGTCGATAAACTATTAATAGTACTTTCATAAAAATAGTGCATAGCTATGTTTTGAACATCAGACATTCCAATTAGAATCAAAATTAGATACAAAATCAAACCTTCAAAATCAATCCAAACACCATAACTTTCCTCAACCAAAATTTTAATACTCCTCGTTAAGGAAGCCAGACAAATCATATACAGTACAAAAGTTCTAACTGTTTCGACCTCAACCGGTTGAAAGAACTGAAACAAGGGAAAGTCTTGAAATTTTAATCTTGTACATCACATTTATATTTTTTGTTTTTGCTAACTTATAGTGCCTACGCATGTTCTTGAAGCACCGGCGCATAGCGAACGCATGCCAATAGTCTTGTGGATGTTCATTGCGCCACTCTTTTTGGTGTGCATGAAAAATGCCACATGTCTCATTGGAGGAGTCAAACCATATACAACATATTTGTAATGTTTTGCCGTCACTAACCCAACAAAATTCACAACTTTTAGACGCCTCACGCATACTTTTTTATCTTCGGTTCAAAATTTGAAATCACGCCAGCTATCTTCTATCACTTTCGATGAAGTGCTATTATTACCTTCCGTTACATTGGTAAACATTCACACCGAGTAGGTGCATGTGCATTTATGTCAATAAACTATTAGAATAGTATTTTGTGCATCATTAAAATAGCGCATTAGCTAACCTATGTTTTGAACATGGGGCGTTCTAATCAAGTAGAATCAAAATTAGATACAAAACAAAACCTTCAAGATCCAAACACTATAACTTTCGTCAACCAAATTTTGAGTACTCCTTGTTAGGCAAGCCAAACAAATCATATACAAGAGTTCAACTTCATCCGGTTGAAAGACCTGAAACATGGGAAAGCCTAAATTTTTTTAATCAAATACATCACATTTCTATTATTTATATGTTTGCTAACTTATAGAACATACAAACGTTTTTGAAACACAGACAAATAACAGACGGATGCCAATTGTCTTGTGGATGTTGATTGCCACTCTTTTGGTGTGCATGAAAAAGTCAGCTGTCATATTGGAGGAGTGGAACCATGAATCTGTAAAGCTTTCCAGTTACTAACCGAATGAATACTCAACATTCGGACATATCGCACCTACCTAGTTCATATTCAGTTTAAAATTTAAAATCCCGCCAGCTATATTTTGTTATTTTCGGTGCAGCCTTGTCATTGCTTTCTATTATATGTGTAAACATTCACACCTCATGTCGAGTAGTCACACATGCACTTATGTTGACGAACTGTTACAATAGTATTTGATGAGTCATTAAAAATAACCCGTATCTAACATATACATCTTAAAAAATTATTTTTTTAAGATCGAACATCATAATCTAATAGAATCAAATTGGGTACCAGAAAATTCAAGCAACATAACTCTCCTGGATCCAAGTTTTGAAACAGTCAGTTATGCAAAGCCAAAAGCCAACCCTCCAAAAAACCAAGCCCAAAATTTCCCCCCATACATTGAAGGAGGGAAACTGAAAAGATGGAAAAAGGAAACAAATCAACCAACTTTCCCTCTCCCCCAGATCACAGCTATTTAATTCACCGTGCAACTTACAATCCAGACCCCGCTCCGCTCCCCCCCGTTGGTTTCCCCCTCGCCTTTCACCTTCCCCCTCTCCCCTCTCCAAGAATCCATCAATCAAACCGCACCGAGAGCGAGCGAGAGCGGAAGTAGCCATGGACGCGTACGAGGCCACCAAGGTGGTGTTCGCGCGGGTGCAGGCGCTGGACCCTGACCTCGCCTCCAAGATCATGGGCGTGCTCCTCATCCAGGACAAGAGCGAGGAGGACATGATCCGCCTCGCCTTCGGCCCCGAGCACCTCCTCCACTCCGTCGTTGCCAGGGCCCGCGCCGACCTCCTCGCCGCCACCGGACACCACCAAAAACCCTCCTCTCCCCCGGCGTCATGGGGAACGGACGAGGCACCGCCGTTCGCCGGCGGCGGCGGCGGAGGGGAAGGGTTTTACTCCCCGGAGGAGTACGGGTGCTGGTCCCCTGCGAGCGGTGGCGGGGGCCACCGCCGGAGCTTCTCGCTGAGCGACGCCGAGGCGGCCGGCGGGTGGAAGCCGTGCCTGTACTACGCGCGCGGGTTCTGCAAGAACGGCTCCTCCTGTCGGTTCCTCCACGGTCTGCCGGACCACGTCACCGAGCAGGACATGGAGGCCCTGCGCGCCAGGACCGAGGCCGTGGTGAGGTCAGAGCTCGTGGCGTCCGCCTTCCCCTTCTCGCCGTCGCCCAGGGGCCTCAACTTCCTGCTCCAGCAGCAGCAGCAGAGCGACTCCCAGAGGTGACACAATCCCCAAAGATTGCATTTTTATGTGCTTCCCCCCGTGCTAACCCTGCTATTTCAGGGCGGCGGCGGCGGCCATGCTGCTGGGCGGCGGCGGTGGCGACGACATGCACAAGTTCTCCACGCGGTCCCCACGGATGGACCGCGGTGACCTCGTCTCCAACCCTGGCGCGCGGCAGATCTACCTGACGTTCCCCGCCGACTCCACTTTCAGCGAGGAGGACGTGTCCAATTACTTCAGGTTCGTACCCTCGCGCCGCCGCCGCCGCCGCCATTTCTGCTCCCTTCTCTTCTGTTCCAGTAGTACCATTTCGTAGTCTTGACAATGGAATCGATTGCTCTGCGCAGCATCTACGGGCCGGTGCAGGACGTGCGCATCCCGTACCAGCAGAAGCGCATGTTCGGCTTCGTCACCTTCGTCTACCCGGAGACGGTGCGGCTCATCCTCGCCAAGGGCAACCCTCATTTCGTCTGCGACGCACGCGTCCTCGTCAAGCCCTACAAAGAGAAGGGCAAGGTCCCCGATAGGTTCAGGCACGTCCTCGTCCATTGCCATTGCCACACATTTTCCTCTTCACATTGTTTGCTTATTTGGGTTGATCATTTCAGCAAGAAAAAAAACAATTTTTTGACATTGATTTCTTGCTTGATCGCAGGAAGTTTCAGCACCCGCACCAGGGCGACTTCACCGGATGCACGACGCCCACCGGACTGCTCGATTCCAGGGACCCCTTCGACCTTCAGTCGCCACAGATCGGTGAGCAACTAATCCGCGCATGCATTCTTGCCGCATTTCTGCTCAGATTACAGCCCTTTTTAGGGAAAGATAACAGTTTTACTTGTGCGTTGGTACTAATCACTCATCGGTGTTGCGATTTGTTAGGGCCGAGGATGATGTACGGGAACATCGCCAGCCACGAGGCGTTCCTGCGGAGGAAGCTGGAGGAGCAGCAGCAGGCGGCGGAGCTGCAGCAGGCCATCGAGCAGCAGGGCCGCCGATTCATGGGGCTGCAGCTCCTCGACCTCAAGAGCAGGGGTCATCACCACCATCTCAGCTCCCCCGTCGGCTCACCGGTGGGTGTCGGCCATGATGATGGCAATGGCAGAGCTAATGGGAGCGTCAATGGCAATGGCAATGCCTCCAAATATGGGAGCGTCAATGGCAATGGCAATGGCAATGCCATCCATTTGGAGGATGTCACCATCCAAGGTTTCACTTCTTGATCTTAACAAGTTATCATTAACTCTCTCATTTGTTAGTTGTGATTCGTGACTTGATAGTTTCTGGTTGTGTAGAGCACAAGATGAGCAGTGGTCTTGCCATGAGGGCATCTGCTCCTGCTGCTATTTCTGCCATTGCTGCAGAAGGCAAGCAGGAAGAGGAGGGCAATGGGAGTCCCAAGCAGGGAGTCAACTCTGGGGAAGAGGAGAAGAGGGAATCTGGTCCCGGGGCAGCAGCACCCAGTGTTGTTTGTGGATTCCAAGAAAGGTAGGATTTATAGTAAATTATTTACCCAATGGGGCTGTTTCTTTTGGGGGAATGGAAATCAAAGGCACGCATAGAGAAAACAAAGCAAACTTGTTCTATCTTTTCCTTTTCTTCATCTAGGAGTATGTTACATTATTCTCTTTGACTAACAAAATGTGCCATTAAAGGCTATTGCAAAAGGAGATGAGGTGTAGACTGTTAAGAGTGCTAATCATAGGTTCTCCTAATTAGTAGTAACAAAAGGGCAAAAGAAGAGAATACAAAGGTAAAGGGTAGGTGAAAGGA
Organism: Stipa capillata; assembly: GCA_019208055.1. NCBI lineage: Eukaryota > Viridiplantae > Streptophyta > Magnoliopsida > Poales > Poaceae > Stipa > Stipa capillata. The sequence goes on along the minus strand of JAGXJF010005194.1, from coordinate 164,510 downwards.
TAAAAGAAACTAATAGCTATTGTTAAGCAGTTTCTTGTGCAAGTTGCGCCTTTTTTGAGGGGCTTTCCAGGATTGTTATGTTTCTTGTTATTTGAATCGCAGTGGCGTGGAGGAGCATAACTTGCCTGATAGCCCCTTTGCATCTCCCACCAAGGCCTCCTCCATTGACACTGCTGCAGCAGCAGCTACAGCTACAGCTACAGCTCACAGTGGTAACATCAGCAACAGTAGCAGCCCAAATCTGGTGGCCTCATCTCTGTTCCCCCCTACATCCACCCTTGAGCTTCCCCCCTACAAATCCTGCTTCTTCCAAGTGCCCAGGTAAAAAACATCAAGAATCCAGTTTACTTTCACCCTCCATGTTTTGTTACAGCATGTATGTAACAGGAGAGGTTGTTTTCTTGTGTGTTCTCCAGTTTCTCCCCTGGGCATGGAGCCATTGGGCTGTGAAAAATGGGGTCTCCTTTCCTCTCAATATGGGAGTAAGTATCAACAAGCCCCTATGTTTTGGCAGTGCTGTAACAATCAATCACTCAATTATGATGCATGTAAAATCAGTCTCCTGACAACCAACCCCTGATTGTTACGTAATTGCTTTTTTATGCAGGGACTCATGACCCCATCATGTGGAGGAGGAAAAGGAAAGCTTTAACAAATACTAAGTGTATCTTCAGAGAGGAACAGCAACAACAACAACAGCAACAAAGAAAGGAAAGAAATCTAGGTTGTTTTAGCTCTAGGCCAGCCTCAAGTATATGATAGTATAAATAATAATACTAGTCTCTTAATTAGCTGCTGCTAGTATCAAGCAAGAAGAACAAACCAGCATCATGCGTGCATTATCTTGTATGCTCCTGTAGTTGTATGGATCTCTGTATCATACAAGTATACCTTAGCTAGCTGCTTTAGTACTAGTAACTAGTCCTGGTAGCCAGTTGTTGTGAAGTGACATGGCTGCATACAGACATCAAAAGAGAACATGTAGAGAGAGAAGTAGTAAGAGAGAGAGGAGTGGACAAAAGCTAGACAGAGGTCACAGAAGGGAAAGTGATGAGAGTGGGGGCAGTGCTGGGACCAGAGCACTCAGTCACGGGTGCAGAGAATCAAAGCAGAATCACCTCTGCATCAGGGACAGTGCTCCTTACTGTGTCCTTTTGCCCATGCTCCGGTCAAGAAGTCATGTATGCTACGCTATCCATTCATTCCTCTGCATCTTTTGCTCTTGCCCTTTTCATCCTTGTAGAAGCTAGCAGACAGATATGGAAAAGTAGTTATCGTCATACATGTTCTTTTCATCACCATTTTATACTGGTGTTCTGCTGCTTGTTTTGAATTGATTGGGGTATGCTTGTCTGAAGTCTGCACACTTTCAAGTTCTGAAATTTTTTCGAACAAACGGGTCTGTGGCGACATTATCTCCTGAAAACAAACATCCCGTACTATGAGATATTGGAGAATGATGCGGATTCCATGCCTTGAATGCCTGACGAATTTTGTTTCAGGTGAGCCACATCTGAGTGATTGCTGTTTGGATTAACTTTGCTTGGTGGTAAATTACCTTGCCTCATTTTATAATCATTGGGAGTAGGTTACTCCTGGGAATGAGAACCAAGAAAACAAAGTGACTCTGAACCCCAGGCCGAACATGGCAACAGGACTGCCATTCCAACAGGGGACATCCCATCTTACTCGGTTGTTGATCCTGATTCCTAATCTGTTTTATGTATAAGTTGTTCTTGCATGGTCAACACTCGGTCAAGAGACCAAATGATCACTCCTGCTGCCAGCTAATTCTACAGTAAACATGGCATATAGTGGTACTGTTCATAACTACTACAAGGAGCATGCCATGATTTAACAGTAAAAATTCCAGTCGCAGTTTCCCTGTAATTTCAGAGTAACCACAACACAAAACATGCATCCTTGAATATTATCTCATTCCGTACCATAGATCGATCGATAATAATTCGACATCATGCTACAAGCAAGTTAACTGAAGATGGAGACACCATGATCTAGCTCTTGAGAAAAGCTTCACGAATTGCTTGGTACCTGAGTTTCAGCGTGTCCAACGGCGGCAGGTGATCCTTCACCGCCGGCGAGCTCAAGAACCTCCCCATCCATGCGGACAGCGACGGGAGCCTCTCCTTGGTGACCATGCTCACGCCGGTGATCTCCTCGTATATCGGGATCACGTACGACATAGCGCCGAGCGACAGGTCGACGAGCCCGGCGCTCTCTCCGGCGAAGAACTTTCTCCCGCCGAGCTCCTCCTCCAGGATCAGCAGCTGCGCCATGGCGGCGCCGTGTGCGTCCTCCTGCTCCTCCCCTTGTGTCGTGAACCACTTCCAGATCGGAGGCGAGAGCTGCAAATATTGCACACACACACACGCACTCATACTATGCTATGTCTGGATGATGACACCTGAAAACAAAGTTCAGAACAAGAGAAGGGAAGAGAAATTAATCGTTACCTTGCCATGCACAAACCTCGCCCAGGAACGGGCCATGACGCGCTCGTAGGGATCCTCCGGCAGGATACGGCCGCCGCAGTGACTCCACGCCTCGTCGATGAACTCGAGGATCACGTCGGATTCTGCTACCGGTTTGCCACGGTAGATCAGCACGGGGACCTTCTTGTAAACGGGGTTGTGCTCCAGGAGCGCGTTGCTCTTGTTCTTGAGATCCTCCTCGACATAGTCATACTCGACGCCTTTCATCCTCAGCGCCCATATCACCTTGTGGACGTAGGGGCTTGACCATGTGCCCAACAGCTTCACCTTCCCCGTCGCGTCCTCTTGATGATCCATGGCCGGCGAAGGTGGTGTACCGGTCAATTGGTGATCTATCTGATCAGTGCGCTAGTTTGCTGCTTCTGTAGTGGTCCTCTTGTGGTGGAGATCAAAAGTCTTAGCCTTTTGCGCCATGTGTGTTCGAGGAAAAAGTGTTTAGTCAGCTTTGGTGGCTTGACTTTTAGTTCTACACGCTAGCTCCATGGGCAGCCTCTTCTTCAGCAGCCTCTTGCCTTTGATCACCACGCGCTCCGGCTCCTCAGACTTCATCTTCTTCAGCGCCGTCGACATCGCTTGGGTTTGGTGTCCATGGCGGGGGATTCAGATGGAGACTGATCGGGTGTGCACGGTACATACATACGTGGGGTGGGCCGGGTCCGAATCCGAATCCGAACCTATGATGGTCTCGGGTTGGAGTTGGACTCTGGAGGGCCATCCGACGCGAAGCACAAATCTAGGCCCGTTTCCTCCCCTCCCGGCCTGGGCCGCGGCGGCCACCATGCTCGACTTTCTCCGGCGATCTTCCCCGGCCAACCGCGCCGCCAGCGATTCTGCTATCGCCTGCACGTGAGAGACTACCAACCAAAACAATTTCTCTCTGTTCTTTCTTCAAATCATCCTTGCTACCGCTAAAAAATGTATAGGACGTATAAGTGTCTTTATGATTCTAGTTCTAGAAATTAATTAACAAGCCGAAAGTATACTTTGTGCAACCCACTATTGTGGAAAACCACGTGCCTACTCCACTGCAGGTGTTCAGACTTCAGAGTTCTATAGACGGGTATTAGGACGAAATGGACAGAAGTTAATGTCAATTTTAGTATCCACACAATGACTGCAGGCTACGCTGACAAACATTCTTAGAATCTTGTGGCAGCTAGTGTAAAGCATTTCGTTTGCTAGGATGCTGAAACTTTTAACATTATTGTTCTGTTCTCAGCTGATGGCAGCAAGCAGTGCAAGTTGGAAACATCTGAAAATCTGCCAGTTCAATCTTGCCCTTCAGATAAGGAGCCGGATGTCACCAGTCAGTCAAACATAAGAAGCAAGGTAGTGCAGTTGCTGCAGTGTTAGTCTAGGATTATGTTTCTCACAATCGTTACCATGACATTTCGATCTTGTTCCTTTAGTTTCTTCTCCTTTCAGCGGCAACACTAATGACGCGATCTGAATCAGACAAGAACCTGTTGCTGCGTCCCCTTCCCAGCTGCCCAATCTTCTCTTCAACTGCAGATGTGCCGTGTTTACTACTGGTAATACACACCCTTTTAATGGTTGATATATTTTTTATCGTGTTAAGTGTTACCAAGACTTCCCAAGTTTCCAGCCTAAACGTCAGCTTAAATCGAGAAAAGTCTCGGTGTTACTAGAAAAGAGAAGGAAAGGAATACGAGACCTTGGAGCGTATATTTTTGTCAAAGACACGATCAATTGCCAAAAATATCTGCTTCTGCTACGCTCCTCTCCACCCCTAGGAGGGTATTTATAGGGTTTGAGGATAGAAAAAGTGAGATTACAATTTTACCCTCCCACGAGAGGGACTTTTACAACGGCGTGGTCGTCATTTCCCATGCATAGAAGATATTTTGGGAGAATATTTTAGGCATCTTTGGGAAATATTCTCTGACATCTTTGGTGGAATTCCTAAGCACGTCAACGCAGTCCTTGACAATGCCGACGCAGACCCTGACGGCGACGGACATCGGGACGTAGACTTCGACGATGTCGGACGTCGAGGACGTCGAGGTTGCTCTCGGCGGTATCGACGATGTAGACTTCGACGATGACGGACGTCGAGGTTGTCCTTGGCGGTGTCGGCGTAGTCCGTGATGACGGCGAAGACTGTGGCTGCCCTTGACGGTGTTGGTTTGGTCCTTGATAGCGCACGCGGAAGACTTTGAAAACGGGCTAGCGCGGGAACCCCTACCCCAACAAAATCCAATGTGAGGATGTCATGTAGCATAGATTCCATCACAGACGGAATTGTCAAATACATATCTACTACATATTTTCTGCATCATGCATCTTGTCGAACCTAATGAATAAGCGAGGTACAAAAGTGAGGTTCATTTTCTTCGAGATGTTTTACATTAGGATTTGGATTGCATAGGTATATTGTTATGTGTTTTTGAAATTCAAAGTAAACTTTACAAGATTTACCGATGTTCTTTGCTAACCTTTGGGTCCTAAGCGACTGCCAAACATTCTTGCACGTCCAAATATTGTTTGCACCTATTTGGATTAAATGTTAGTTCAGAATCAGAACTCAAGCTGGACTTATTATATAAAATATATTTAAATTGAGAAATAAAATTTATCAGAACTCTAATAGAATGAACTAAATCAAGCCTCGCATGTCTTTCTAGTAGTTTCCATGCCTCCTGTGTTTATTCACTTATGTCTTAATTGTTCCGTGGCTCGCTTTGTTGCAGATTGAATAATGCCATGCTTCTAGCTTTTTCTCATGGACCCTTTAGATATGGGAGCATCTATTTCTAAGTCAAACGAGAAAATGTTATTTCTAAGTCGACAACCTTGGACCTTGATTCTTTGTCTAGCGGTTAGCACATTTTAGAAATTGTGTGCAACTTTAAGTTTAGAGATGTGCAATTGGATAGTTACACATTTCTAGACCTAAAGTTACATAATTTTTTTTGTGCAACTGTATGTTTAATAATGTGCAACTTGGTCTATTAAGAAATAATAATTTCTCAAACGAGTGAGAAATAGCAAATTCATTTAGATATATAGTTTTACTAATGCATGGTTCTCACCCTACCATGTCAATAGGTACCTCATTGTCATTGATGATATATGTGATGAGAGTTCATGGGAAATAATCAGATGTGCATGGATTGATTGTAACTACTCGTATTTTTGAAGTCGCTAAAGTGGCCGGTGATGTTTACAAGCAAGAACCACTTTCTCCTAGTAGATCCAATGAATTATTCTATACAAGGCTATCTATTGGCAAATGCCAAACCTCTTATAATCACTTAGTTGAGATATCCGAAAAGATTTTACAGAAATGTGATGGTGTCCCGTTAGCTATCATTACAATAGCTAGTTTGTTGGCCAGTAAACCAAGGGAGGATTGGTCTGAGGTGTATGACTCCATTGGTTTTGGGTATGGAGATAACAAACAAGTTGATAACACGAGAAAGATATTGCTATATAGCTACTATGATCTACCATGTTATCTAAAGACTTGTTTATTGCACCTTACCATATTTCCCGAAGATTACGAGATCCGAAAAGACACTTTGATATGGAAGTGGATAGCCGAAGGTTTTGTTCAGGAGAAACCAGGTATGAGGTTATTTGAGCTAGGAGAGAGATACTTCAACGAGCTAATAATAGAAGTATGATCCAGCCAATAGAGGAGCCGTATAAGAGCACAATATGTGCTTGTCGTGTGCATGATTTGGTGCTCGACATGATCTATTCCTTGTCAAAGAAAGAGAACTTTGTTGTTGTATTGGGCAGTAATGAGCAACACACATGTCCAGAAAGCAATGCTCGTAGGTTAGCCATCCAAAAAAGAGTGCTGAATCAGGACGACCCTATGGCTAATACACCCATGCCTCAAGTGAGTTCTTTTAATGTCACCATGTGTCATCTTAATATGATGCCATCACTTTTAAGTTTTCAATGTTTACGGGTCCTAGCTTTAGAAGGGTGTATCTTCATGAAGGATCATCCTTATCATCTTGGGCATCTTGGGAGGTTACTTCAGCTGAGGTATCTCGGACTCTCGAACATGCCTATTACTGAGCTCCCGTCAGAAATAGGGGATCTAAGGTTCTTGCAGACACTAATCTTGTGTAGAACTGAGATATACAAATTGCCACGGAGTGTTGGTCTGCTAAGGCAATTGAAGTGCTTGCACTGGGAGGATGGTTTCACAGGAGTGTTGGATTGGATCGGGAACCTAACATCTCTGGAAGAGCTATGGTTGCCGAATGTCTCTCATAATTTTTTGAAAGAGCTGGGTAAGCTGACTAAGCTTAGAATTTTCGTGATCTGGTTACGAGGTTCGTACAGTGCTAAGTTGTTCAAAGATTTGATGGAGTCCCTATGCAATCTGCAGAGGCTCTACGACATTAGTGTTTGTTTTAAACGGCGCTCGCGTATTGAGCGGGCCAGTTGCGAATTCTATGTGCCCGTTTGGCGCCTTCGTTATTTGATCCTGTACCGGGTCCTATTTCCTAGACTACCGTCATGGATGGATTCATTGCGTCTCCCGCACCTATTCCACATGTATCTGGAAGTGGAGGCCGTGGAGGCGCAGGATGTGGGGATCCTTGGGAGGTTCCCAGAGCTCATTAGCCTCCATTTGGAATTGGCTACTCATGGGGACGTCTTCCCTGACGTCATGCACGGTGGTCAATTCCCCAAGCTAAGATACTTCTACACGACCACAGAGCCCAGGTTTCTACAGGGAGCTATGCCCAGCCTTGAATTTGTTCGCTATTCTGTCCGGCAAAGCAGGCCTGTAAGACTGCCAACTTGAACGGTGATTTTGCTAGCATTGGGAACCTCCCTTGTCTTCAGAAAGTCGAAATCTCAATTGCATATGCCAGCGAATCGGACTTGGAGGAGGCAGAGGCATCGTTGAGGCACGCACTGAGGGTCCATCCCAACAGGCCCACACTTGAGGTACGTACGTACGTACTACTCCTCGTCATACACACAACAGCAAGAATAATTAAGGACAAATTAAGTTTTCTTTCTCTTTTCGCCTAGCTAATCGATCACCTTTCTTTCTTTCTTAGTTATTCCACCACCTTCTCACCGGCGAAGCATCCAGTTCCAAGGAGACGCGCTAAGAGGTACTACTCCTTATTACCATAACACTAGTGCTATATATTCCCATTTTTCCCTTTTTCTGGTACTAATAGTATATGGTCGCTACTCGATGGCCCCAGCTTTACTTTGGATAAAAGGGGGCCATATATTTTCTCACTCAATGTGGGCTACGCAGCCCCCCGTGGGTATGTGTACGTGTCTATACACAATGCTCATATATATAACTATCCTTACATTTGTGATTCAACTTTTTAGTAGGTCGGCACTATTCTTGAAGATGTACTTCTGAAACTACGTCACCAGCCGGTAAGACTAGTTAGTTCATCATTCGTTCGGATTAGTCCACGGCTCGATAATAAAAGAAAGAAAAAAAAGTGAAAATGAAAAGGAAAAACATGAATTTTTTTTACCTGTCACATTTTTATATTTATTTTGTTGCAGTTTTTAAAAATATTAAATTTGTTGGCTCTTGTAGTCTGTAGCTTTATTATTTGGTCAAGGCAAAAAAACTCTAAAAATATGGTGTTGGGAGGGTGGGTTGTGTGTGTGCATAGGGAGTGGGGTGGGGGGACTCCGCCTGTGCCATTTCAAGGTTACACTTTATGTTGCACCCAAGCCCAGTAAAAAGAGAAGGGACCACCCATACACTATGCTCTGTCTTCCCTTCGTCCCCTCATCTGTGACAAAGCGAAGTGTTGGTCACCTGAAACCGTAGAAACATATTTTTGGAAACACTAGAACGAACATTTTTGTTGGGCCCAACGAGGGTCATGGATATAGGTGAGTGCTTTTGTCTCGAGGAAGGCTCTTGGATGTACTAGCTCCAGTTTATGCTTTGAAACAGTTCTGGAATCTGATGATGAAGCCTGGTTTTCAGGCATTCTGCTAGCAGTTGAAGAATATGTAAGCCTGTGGGCTGTTTAGCATTATTTCAATAATCACTATATGGTGTAAACTGGTTGGGCTGTGTGCGTCATTTCATGCAGAGGCTGTGGGAGATAATAAAGTCTATCTTTTTAAAATATAAAATAGAATACACATGATGAAACCGGAATATTTGGCTCGGTTTGCAGCCCCAAATTAGCTAGCCAATATTTGGGCAAACCTACAACTGGCAATGCCAAAAGTTATCAAAATTTGGCAAGTTGGATGGTGATTGGTTTGTCGCCAGTAAGGTAGCAAAAATGTAGCCTTACCAACTTCATGAGGTATTGCCCAATTTTGGAGCCAAACTTTTTTTGGCTTGGCCAAAGTTTGGCTTGGAAGAATTGGCTTCAAACCAAGCACAATAAGAACTTTTGCATAATGAAAAGCTAAAGTTTAACTCGTATGAGCATTCTTCTACATGAATGTGACCGGCTTGTGAATTTCCTCCCTTGAGAAAGTTTGTGCGCATCGCATCTCCCTTTCGGATAAAAATGTTAATGATAGGAAGGTAATATGTATGCTTAATTAGTTGCTTTTACCACCAACCTCCAATTGTTATTATCTTTTCGATGATAGGAAGCCAAAGAGGCAAAAGGATCCAGGAGAAAGGAAAAGGAGGAGGTATGTAGCTGGTCCAAACTGCCCTCACCCCCACATGATCTCAAACAGCTTTATTTTTGTGCGGTCTCTTTCTTTCTGAAGGAATATTTTTGTGCGATCTTGCGGTGGCCAACATTCTGATGTTATACATTCGCATTAAGGCCAAGTGCTTACATATAGATGGACTATGATTTATTTATTTATTTTGCCTTGAACACCAAAGCAGTCCAGTAATAATGACTTACTCCAGCAGTCGAGCAAGCATGGGGGAGTGAATTATCTAATTTGCAATGCTGATTGATACGAGTATACAGATACAAAGATGTCATGTATACACTGACTAATTGGCTGACAGGAGAAACAGATAAATGAAAGTATATAATACTACTGTACTGTACAAGTCGTTGTGTCGTGTGCACGTGTGTGAGGCGCAAATTTTGGCAGGATGTTTGCTTGTCAGGTAGGTGTCTGTGTATAATACTACTACTAGAGTCTGTTGTTTAATGAGCCAATGGCGACCTGACAGCAATATAGAATAGCTAGAGAAGATCTGCTCTGCCTGCGTGCATGCTACTGCCGACCAACGAGTTCATGGGTTTACATATTGCCTTTGATATGTCCGAACTCCGAATGCAGGTATATGCAGTAGTAGTAAACAAGTCACTGACAGCAGCCTTGCTTTGATTCAGGACTCAGGTGCATGTATAAGCTGACTGCTTCCCCAGCTTGGTTATATAGATGTGCCTGCAAGCCATAAGCTAAAGGTTTTACCTGCAGAGATGTCAGTGACTTTTAGATGAGGCAGAGTAGTTACTGAACCGATCGATCTGTGGCAGATGAGAGGAAGAAGACGACAGTGATGAACCAGTCATTAATGGATGGATCTGTAGGGGAAAGTAGAGCATCAGCATGTGGTGACCAACTGACGACGAGGAAGAGTAGTTGTAAATTGAATGGGATCGATGGTAGCAAGTAAAGCAGATCTTCGCCGTCGAGTGTACGTATATACTCACAAAATTTGATAAAAAAATGTGACCATACACGTCTGTTGGCATCTTAGATAAAAAGTAGAGTGATGTTTAAATAGTACCATTCTTTTCGCTTTGGATATGTGATCATATTTTTCATCAAATTTTGCATACGTACTTGTTATAGCATGATGTCTATCCATGATTTTCATTTTAAGAATCACAACACTTCAGAGTGAAAAAGGCACATTTCAAATATAAGATGGAACGTACTGCACCTTCGGTGGAGATCAGAATTCTCGGGCAGCAAAGTAGAGCGAAGTTACTGCAAGTGAAATTTAAGTAAGGCTAGGATGATGATGATGGGTGACAAATTGACAATCAAGAGGTGGAAGAGGACAGCATGCAGCGTCTGCAACCCACGAGCTGCATGGCTCCTGTGAGGTTGGGGCTCACTCCGGTCCGGTTTCTTCACCTACCTTAGCTAGTACAGTTCTTAGCAAACGAGAGGCGCCGTTGATCTCGGCCAGTTCACTGTACACTCTGCTCCACTCCACGGGATGATGATTTCATGGTGGAATTAATTGAAATCCATCCAACCTGAAGCTGGCAGGCTGTACTGTTGCATAGTATTCGCACTGCCTGAGCAATTAACTCTCCTTCCTTTATTCCCTACTAATACATTAATTTTTGCGGTTAAACGATAGAGCGCGCAGTCTCTTAACCTCGCTGAGTTTTATGTCTCATCCACCACGAATTGATTAATTAATCAATGACCAGAGATCGATCGATCACATGGGATCGAGAAGCAAACAGGGGCCGGAGATCTGGGAAAAAAGCGACAGTGATCGCAAGCTACTACTCGATACATATTTCCTCTAGAAAATAGAGATGGTACCTATGAACTCTGCATCAATTGATGGCGTCTGTATCGATTGATGCGCGTGATCTTCATGCATCCATGTGACAATTCGATTCCGTCGAAAGTGCTTTAATTCCAATGGAAGATGGCATCAGCTGCTCTGCTGAAAACAACGACGCCAACCCACCCACTGACATATTCTTCAGTCCTAGCACGGACAAAAGTAGATCTTAATCAGGGAAACGATTTTGAGAAACCTACTACTTGAGAAATTGACAACGCACGGTCGATCGATTTCACATGAAACCCATTTTCTTTAGGAGAAAAAGAAACACGGGAAACGGATTGGGCGCAGACCGCAGAGAGATATAGAGAAGAGGGGTGTGGTCGGCTGCTGCTCACTCTACAGCCTCACACTCTCACTCCACTCCACTTCACTCTCTGCAGCCTCCACTACACTACGCCTGGTCAGTTCGTCAGTTACATGTAGCACTCTCCAAGAAAACCGCCTCCGTCTCCCCCTCGTCTCCTTCCTGCTTAGCTTAATGCGGAAGTAAACTAATCACCAGCAGCAGCAGTAGCAGCAGACGCAGCGGCAGCAGCAAACCGGAGTACGGACGCGTATGAAGGGCCACCACCATTCGGTGCCGCCGTCACCGGCCAAGCGCCGCTGCACCGGCCTGGCGGCCGCCGTGCCGGCCCTCGTGCTCTGCTCCGTCCTCCTGCCCCTCGCCTTCCTCCTCGGCCTCCACCACACCGGTAAACCACCATTGCCTTCTCGCCTCCTCGGATCTGTGCTGATTCCGTGTAACTGTGCGTGCGTGCGTGCAGGGTATGGATCGGAGGAGCGCGCCGCCGTTGTCATCAGCACCGTGAGATTTTTCATACAGATTTTTCAACTTTGCTACGGACTGGCCTTCTCTTCTGATTCCTGCATTTCTTTTTAGAGTTTATCTTCTGATTTCTGTGTAAAATTTCCTTTCAGGAAGTGGGTCTTGGGAAGCATAAGCATCTGGATGGAGGCATGAAGCACAAGCTACTCAAGGTACCGTACTACTGTGCTCACGGGTTCATGCTGGATTTGCGAGGAAAAAAAGTTGCAATTTTGCATCGCGTTCTTGTGCATATTGTGGTGTAGATTTATGTCAGCATCAGGAAAGGAAAGGATTTTCTGAACATCATTCTCAATTTTGAGGTGATTTTTTCCTGCTGGTTTCAAAAAAGTTCACAGATTTAGGGCGTTCATGCATTGCGCGTGTGCGTGCGTTGTTTTCGTGGAGGTGAGCTGCTTTGCTGACGCTTAACCACCTACCTCTACTTGCTTTGTAAGACAGGGCTCTGTGTTGCTATTCTGGTGTGTGGCCTCGCACGATTTTTCTCTAATGATGTCACTGATGAATGGACTTAAACTGCTACTGATCTGAAGATTCTTTCGTCGTATACATTGCATGATTCCATTGTGCGCCGATGAATATCAGTTGCTTCCTCTTCTGTCTTTTGTCCTTGTCTGTATTGTGTAACCACATGACATGTGGTGCTTGGGAGATTGTGATCTGGATTATGGAGTAGACTAGAACAGGCCATGGAGGGGGTGGAGACTCTGCATTTGCAGTGTTCTGCTGAAATATATTGTGTTGTATCACAATTGACAAGTGATAGCAAATAGATGAATCAATTTGTGTGTGCAATACTGGTGCTAAACCTCTGCGACGTATGTGCACACTTCTGCCAAGTTGATATTTGCTGGCTTGGCTACAGTATCCTAACATTTTTTTCCCGAGAAACCTCCTGCACTAACTTTTTTTTTCTTTTGACTATTTTACTATTTTATTAATCTCCCCTTTTTCCGTGTAAGCAGGATGTTTCTAAAACGATAACTTCTGGATCTAACGGGATTTCAGGCAAGAAATCTAGTAAATCAAAGTCCAAAAATCTTGCTGTCAAATCAAAAGCAAAGCTCAATGGTGCATTATCCTTAGCTGAGCTAAAAAATGACACCTTCAAAAATAGAGGTAAGCAATGCGGGTTCAGATTTTGCATGCTGCTACTTTTATACTACCTCCATGTCACAATGTAGGTCGCTTTAGATATTAACATGGTATCCAAGATGATATTTTGACCATCTACTTCTATAAAAATATGTTTCCTCAAATAAAACTAAGTATACATTATGAAAGTACATCTCATGACGAATCTAGTGATTTCAATTTAGTATTGTAGATATTGGTAAGTTCTTCTATATTGATGATCAAACTTAAAAATATTTGTTCACAAATTCTAAAACGACATACATTGTGACATGGAGGAAGTACTTGGTTAAGTAGGACTGCCATGATACTTCCATTATCCTTCTTACTGTATTGAATGGTATTTCAGGACCTCATACACAGAGAAGATATCAACTAAAGGGCTTATCATGGAGATCAATGGTGAGAAATGGTTTCTTTTTATGCTTACAGTGTTGAAGATTTTAAGTACTCTGCATTTCAGTTTTAAATCATAGCAGAATTGTCTCGAATGCATACCCAACACATGAACTGTGAGCTCAATTAAGGTATTTGTACGGCTATTGCTTTGATGCCTTAACCAATTGGGTTTCACGGTTGACAGGATTTTCAGGACGTTGAATGGTGAATGCCAAATGTATCTGTAGGAACTAGAAACATTGTTTACTTCCAGTGTGGCATCAATAATAATTTCATATGTGTTTGCGTGTGTTAAACTTGCAGTGATTTTACACTATATAGTAAATTTATCTTCAGACCAAGTTTTGTACCTTCATAATTTCTTGTTAGATATCTTGCTGCTGTTAGCGCTTTCAGTCAGGTGAGAAAATATGTCTGACATAGTCTGCAGTGCAATGTCCAACATTTTTTGCTCTGAAACATAGTGCATGGTCCCCTTTCCCACCTTTACTAGAGTTATTCCCTGATGAAAAATTACTGAAGAACCTAATATTTACTCTATAGATCTTGTACATTAGACGTCTGGTGCATCTGCTTTTAGATGTTTATAGAAATGTAGTTGCCATTGTTATTGACTCATAGCCTAGTCATCGACTAGTCGGTTATTAGTTGTGTGGCTGCTGGTGACCTCGACTTGAATGAGCCGTGATGGATCTTCAGAGACATGAATTTCAGGATTTCTGAAGTTATACAAGCATGTCTTTAGAGATATTGATTTTAGTTGGATAGTATCAGAATATTTTTGTAGGTGTTGATGTAGAATGTGTGTCCTGTACTCCTGTGATCGTCTCTGCTTAAAGAAGGCCATATATTTTTGTACTAGTGGTCTAGTGGATCCTTCAGAACTCTTCTACTTTTCTGCCATATGATACTGAATTTGTTTTCTGACAGGATACTACTGTTGATTTGGAGGAGAACCAAGGTCAGGAAGTAGCACATGAGGAGAATCCCAAGTCCTGTGAACTTGAATATGGAAGCTACTGCCTTTGGTCTGTTGAGCACAGGGAAGTGATGAAAGATGCTATTGTGAAGAGGCTTAAAGATCAACTTTTTATGGCAAGAGCGCATTATCCTAGTATTGCAAAACTGAAGCGCCATGAAAAATTTACACGTGAACTGAAGCAAAACATTCAAGAACATGAGCGCATGCTCAGTGACACCATTACAGATGCTGATCTTCCACCATTGTGAGTCTCGTCTTAGTGTTAAAATAATATCTGCTTCTTTGATTTTAATAAAGCTTACATTTCATAAATAGTTAATATGAGCAGTAGCAATTTCACAACTGTTTTTTTTTGTTATATGGTGTACTAATTATTTTGCTGACCCTATTTAAATTGGGTTTAGTACTAGTCTGACAGGTACCACAGAAATATGACTTATATTTGACCCATATGGCCATAGTATCTGATGCTTCCATCTGGAATTTGTACGGAGGCACTAAACTATCTGTTGATTCTACTTAATGCACCCCCTACTTTCCTTTTTTGCCTGATATCTTTATCTCTACATGCGAACAGCATGACTTATTTTCATTTTAATAGCTGATTTTGGTGTATGTACATTTAGATTATATAAGTGATTTGATAGATAGTGCTATCATGTCTTTGTTTGATGTGTCAATTCAAAATTTCCTTGTTGCAAGCAATGAAGTATACAACATTGAAAATGATGTGCATGGCATTACTTTTATAAAATACTGCATGTATTTTGTTTATTTTGCCTGTTCATTATTCCCAAAGGTAATGACTACTTGCTCTTTTTAGATTTACAAAGAAGCTAGAGAAAATGGAGCACACAATTGAAAGGGTCAAGTCCTGTGAAGTAGGTTGCTCAAATGTTGAACGGAAACTTAGACAGCTACTTGATCTAACTGAAGATGAAGCTTATTTTCATACAAGGCAGAGTGCATTTCTATATCATCTCGGGGTCCAGACTATGCCGAAAACTCACCATTGCTTGAACATGAGATTGACATTAGAATATTTCAAATCCACATCCATTCACATGGACCAGTTAAATAAGCAGAAGCTTGAAAGCCCTACCTTCCATCACTATGTAATGTTTTCCAGGAATGTACTCGCAGCTTCAACTACTATTAATTCAACAATTATGAACTCCAAGGTATAAGTTCTTCCAAGTAATTAGAATTCTTATTAGAAATTCATCTCGGTGCTAACTTATGTCCCGTGGCACGTTTCAGGATTCTGGTAGCATTGTTTTCCATTTGTTTACCGATGCACAGAATTTTTATGCGATGAAACATTGGTTTGACAGAAATTCCTATTTGGAGGCTAGTGTTCACGTAACTAACATTGAGGATCACCAGAAGCTCTCTAAGGATGTTGATTCTCTTGAAATGCAACAATTATGGCCTACAGAGGAATTTCGTGTCACGTTTCGTAATCATTCTCAACCTTTCCAGAGGCAGATGAAAACTGAGTACATATCTGTTTTTGGCCATTCACATTTCCTCCTGCCTGATCTTCTTCCTAGCTTGAATAGAGTGGTTGTTCTGGATGATGATTTGATTGTCCAGAAAGACTTGTCATCTCTGTGGAACCTCAATATGGGAGATAAAGTGATAGGTGCTGTACAGTTCTGTGGAGTTAGATTAGGTCAGTTGAAATCTTATATAGAGGAACGTAATTTCGACACCACTTCATGTGTGTGGTTCTCTGGTCTGAATGTCATTGAATTGGAAAAGTGGAGGGATCTCGGCGATACCAGCTTGCATGGTCAATTGCTCCAAAAGGTCAGTAATGCTTGCCATTCCTCTTATAGTCCTGTCAAGAGAAACCCATATTCAGTAATTAATTTGTTCTCATACGGAAACTTGTAGCTTCCTCTAGTAGCCCTAGAACCATCCTTTCCCTATGATCTCAAGAAAACAGAACTCATCTGATGCATTACCTTTGCTTTTGTAGTTGCAAAAGGACAGTTCATTATCACATCGGCTTAAAGCACTCCCTAGAGGTTTACTTGCCTTTCAAGACCTGATATATCCTTTGAAAGATTCATGGGTTCAATCAGGTCTTGGATATGATTATGGAATTAGCCATATCGATATAGAAAAGGCTGCTACTCTTCACTACAATGGTGTCATGAAACCTTGGCTTGATTTGGGGATACATGATTATAAGAACTATTGGAGGAAGTATATGACTAATGGTGAGAGGTTCATGACAGAATGCAATATACATTAATAGCAGTGACGATATGTTATACACACCACATTTGTGGGAATTCGAAGCGGCAAACCTCATGAACTTGCTTGAACAAAGGGAATGTGATGAGAAGTAACTGGATGCAGTATTTGTGATGAATCAAGTACACCTCCACAGTGGCACCACGTCAATTCCACATAGGAAAATAAGCTAAAATGCTTCCTGCCAGAACATTACCAATTTTACAGCTAGGAAGCCAGCAGGGACACCAGCATGAAACCTGTTTGTTATAGTCAGATGAGTCTTTTCATTTGCTTCTTGGAATTGCAAAAGTGCAGTTCCTTGCTGATCATTTTTTGTATAAATTCTTTCATGCCATCTTTTTGCCCATTGTGTAAGAGCTACACTGAGAAACATCAATGTTGACAGCGGCATGGCATGTACAGATAATAAATGCCTCAATCAGCAACAATTTGCTTCCCATTCTTTGCCGCCAGGACAACTGTTAATATTGTGGGATGTTGAATCTCAATTGATTGCATGGTATGTTGATGTTTGTTTGCCACCATCGCGTTCCTGTGAGATCTTTATGTTGTGCAATTCCCAATCTGTTCCCTAAAAGAAATTTTAGAGCTCAGATGGTAGTACCACAGAATGTTTGTATTGTTTCTGGTGAAATCACGGCTAGCACATCAATTTGATACAGGTAAAACACATACAGCTTGATCAGCTTCAACGTCCCAAGATAACAAACCATCGTCATTTACATTTATCTTCAGTAAAGATCTAAGCTTAATCTGTTAGGCGATTGCTGATTTCTGTAAACAACGCTTTCATAGCTGGTCTTATATTTTTATTTCTGTATAAGAAAGGTAAACGGTAGCTATCTTGAAACTGGACAGGGCAAGTCAGAAATTTCAGCTTTGGTGTTACAAGTCATGAAGCTTAGGACCACGAGAATAATAACCTTCCAGAGGACACTTACAATGTCTCTGCAACTCCAGGTACCTCTCCATATCGAACCTATGCTTGTCGCAAAGCTTTCTCCTCCTCGACAAGAACAGCCTCTCCATGAAGTCCTGATACGTCGGATCCCTCGAGGTCACGAGGAAATAGGTGTAGCTGACAAGCAGCCCAGATGTGGTGCCGAAGAAGGCGACCGGCTCCATCACATCCCATGAGAGCTCCCAGAATGTGAGACGGAAGAAGAGGCTGATTTGGGTCATAAAGAACCCTAAGCCGGACCAAAGGATACACCGGACCTGCTTGTGCGCCAGCTTGTCGATCTCTTCTTTCTTTAACTGCATCTGCTTGAACTCTTCTTTCCTTGGGTCGTTCTCCAGTTCGACCGCAAGCGGCACAGCTCTTCTAACCAAGTCCACGACCTACAAAATGGTGAACAATCCATCATTATAAGCTTCAGCTGGAAAATTTAACATCATGAGTGGACTCCTGTTGTGCATCATGTACGTAATTTACGGAAAATCTTCAACCCTTATCAAATCGCTCAGATAACTATTCTTAATTGTGCACCTGAAAAGAAAGAACCCACAAAATGTTGCTATAAAATCTTCCTTTAGCTAAAAAAACAAAACAAATTGTTGCTTCCCCACAGTTGAAAGCAACAGAAACAATCTCAAATTGATGATGCAATCCTTGTGAATAGGTTTAAGCATAAAGCAATAAACTTTATGTCATGTCAGGTGGTGCTTAGATGTTTTAAGTGGCGTGGAAGTCACCTGAAAAGGAATACAAGAATCCACTTTTCCAGATTAGAGCATCCTATGGTTTTTGTTCTGACCAAGTGACCAGTGACCAGGCTAGGTGAAGATTGAAGAACATAGTGTTTGGAAATTGCAAAGGGAAACCTCTTATTTCTACCACATTTTGGTTTGGTTAATTACGTTAAATTCCATCGACATCTTGATTATATGATGCTTTAGGTAACTATTGTTACCTCTCAGTTAAATAAATCCAATGTTATCCCTCTTTCACTATTTCACCACTGATTAGTTTATGAAAAATCCTAATACAACAGAATTGAACCCATATATTGCGACGGCACGGGCGCACATGTCTACTGGAGCCAAGAGATTAGAGTTGGTTATTAGGGGATTTATGTCCTAGTTTGGCTGGAGGTTTAATAACAGGCTCTATAACAGTTGACTTCTATGTCGCTTGACGCCTTACAACCTTTTTTAGTTCTAACTTTGAAATGATTTTGTATTTATCGGCTGTGTGCATCTTTGGGTGTAGAGGCCGGGAGAGTTTTACTCCTCCATTATCTAAAAAAAATTCACGTAATGTAAACAGTAGTCAACAACATTTGACCCATTTGACCAAAAAATCATTGTCCACCAAGAATGCAACATTTACCACAGGAATCCGTCAGCCCCAATCCGTACATTCCCAACTCCAATATAACCGTATGCTGCAAAGAAAAGCGAAAACTAGCATAGATAAAAAGAGAAAGTCTATTTTTGATCTCTCAATTATTGTATCAGTTTCATTTACACCCTGAACTTCAAAACCATCTAATTTGCACCCGCAACTACCAAAACCATTCATATGGGTTTAATTTACACCCTAAACTTCAAAATTGTCTAATTTTCATCCTCAGTTACCAAAACCATTCAAATCAGGTCCCAAGGCAGTATTCTTGAGCGGTTCTGCGTGACGTGGCATCCTGTTAAGCAACTGTATTCCAACGTGGCATTTTAGTTAGCAAACGAAAATTGTCTAAAAAATCAGGGCCATATGTTAGTCTTTCTTCCCTTTTATTTATTTAACAATAGGGTCAGTGCAGCTCGTGGGGAGAGAAAATGGCAGTGGCGGCAACCATTTTTGCCGCTACTTGTTCCTGTCCAGAGGTAGAAGAACCATCTGATGAGTGAGCCCCATGTGAAAATGTGTGTTTGTGTGTGCATGAAAGGGAGACGCGGAAATGGTTGTACATCTTGTACTTTGGTGTATGAGGTGTCAAATGTGATGATTTGGCTGCCAAGTTACTAAATACCACCCACGAAACTAGCTTCTAAACCTAATATAAACGGTTTTGATTATTGAGGGTGCAAATTAAATGTTCTGAAGTTCAGAGCGTAAATTAAACCGAGATAATAGTTAAAGACGCAAAAATAGACTTCCAGGCCTAGATAAAATTGCACTTGCAGTTACAGATTTTTACGGATTTTTTATCAGCTTCTAGCCTACTCATGGATTCCGCTGGTAATTAGTAACGGTAGAACCTCCATTTCACAAACCATGGCTAATAAAATGCAGCAGAAGGATGCGCAGTTCTTTTTTGAAATCAAAAAGGAGTATTTGAGTCTCTAAACAATTTGAAGGCGTAGGATTTTGAAGAATGTGACCTTCTCGGGGTGTAGGTATGCCTTGTCCCGGAAGAGCAGCACGACGCCGGCGTCGTCCATGGCCTGCGCGAGCCCCTCCGCCTCGCCGAGCGTGCGCGCCGCCCCGGCCTCCACGCACGCGTCCAGGAGCTCCCCGTACCCGACCACCTCGTCACTCCCGCCCCGCAGCCGCCGCTTCAGCGCCTCCACCCCCACCAGCCGCACCAGCCGCCGCGCCTCCGCCGCCGTGATCTCCGGCCCAGCCGTTGCGGCCGGCCTCGCAGCCGCAGGCCGCGGCGGGGAGAGGAGGCGCCGGAGCGTGTAGGATGATGACGGAGACAGGGAATGCGCACGGAGGCGGGAGGCGGTGGCGCGCCACATGGCGGCGGGTGAGGTGGTGATCGGAGAACGGCGTGTCCGGTGGGGTGGCGAGGTGGAGGGAGGAGAAGTGGAATGGAGTGGAGACCGTGCTGGTCTTCGTCCCTACGTAATCATCTTCTGAATTTCTCTTTTTGAACTATCAAAAGGTAGACGAAGCATCAAGCAAACGACGATGCCATATCTCTCCTTGCATCTTTAAGCTTTTTCTTCTAGAGGACGTTGCATCTTGAACCTCTTGTTCTTTTTTGATTTTTTTTCCCACAATCAGTTGCATCTTTAACTCCTTTGTTTTTTCAGGGAATGCTGCATCTCTTAACTCTCGTTTTTTAGATCATGGTGCATCTTTAACTTGGACAGGCATTCTGAACTCTGAACGAACTGAAACAAAATGAAAATCCCGTTGCGTTAGTGATGCGAAGCTCATGAATCGTGTTTCTTTTCTTTTATTTTGAGCAACAGGCCATGAATCCTGCTGCGTCACTGTCCATGTCCAGAAATTATCAGTCTAAGGTCAAGGAGGTGATCTGCCTGCTGAGCTTGAAAGCACAGCCCAATAAATCGTTAAACTCCTCCTGCAAAGCATATGGCAACAGCCGAAATTATGTGCTCAACTTCTCCGGTGAAACTGGCCCGGCCCATTACCTTTCACTATTTCATGTTTCGATCATTATTCAGGTTAGAGGATGCTACTTCCCTCCCAAAAAAGTACGAGAATGCTATCCAACTTTGAACGGATTCACCGAGCAGAATAATAGACTTTTCACAGCGAGCCCACAGCGAGCCTACTAACTGTTGGGTGAACCGAAATGTAGCTACTACCTCCGCTGATAAACCTCGATGAGTGGAAGTAAACGTAAACCGAGTAGGTAGTATTATCTCGTATCAACCGAAACTGAGAGTGGCCATGCTGCGAAACCAGGGAACACAACAAATTGCTACTACTAAGTACTACTACATCGTGCCCAGAACAAGAGCGTGCAGCGTGCCAGGGCATGCAGTAGAGCAGTAACTCTTCTCCAACAACCCAAATTTATCGCTTTGCAGAAGCAGGAATGACTACCAAAATGAATGCACCTACCAACTCCTCTGAATCTCTGATCCCTGAATTTCCCCATGGCTCCTCCAACTGGACACCAGCAGAAAGGAAGGCTCCTCCTTTCCACATAAACGCGACGTGACACTTGAAGGCCATGCCAGCATCAGGTCCACAAACTAGCTGCCCGGATCGATGTGCATATATGTTTGCCATGCTTGCTGGGATAACATGTGCACCAATTTGTTTTTTGTTTTCTTGCTCCATGATTGAAGAATATTCAGGACCATTACACTGCATGCACTATCTTGGCCCACACAATCACCATTAAACAGTTTGATTGATCTTATATACACCACCTTACGTGTTGGATCGAAGCTGTCATATTCTAATATCCTTTCGTATGGACAGCAGTCCCTGGATCCGATCGTAATTAGAACCAATAGGTAGCTGCTTAATCAACGGTCATTGTAGTCTCTTCAGATAAGCAGTAATTAGAATAGTTGGTTGTGTGCATCCATCAATGCGGAGATCTCTTCCTTTATGTTAGAAACACTATAGTTGTCAAAGGAAGGGAGCTCCATTCTTTGTTTCCCTCGAGCTAAAATCATGGAGGCGGCAGCCATGTCCATCTCATCAGACCAAACTGCATTTCCTGCAATGGGATTTAGCACGTCCAACAACCACGCCCTGACTACCATCATCACTCCCCAAACCGTTGTAGCCTTTCTGCAAACCCAAGATGGCAAGAGCAGCATCAGCAGCAGCAGCAATGGCCAAAGAGATCACTGCCTTTCCAAGCTGATGACCTCTTGCCAGTAGTGCTACTGGCCGACTACTACTAGCTCACACAAGAGAACAAGAGGCAGCAGGGTACGGTCTGGCTTTCTATTGTGTGAAAGGACCACTCATTGGGGCCCTTTGGGACAAGGAAAAAGATAGGAGATGGAGAAGATGAGTGAGTAGAAGGAAGAGACCCATCATCCATCATGGCAATTGGCAAAGGTAAACAAACAAATTTTGAGTAGTGTTTCTCTCTCCCTGTCTACTGATCTGTTCTGATCTGGCCCCCTCAGCTCAAATCCTCTCACATCCACTCCATAAAGAGTAGTAGGAAGCATTTTTATCATGACATGAGGTGGGTCAAAGCCTAGATTGAAGGTGATGTTTTTGCTACAAGATTTGGTAGATAACCCACATAGGAAATGTGACTAGGAAGCATTTATGACAAGTAGTACTGATAGTAATAATAAGATGGCAACGCGGTGCTGCAGACCTGTGGAAGAAACTGATTCTCTTTGCCAAGGTAATAAAATTTCTTACTATTATTGAGTTGCTATGATCCTCTCTTTTTTTTTCCCTCCTCCGGACAACCCAATGGGGCAACGGGCAAGTTTAATTTGATGACGATACATGTAAGCATATAAAGTAACAGTTATAGCCTTATTGGAGAAGTCTCTGACAACAAACAGCAGACAATATATATGGCATCTGAAAAAGACGGTAAGCTGACAGCATGCATGAGGAATTCTGATCCTTGTGTTAGCCAAGAACTATTATTATCATTTGGTATCTTGTGGAGTCCAAGTAACAGTGCCCAGCAAACCAGTTTGTGATGAGGTTAGCAAAGAAGATTAGCAAAAGTAATGGAGTAGGATTGCCTGATGGTGATGGTGAACTAACAAAACACTTCGAGTTCTCACTCGATGGAGTGTGACTTGGGGCAAAAATGAAGCAAAAGTATAAGCCTATTGGCTATGGTGTGTCCAGGAAGCAAAAGCTTATAAGTAATGACAAGCTAATGATCTCATGGAGGGAAAAGTGAAAAGGATGTTAAAGTAAGCCATGTATATCCAGTAGAGGCAAGAATATGTGACCTCTTCTCTCTTTTTTGAGAATCAAGAACATATGAAGTCCATAAAGATATAACTTTGATTGATGCAGGGACATAAGAACAATGACACTAATATCTGAACGAGTGATCAAGAGGCAAGGTGGTGTCAAATAGACCAGAAGGTTGGATTGGATCAGGAACTGTCAAATTATGAACTTAACCACCCGATGTCAACAAGGATGAAGAATCATAAAAACATGGCAAAACCAAATTTATTTAGCCGGAATGGTGAGATTGGGCATGCTCTCAAACAAAAGCTACCATGAAACTAAGATGAACATTAGTACCTACCACTGTGGAGAGAAGATCTAGCAATTAGTGATCAGAATGTTTTTCGTTTCCTTATACCAGAAAATGACCAAACTTGAGTAGCTAAATCAAGAGGCAAAAGAACCAGGGCAATGACATGGTTCTAAGTAAGAACTAGTAAACACTTAATTCAGCTCTATAGATTTCGCCCTCGAATTTCTAACGCCCTGAACCCTGAATTGGGCGCCAAGCGGACGCGGTGAGCAGGCACAGATCCTTCCACCCGAGCTTGAGCGCGCCATTCTCCTCGATGAGCGTGTACCCGTCGGAAGGGAACATGCCGAGCAGCAGTGCCGCCTGCGCGGCGGCGCTGCCGGCCAGCGACGCCGCGTGGAACCCGGACCGAGCGAGCTTGTCGCGCCAGCTGCCGAACTTGACGTCGCCGGTGCGCGCCGGCCCCCCCCACGGCCAGCACGTTGCGGATCTCCCGCGACAGCAGCTGCTGCTCCACGACGTGCCGCTCCGGGCTGTCCTCGCCGTAGCTGGCGTCCAGCGAGTCGAACAGCGCCGAGTAGTAGTGGATGGCCTCCACGAAACGCGCCAGGAAGGAGCCCGAGTGGCTCAAGTCCTGCTCCACCATCGTCACCACCTTCGGCGCCAACCTGATTGATAGCCGTGGAGAGATCAGTACAAAGCAACAGTTCATGGTGATTCACTGATTCTGTTCGACTAGGAATCACAAAATCAGTAACATTTATTACCATTGTGATTGTGCATCAAGTTAGCGGACATTTTAATTGATTTCTTGGTTCCCCAAAGGCCAGAGAGGTAAGCATTGTGAACTGATTTTAGCTTAGATTTGTGATGCAATCAGAAAGACCTGATTAGTGGAGTACTACTAGATGACCGTGATTTCAGTTTAATAATCAGCCTGAGTGGCACTTGGAACAAGAAAGCTGAAAACTTTTTAATCCTAAAAAGTTGGTCATGATGGTAGAACTTTTCGCGATCCACAAACCAAATGGAAGCGAAATCTTTTC
The DNA here is from genome assembly GCA_019208055.1 of Stipa capillata. Classification (NCBI taxonomy): domain Eukaryota; kingdom Viridiplantae; phylum Streptophyta; class Magnoliopsida; order Poales; family Poaceae; genus Stipa; species Stipa capillata. The sequence goes on along the minus strand of JAGXJF010005194.1, from coordinate 139,976 downwards.
AACTTCTCGGATCACCAAAGACCATGGAAGCAGAAAGTTGCTACCTTTTTTTTTCTCTAATCCAATTTTTTTATAGATAATGCCTCCCTAATCCAATGCAGTACATGTACCATTGATGCTTGATGTGTAAGTACTAGGCTAGCAGAACGTAGGTCGCAATGTCAAATTGGTGAAGCAGATGCAGGCTGGAAAAGTAGGCATGATGCCAAGAAAGATTTGACAATGGAAGCAGCATAGTACTCCTACCTCTGGATGAGCCATAGGGTGTTGGAGTCGGAGCCGGTGACATCGTAGAGGGAGTGGTGGAGCCAGTGGACGGCGACGGCCTCGCGCCGCGTGACGCCCAGCTTCTCCGGGTCAAGGTTCCCGGCCTTGTCCGCCACGGGGCAGAACTCGAACGGCAGGCCCAGCGTGTCGGCGAAGTCCGATAGCCTCTTCCCGGTCGCCTCCAGCGCCTCCATGGACGCGCCGAGCCCGGTGAGCCTCACCCTGGGCGGGCCGCCGGGGCGGGAGGCGAGGATGTGGAAGAGCCCCGGCCACTGCAGCCCCTGCATGATGTCGAGGTCGATGATGTGCACGCGGTCTTCGCGCTCGAAGGCTTCCTGGATGGCCTGGTTCGCCGTGAAGTGGGAGAACTTGACGAAGGGGCTGATGCCGTTGAAGACCTGGAACGCGGCGGCGAGGCGTGCCTGGAGGCGGGCGGCGGCCGGGGAGGGCTGCGGGAGAGGTGCGTAGAGGCCGAGGCAGGAACTGACGAGGCGGGCGGAGACGGCCTCGGCGAAGTAGGCAGCGACCCGTTGCGTGGAGGTGCCGAATGGGGTGGCGAGCTCGGCGATCTCCAGCAGCGCCGTCTGGGCCTCGTCGAGGTTGTCCGCGTTCACCGACTCCGCGCACTGCAGGAGAAGCGTCAGCAGGTGAAGCCCCTCCTCGTCCCGCTGCTTCCGCCGCTGCTCCTCTTTACGCTCCTTGGCTGCCGCGGAGGCCGCCGCGGCGGTGGCCGCAGCCGCCGCGGCAGTCTCCTCCGCGGAGGGAGGCTTCGGCGACTGCGGCGGGTTCGGGTCCTCCTCGCGGCGGCGCTTGTCTGGGGGCGGGGGAGGGGGAGGGAGCACCGCCGGCACGGACGGGGCGTCAGGGAGGAGAGTGGGCGGATGCAGCGGCGGCTGGACGACGTCGGAGGAGAGGAGGAAGCGGAGGCGGAGCTCGAGGAGGGAGGCGAGGCCGGGGTTGCAGGGGTGGATGATCTCGCGGACGTTGTGGATGAGCTGCGCGACGGAGACCGACGAGCCGATGCTCCCGCTGATGTCCCGGATGATGCCGTCCACCCACGCCGTGGTGCCGGGGCCAGCGCCACCTGCCTCCCCCGCCTGCCCCGCCTGCGCACCGGAGGCGGCGTTGGCGGCCACGACGTCCATGCTATCAGCGGCCTGCTGCTGCTCGTGGTGGTGCTGGAAAGGCGGCGGGAGCAGCTGGGTGGGCAGCGCGGGGAGCTGCGCGGTGGCCGCGGACGACGACGACAGCAACGCCGGCGGACCCGCGGTGACGTCCGAGAGGTCCCCCGTGACGTGGCGCCGCGGCGGGGGCAGGTCCATGTCGGTCGCGGGGCGCTTGCGGACCATGGCGGCGGCGGCGGATTCTTGGTGGTCTAGCTGCTGCAGGTAGAGGAGGAGGTCGGAGGAGTCAGAAGGGAGGGGCGGGAGCAAGGCGGAGTGGGAAGAGGAGGTGGTGGCATGTGAATAAGAGGAGTGAGAGGCGGAGGAGCAGGACGAAGGGAAGAGGAGGAGGGAGGAGGAGCCCATCTAGAAGCGCCAAGGGGAAGACGCCGCCGCGGCGCGCATGGCGAGCCCAGCAGAGCGGGGCGCGGGAGAAAGGTGGGATTTTTATGCGTTTTGGCGCCGCGCGCGCGAGCTGGGTGCCGAAGGAGTGGAGCTGGGGAGTGGGGGAGTAAAGGAGAAGAGGCCGACGGGAGACGAACAACTACAAGAGCGTAAGCGCAAGGTGTTAGGGGGAAGATCGTATCCAGCAGGGTAATTTATGGAGGAGGATTTGCCCTTGGGCCGATTTATTTTATCCGATTTGCCCTCGGGCCGATTTATTTTATCCTTCTTTTAATCTCTTCTAACTTTTCTCGTTATCGTGTTCTCCAGCCCTAAGTGTACCTACTGTCCCGTAGTAATGTTCTTTTACCGTGTGTTAAGGGTGTGTTTGGTAGCCAGCATATCCTTAGATATTCCCTTCTCGACCCACTTTTCGCTGTTTGGTAGAGTATATAGGGCCTCTCAGCTATACCCACCTCAACCCATAAATCCCCCTTAGCCATGCCCAGATGGGAACCGACGAGATGAGGTTCGCGCCTCATCCTGGCTGCCTTCGTTTCGAAAAAAATATCCGCGCAACCCACCGAGCCCCCGCGCGTGCGTGAAGCCTACTAGGGTTACCCCCTTCATTTTCCTTCCCCGGCCGAGCTCCTCCACGCCGCGTCTCTCCCTGAGATCCTCCACCGTGCATCCTCTCCCCCTAGCTCCTTCCGCCAAGCTTGTCCTCTCCCTGAACCCGCCGGAGGTCCGCCGTGCGTCCTCTCCACGAGCTCCGCCGGAGGTCCGCCCGAGAAGATCCGCTCCCGAGCACCTCCATCACTGGCCTCCGTCCCCGAGGAGGTCCGCCGCCTCTCTCCTGAATCCCTGTGGAGGTCCGCCGCCGGTCGTCCTCTCCCCGAGCCCCCACGCCTCTTCTCCCCAAGCCACCCGACCAGCGTCCCTCCCTCCGCCTCGACCGGCGACGGATTTGCGTCATCCCCTCCCACGTCGGCCTCCCTCCTTCCGCCTCGTCCCCTCCGCAGAAGACGCCGCTGCCAGCACCGGTGACGAATCCGCCAAGCGCTACTCGCGCGTTTACCTCCGCTCATCTCCAACCCCACGCGCCAGCCCGCCTTCTCCTCTGCCTGGGGTCCACCCGACGCCGCTGCACGTCCTCCTTCAAGCTCCCCCGTCGACGCGTCTTGGAGTTCGTCCACACCTGGCTCCTCTACTGTAGCCATCCCTGCTCCTCCGCAGTTCGTCCGCAACAGGGGTAATTTTCTTCTCCCCAACCTGACGATGCTATTGTATTTATGGAGAAATTGTGCTACTGTCATTGTGATTTTGCATGAAATCAAATGATGAGCTGAGAAGGCCAAGTATTGGTAGTCTATAATCTTTTGATTTAGTTGAAATGGATATGGATTTTGCAATACGAGTGCCATGATTTTGACTTGGTGTTAGTTGGTGCAATTTGGATCAACCAGACAACTAGTCAACTAGTTCACATTTATGAAACAGGGAAGGATGAAGCTCTATAGGAAGAACTCACATAATTTGCCATAATTTTGAATTGCAACATTCTATATGTTGAAGTACAAGTGCTTTCACGAAAATGTTTGTTTATTTGTTAATGCATTGTATAGTTTGCCATTTAATATATTCATAGATGAAACATTGATATGTGTTTATTGTATAGATGGATGATTTGAGAAGAAAACGTCGGCAACTAATTGTGAAAGGAGCCGGCCTAGTTGTCGTATTGTGTGCTTATATGATGTTTATGATAAGAAGAGTTAGGAAACAAACCCCGAGGATAACAATTGGCCATAGGGTCGAAAGTGATATAGCTAAGGAGTCAAATTTGAGATACATCTATCATTCTAGCGACATAAATTGCTCAAATCAGCTAAGAATGAGAAGAGCTCCCTTTTTTCGTTTGTGTACTTTGTTTAGAGAGATAGAGTTGTTGAAGGATAGCATCCATACTTCTATCGAGGAACAAGTAGCCATGTTTCTCTTAGTAGTCGGCCACAACCAAAGGTTTAGGGCTCTACAACCGACGTTTAGAAGATCTATTGAAGTAATTAGTAGGTACTTTAAGGCGGTACTTTTTGCTGTTGGGGAGTTGTGAGATGAGATGATTCGGCCTCTGTCCACTCAAATTCACCCTAAAATTCAACAAAGCACCCGCTTCAATCCGTACTTCAATGTAAATTATTTTCTTTACAAAAAATCTCGTACATGAATAATTTGATATGACTTATGAATAACAAATACTTGTCTTTATTAATTAGGATTGTATTGGAGCAATTGATGGGACTTATGTGCTTGCTGGCGTTGTAATTGCATTCTATGAATTGTGACTTGGATTCTATTATTTTAATTGCATTCTATGAATTGTGACTTGTAATTGCACACATTTAATTGCTGGAATCTATTATTTTATTGCTGTAATCTCTTATTTTAATGCTGAAATATAATTTTTATTGCTAAAATTTGTTATTAAGTGCTGAAATCTCTTATGAAATGTTGAAATCTGTGATGTGATATATGTTTGTTCTAGATGGCTGAAAATGTGCACATGTGATATATGTTTGTTGTAGATGGCTGAAAATGTGCAGGAGGTTTCGGATGTCGGTGCTAAAGCCAAGAAGACCGGGAAGGTGCTTAATTGGACCCCACCTATGTCGGTTTTCATGATGAAATGTCTTGTCGAGATAGCAACAAAAGGTGTCAAGATTGATAAAGGATTCAAAGAGATCCATCTTACGCAAGTTGTAAAGTCTTTGAGTGATTTTCTTGGTTTTCAAGTGACTAGCATCCAAGTGCACAATCATCTTTGCAAGTGGCGGACTAGGTGGCAAAAAATTACTTAGCTGAGAGGATTAAGTGGGGCACTTTAGAATGATGTGAAGAAAATGATAGTACTAGAAGGGTAACACTATTTGGTCCACACTCAGGTATGTATGTATGTGCTGAAATCTATTTTTTGTTGCTGAATTATTGCTAAAATGTGTTATTTATTACTGACTTGTTACTAAAATGTGTTATTTATTGCTGAATTGTTGCTTAATTGTGCAGGATCATCCAAAGAATGTTGAATTCCTCAACAAAGTACTTGACAACTACGCATATATGGAACTTTGCTTCGCTGATAAGCTCACCACCGGGAAGTTTGCAATGGGGTCTAGTGAGCCATTGGGAAAACCTATTGATGTGAAGGGCCAAGGAACAAGTAGTGAGGGATTTGTACATGGTGCAGCTGGGTTTGAGTTTGGTGTTCCTGATCTTAGTGCTACTAATGACCCTTCGCCTACTTCAAGTAAGAAGAGAAAGAGGACATCTGTTTTGAGTGAAGAAGATTCAATCCAGTGTAACAACATGTCCGATGCTGTGCGTGAGATTGCGAGTGCTATCAACAACATGTGCCATACTGAAATGCACCCTGATTTGTACAATGCCGTTATGGACCTTGCTGAGTTTGAGCTTGAAGAACGGTTGGCTGTTTTAGATTATCTAACAGAACATAAGGGAAATGCCTTTATTTCGTGAAGATGGAAGATGAAGTCCGCCGTGCATCGTTCAAGCGTATCTTGCAAAAGAATCCTGATCTTATTTGACTTGGTGTTAGTTGGTGCAATTCAAAAAATTATCCCTTTTGTGATGCTTATTATAATTTGAATGTGGATGCAGAACTATTATGGATGTTGAACTATTATATATGTAATGTAGATCTAGTGGTGTCTTGGTACAATCTGATCATATGGTGATGTATTGCTGAAATGCATTATTTATATGCTGAAATGTGTTATTTATTGCTGAAATCTATTATTTATTGCTGAAATATGTTTTTTCATGTCCAAATATTGTCAACATCTTGGTCGAATGTAGTTTTGGCGCCAAAATCTTCATTGAATTGTGTACACAATAATTTTTTATCATATCTCATATTGTTGTGGTATCCTCACCACCTTAAGGAGGAGGTAACCACATCTACCTCAGATACAGGCTACCAAACAAAGTCTCAACACAGCATGTCTCAATAGATACAGCGCACCAAACAAGATCTCAGCTCAGCATGTCTCAGCACATACAGGCTACCAAACACACTGCAGTTGTATGCACTCAGCATGTCTAGACTCAGCATGTCTCAAGGGAGAATAGCCATGCCAGGGTAAGATGGCTACCAAACACACCCTAAGGATGCTGTCGCAACGGTAGACATTGTGGCTTGCCTTCGTTACAACAGTAGACACCGGCTTGTCATTCGGAGACGACGTTAAAAATTATACCTACAATAAATTGTCTTTTAAATTAATCCTACATAAAAAATTAGAGAACTTCTGTTTTTTTAAGTCTTAACTCGTCAAAAATAGGTTTTATTCTTTTTTGTCCTCCTCTCTCCTCCGTATTAACAATTATTTTATGTGATAAGAGGAAGAATCAATTGGCGTTACGTTTTTATAGATATCCTTAGATATAAACAACAGTAGGACTTCTCCTAAAAGTTTAAGGAAATGATTCACAATTTCTTGTGAAAAATGGAAAAGATCATGAATCAAAAAGGCCCTCAAACATCAGTCATGTACATCCGTCGATGTAAAGGACTGAGGCACCGCCTCCTTCATTCGAATAAAAGGGAGCCTCAAACTCTTTCTCTACCTAATTTAAAATCAAACACAACCTAGAGTGATACAGTAGATTGTGCGTCGTCATAACAATCAAGCATACTAATTTTTTCTGATACAACAGTACTTTAGGATTTGCCATTGTACAGAGTGCCATCTTTTATTTTCATTCCAAAGGTTGGATGTTTTATGATTCGAACCTTCAATGCATAGATGATCATAACCATTTGATCTTCATCCGACCATCTCTATCTCTTCCGTCACTCACTCACACATAACCATAAAATCCATTTTTACACACCGCACTCATATTCCCCATTCTCAAATCTAAACCCAGTGTAACTGCCTCCTCCTCCACCACCGCCACCCTCCTCCCCCATATCTAGCAGTAGCACTTGCCTTCGCCCCCTCGTCTTCCCTATCTCTGATGGCTCTCGTCGCCAAATCTGCTACCACCCCCACCTCCTAACCTAGGACGCAGTGGTGCCACGGGCCATGGGCAAGGAGTGGGCTGGTGACGGATGATAAATCAACATGAAGGAACTAGCGGACAACAGTGTGGTCCTGTGCTTAGGAGGCGGGGAAGGGCGATAGCATGAGTTACAGGACGAGAGAGAGAGAGGAGAGATGGATAGAGGATGATGAAGTTTAATCAATGACATGAGGGCCAAAAGTGATCTGACAATTAATATTGGTAACAAATCCATGTCGGCATGCCACATATGCAATATCACACTTCAAAGCCACGAGAGGGGTTATTTAAACAGTTTTGCAAGCAACTAGTTACCTGGTTTTAGATTGCAGTAGAAATTTATCGTCGTGGCTCTACACCTTGGAGAGTTAAGTAATTTTTTCCCAAAAATAAAAATGAAATGTGGCAACATCAACTTTGATTGGATTTGTTAAGCAGCAATATTTTGTAGGGAAACTTTTCTCATCTCAATCCAAAGCCTTATCTCGCAGGCATGGAATGCAACATGGCATGCTGCTGATTTCTTCCCGTTTCTTCTCTCTCATCCTTTATATTGTTGCTTTCGGTTTTTCCTCCCTATTCAATGCCTCCTCTCCCCTTACCTTCGCCGGCGCAGTGGTTGGAGAAGTGGGGAGAGGAGCTCGGACTCCACCCACCTCTTGTAAAATCCATGTTTATAGGTGTGGTTGCCTCGAAGGCATCTAGCTCTATGTCGAATGAGTCAGATCTCAGGTCCAATTCTTCTCTCACCTTCTTTCTCTTTCAGCTCAGGACCATGAGGATGGCAAGGTGATTGTAGAGAAGGAGAAAGGCTAGGTTGAAATCTATGCTGGCTCCAAGCTCTCCACTTTATCCATGTCGGTGATTTTGTTCTTATCACTTGCCGGTCTTTTTCCTCTCTCTTTGCTATGCTCCAGGTCCAAATAGGAAGTCCTACTTTTTTGTCTTCATGGTGTTGCCAGCAATGCACCCTTACGACTTAGCTGGCCGGCAATTGCACAATGATATTTCACTCCTATTCTCGTAGTGATCAGAACAAGCAGTGTGGTGCTAGTGCATGGGTTCTCTGAAAATTTCAGGCACCAACTCGTCTTCACGCCGGCGACATGGCTCATCTCCATCTTATGCGTCCATGGGAAGCTGCTCTTAGGTGTTAGGCGAGCCGTGGTACTGCACAAATCCATTGTAACCTCCCCTTGCGGAGGCCCACTAGGTGGTTATTGGATCTAGCGACACCATGGTGAGCTCGATGACATCGTTTTGGCTGTCCTCGGAAAGGCATTGTCCATTCTAGGAGCACTCCAGTTGCCGCGGGATGAGCTTCTTCACTAATTCCTACTCCCGACGACTCTTCGTCACTGCCTATGTGCATTGGTGCCCTCAACATCTTTAGAAACAACAATTCTGGCTCCTACCTCTAGATCCAAGGTGGGATCAAGCAGATGCCTTCTCTCTAGGCTTGTTTCTTCATCGCTTGTGGTGACTAGTAGTGATGGCTTGCCGACGATGGCCAAGCTTCGATCAGTAGCGGAAATCCGATCCGAACCAAACGCGTGGCATCGCACATCGAAGCGGCAAACGTGTATCTACCACCTGGTCTGGGTTATGGACGCGTGCTCACGATAGACTTTGATGTAATTTTTATTTTTCTCGTATCTTATTTTACAGCAGTGCAACGTATTTTGGCCGTGAGGCCTTTTGACCTTCCTTGTTTTAATATAAATCAGGCCTTTATAAATAAATAAAAACCTCGCACGCACGCAACAACGTCTGTTTTACCCAGCGCTTGAAACGTTGTCATCTATATATGGGTCTTTCCAGCAAGTCTTGTGTTTCTCTTTGTCCATGCATTTCCCTCCCTCTTCTTCCTCCTCCAGTCCTCCTTTTTCTCGATGAATCATCAACTATGAGGTCGTGAGAGATCGAGATCGCCATCTCAATCCAAGTGCAATCTTTTAGAGAACCCGTACGTGTCTCCGTCTCTATCTAGCTTTACCTGTCACTAGCCATTGCACCGGCCAAAGGCGCACGTACGCACGAACACAGCTCCATCAGTCAATAGCTGAGGATACGTCGCCGTTACAGCTAGCAAGTTCCCTCTGTAGAGTTTTGACTCTCGGAGTGTAGTGCTGGTAACAAGCGCTCCTTGAGTTCCTATATACACGACAACAAATTTCAATCAATGTACTTAATTAGTCTATAATTTATGTGACGTAAAATATATTCTTATGACTAGCTATGCTCATAAGAGATGTTGTTTTAGAACATACGTTAGTTAAATATTTTAAGATTTGACTCTTCACATAAAACTTTTTACTATCATTTACGACACCAAATCGATAACACTAGCTAGGTTCATCACCGAATATGCTTTTATAGTTATACCTATTTTTATTATAAAGCACTAACTTTTCTAAAAATTGATTGTCAAAGTGTAACCTTCGAAACATTATCTATAAAGCAATACTATACTCCCTCTGTCCAAGAATGTAAGGCGTATTTCAATTGGTTAAGACAAGATTTTGACTAACAATTATTCTATTTATATGTGATTTATGTGACATAAAATTGATATCATTAGATTCTTTTTCGAAAGTACTTCCTTATGATTATGATTTTGTATCACATAAACTGTATATTAGTAGAGTAATTATTGGTTAAAGGCTTGTCTTAACGAATCAAAATACGCCATACATTTTTAGACAGAGGGAGTATATTATAACACGGAGGTAATAGCGTGTGAAAGAATCTAGCAGCGTTAGGGGAGTACGTACCACACCACACACTTACCAAAGGATTTGCAGAAGGCAGCTGTAGGTTTTGCTTCGTGGATTGAACCCCGGCTCTCTACCACTATCTTCCCCATGCATGCATGCATAATGCATGCGTGGCCTCGAACTTATTTTGGTCACTTGTTCTTGTTTCTTGTTGCATGCATGCATGCTTCTACTTGCTCGGAGTTGCCGCTCGCTTCCCTTCCATTAATTTGTATCCCCCCTGGCCGAGTAGCTACTGCTATCTGTACAAGAGAACAGGCTACCTCTTGATGATCCATGGAGGCAAAGTTAAAGGCATCCTATCGTCGCTATATCTTTGTTGTCGCAAGTCATACGGTTTTGTAGTGTCCTACTTTCGCAGTGTCATCTTTCTCTGGCACATCCAAATCGAGAAAATTATTTCCTCCTCCCTGCTTCTATTTTGTTCCTTTTGTTGAAACATCCTGTTGACCTCCGTTCGTTATCGTCGCCCTCAGGCTAGTTGAGCACCAAAGGGACTACGATGCACATTGTTTAGTATTTGCAGATCTACGACACGAAGGTGCCTAATTCGAGGGAAAATGTTGTACAGATTAAACCGGTCGAGTGGAAAATCATGTGTACACGCAAAATATATGAGAAATACAACCATCCATCTTCCATTATGATCCTAGCTATATGCTAATCTATCTATCTTCTATTCTACTCCCTCTGTGCATCTATGTAGGGCGTATTCTCCGGTTTCTCTAATATCAAAGCATGCACGAGAAATACTGATCTGCCCACGTTAACTGCCGCTTGATCCCCGCTAAGCAACTGCATCGCCGTGTGTGCTCGCTCGCCCGACGCGGTGACCGCGCCCACGCCCCACCCCACAGCCGAGTTCGGCACGCTGGCTCGCGCGCCCGATGCAATCACCGCACCCATGATCCATGTATTCGATCGCCGCGCTGGCTCGCGCGCCCGACGCAATCACCGCGACCACGCCCGATGACGCTCCCAATTCGGCCGGTTTAGTCGCCCGCCACGCTGGCTTGCGCGACGCAGTCCTCGCGCCCACACGGCCACACCCGTTGTATGCTTTGCCGAAAATTTGGTCCTCAGTTTACAGATCACAGCGCAAAAAATTTCAGGAATAAATTACATAATCGTAGCGCCACAAATTTCGGTTTTGTGCGGCAGGAAAGAAATTGCAACACAGGAATCTCGCCGCTGCTCTTGGACTTCCCTTCCTATACATAACGGCATGGAGTCTTTTCTTGTTTCTCACAAGGTGTCGACGTCGACACCATCGAGTGAGTCAGGGACGTACAAGGATTCGACGTTGACGTTGTCGGAGTCCGCTTCGTCGTGGCTGCGCTCATCGATTGCCTCCGCCTCTGTCAGGTTGTCAAGGCCGCGCAAAATGCTCTTGTCGCCCACGATGTTGCTGGCGACCTCGCCGTGGCTACGCCAGGTGACACTGATGGCGACCTCGCCGTGGTTGTGCCCGGCGACGTAGCTAGCGACCTCGCTGTGGCCGCGACCTACGCCGACGTCCTATTCCATTACCTCTTCGTTATCTCGTTCAATCGAGTTTGCATTATTAATACTAGTAGCAATTATGGCGATGTCAACCAATTTCGAAGCGTCGCCAAACATGTATGGTACGAAACGATGCGAGGGGTAGAAAGGAAGAGACGGGCAAAGTTACATGGAGAGAGAAAATACGCCTTAGAAACCTATACTAAATCAAATCTTAAATGCAATACAATAGAAAAAATAGAGAGAGGTTAGAGGCTAGAAAAGCAAAACATTCGACTATTAATTTGGTAGACTCTTTTATTATTAGTGAACCACAGCCGATAGATCTTCATAACTGTACCTAAATAGATCACAACTAATAGACTTTCATAACTGTATCTAAACATATCACAATCGATAAATCATCATAATTGTACCTAAACAGATCACATAGAGGCTAGAAATTCCCACCAAAAAGCAAAACATCGGTCCATTGATCTGGTGGACTATTTTATTATTAGTGGAGCACGGCTGACAGATCTTCATAATTGTACCTATAAAAGTCATATTCGATAGATCTTTATAAGTGTACTAAACAGGTCACATCCCATAGATTTTCGTAATGGTATCTAAACAGATCATAACTGATAGATATTATAATTGTACCTAAATAGATCACATCTAATATATCATCATAATTATACCTAAATAGATGACTCAATACAACAACCAGCGGGCCGGCTTGCGATCTAAACTTTTATTTTTCGTACTTATCTACTATCACGTATACAGGTTTAATAAAAAAATAAAAATAACTAAAAATGCTTCTCGCGTAATCGTGCGGGACATCATGCTAGTCTATCTATTATATACTAAAAGTATAATGCAATAGAAAAAAATAAAAAGATGCTAAAAATTCTCACAAAAAACAAAATATCTGACTATTAATCTGGTGGACCACAGATATAGATCTTCATAATTGTACCTAAACAAATCATAACCGATAGATCTTCATAACTGTGCCTAAACAGATCACAACTGATAGATCTTCATAACTGTATCTAGACATATCAGTACCGATATATCATCATAATTGTACAAAAACATATCACATCCGATATATCATTAAAACTATACTTAAATAGATGGCTCAGTACAACGATTAGCGAGCAAGCTCGCAATCTAAACTTCTATTTCTTGTACTGATTTAATATCACCCGTATCAATAAAATAAAAATAATTAAAAATATCTCTCGTACAATTGCCAAGATATGGTGCCAGTTAACCCAAAACATAATGCACTGTAGCCGGGAATAGCGTACAGAAGGTGGGGGCTCCAGCTGTGCCCGTAGGAACGCTGTTACTCCAACCCCTACTCGACTTTGTACTAAAATATTCTGCGTCCTTCCTCTTCGATTTATCTGAGCTGCTGCTGCTTCCCAGGTCCCATTGGCACTGGCGCGCCATTACACAGCATGCAAGCATCGCTGTGACTGGTGTCTCTGTGAGCGTTGAGGAGGTGAGACCCTGACACATGGACACAGTATGCTTCAGCTGATGATCAACTGTGGTGCTGCTGTTGGCTCAGGGGCTCGATCAGGGCACGGCTCGATTTAATTTCCCGTCATCACTTCCCTGCATGCAGGCGCTTCTGCTCAATTCCTTTGTAATCTTGCCCATAATTTCACAACCTCCCTAACTCTAACTCAGCAGCTGCATGGACCCCATGCATGCAAGAAAGACCATGCATGTGTCATTCATGCATCCTTGAGTTACAGGGGCATCAGGCAATGGCTCCGTGCACGGACATCCGCATGGTCTGCCCATCATCATCAGGAGGGAATAGCTGAAACAGTACTACTGGCGTGCAATGCAACGATCGACCCGTGATGGATATTACTCCTACTTCTGCTACCTGCTCGAAGAATCTGTTCCAACTTCCGTCAGCAAACTAGCTCGTTTGTGGTAATAACAAAATACTAGGGTTCAGATCGACGGCACGTTGCTACGGTAACTCTTTTCTCTTATCTCTGTTTTGTATCAACTTCTAGTGTTTAATTAACTTGCACCACGCTGGGAGTTTAAAGGGGAAGGGGAAAGGAAATTGGTGAATGAAATTCCCATCAATCTCTTCCCTGGTTAGGACCTGGTAATTTATAAGAGGGAGAGGAAATTGATATTAATCTTTACTCACCGTCAAATGGGGGATTAGGAGTAAATAGTTATTTCTCTTGCCTCATCCCTATGTCTACTCCCACCTCTAAACTCCCATTCCTCATCCATCCGGCTGCCAAACACGCTGTAATGGAATTTGGTTCAGGTACGCCCTTCAAAAAAAGTTAAATGAATTAGCTGAGCACACTCGCTAGGCAGGAATTAAACTTGCAACTGTATGTTTGTGAGCTTACCATGGTATTCTGCGTTCTGGAGTAGTTATGTCCACCTACATCACTGCATTCTCTTCATTGGACACCGGCTCATGGATGTTGAGCCTCTGTTTGGTCTATTGATTGAAGGGACTACATACAGTCTGCGATCTGCAAATGCCCCTGAAAAATAAAGGCATACATTTCACCTAACACAAGTAATGGACATTAATTAGTACTATGCTTCAAGCTTTAAATATAGCATAGTACTCCAGCCTTTGTAGGTGAGGAGCTTCCGGCTTCAACAGCCTGAACTCTCTCCGACTGAAATTTCAGACAGATCTAAGGCCCTGTTTGGTTGGGCTGTGGCTGTTGGAAAAGCAGCTGTTGGCTGGCTGGCTGAAAAAGCGGCTGTGGCTGTTAGCTGTTGTGTAAAAAATGTGGGTGTTTGGTTGGGCTGTGGCTGTCGGCTGTATAGGAAAGAAATGTCTGAAATACCCTTAGGTTCGATCCATACGTACAAATACAATACAAATACAATACATAATACGTACAAATACAATACAAAAAGTACAAATACAGACATATATACAAATAGAAAAAAATAAAAAGAAAAAAGGGGGCAGGAGGCTTCGGCCACCCCGGCGGCCCAGCCCAACTCCACCGCCGCCTCCGGCGACCGCCGCCGTCTCCGCCTCCGGCGACCGCCTCCGGCGTCCGCCGCCGCCCTTCGGATCCGCGCCGAACCCGCCATGGCCGCCGCTCCTCCTCCACCGCGCGTACCCGTCGCACGCCGCCTCGGCCTCCTCGCCCTCCTTCCCTTCGGTCCCCGCCGCCGGTGATGTCAGTGGCCGGGTGCGCGGCGGGCTTGTGCCCGGAGCTCCTCCCTCCGGCTCGGAGCTCCTCCCTCTGGCTCCTCCGGTCGGTGGCAGTGGAGGGCGGGGTGGTGGAGGGAGCGACGCTCGGCGCGGAGGAGGTGGGGAAGGCGGGACGGCGGAGGAGGCGGGGAAGGCGGAGGAGGCAGGGAAGGCGGAGGAGGCAGGGAAGGTGGGGACGGCGGAGGAGGCGGGGATGGAGGATCCGGACGGGGCCGGCGTAGATCCGGCGGAGGAGGCGGGGACGACGGGGAGGGAGCGGTGGGAAGGGCGGCGGGGACGACGGGGAAGGCGCGACGGGAGGGCGCGGTGGGGGCGGCGTGGCGGGGACGGGGACTGGGAAGGCGGGGCGGGGACGGCGCGACGGGGAGGAAGGGGATCGGGGAGAGCTCGAATCGGGGAGGGGCAATCGGGGAAGAAGAAGCGGCAACTGCGGGAAGCTGGTCCAGACCAGCTTCCCGCAATGGACTCATTTTACACTGATGCTCAAAAGCCCCAATTGGAAAAAGTCTCTCAAAAGCTGGGTGTTTGGTTGGGCTAGGGCTTTTTCCAATGGAAAAGCTCCCAACAGCCCAACCAAACAGGGCCTAAAATTGGTACAACAATGTTAACATAATGTACTAGATCTACTACATCTATGGATTATGACTTGCCCTAAAGTATGCAAGTATATATTCCCTTCGTCCACAAATGTAAGACGTGCATAAAATTTAAGGTTCAACTTTAATTAATAATTAAATCAATAATATTGAATTATATGACACAAAAGTGGTACCATTGAATTCATATTCAAATGGTATCATTTTTATGTTATATAATTTAATATTATTAATTTAATTGTTGATCAAAGTTAAATCTTTAATTTTATGCACGTTTTATATTCGTGGACGGAAGGAATATGGAGGGGAGCATGAAAGGCAAATAGGTCAACCATGATGCTGACACTGGTAGCATGCAGCGGCCATGCATTACTCGAGATTGAAAATGGCCTTTAGCTTTCTCTCTCTAGCTAGCTAGCTAGCTAGAGATCGAGCACACAAATTAATCAAGCATATATATCATTCTTTACTTAGAGGGTTGAACATGATTGTTGTTAGCTTCAAGCTGTTGTTGTTTTGCAGTTCAATACTACTATAATGGCATCATGATCGATGCATCGGTCGACTCTGGAGAGGTCGACGGTAGCCTTTTAGGTGAGAGTTTGACTGCAGAAAAGCTGCAAAGCTTAGGATCCAATGGGAACTTCCCCGGTTGTGTCGAGAGAACAAGGAATCTTTGCCGTGAAAAAAGCAGATATACAGTAGTATACAGTAGTGGTAGTTTGGTACACACATGCATTTGGGAAAAGTTCTCCACATGGGTTGGTAATCTAAGTTATCTATGTTTCGTCAGACGAACATTGCAGTACTGGGACGTATGAATTCGTGCATAGAGCTGAGCTCTGTTACCGGAAAAATCAGATAAAATACCCTGTTTTAGTTTGCCTTCGATAAAAATGCCTCATCACGTCCCACTGATAACTGAGGTTTAAGATCATCTATCAGTGACACATAACAAGATCATCTAACAAGCGCACCCTGCACTTTCTCTCGAGTCTCTCGACCACTTCTACTCCCTGTCCTCGTCGATGCCCCACCTGTCATAGCTGCTTGCCCCCTTCCTTCTTCAAACTTGGGCCTGCAGCCTCGTCGAGCCCATCGCCAGATTCACCGCCTCACCTTTGGATCCACTGCCGAGTAGCCATACACGTAGAAGATGGTGGTGGAGGAAGACAAGGAGGCTTCTAGCTCGAGGAGGACTTTGGAGGTGGATCTTCTCCTCTCTCTCTTTTTCTTGATTTGCATTTGTTCATGTTTTGTGTATCAAAATGCTTTTCTATAATCCTTTTTTGTGCTCAGTTTTGTGTAATCCAACTTCTATGTATCAAAATATTGTAATTGATGTGCTCATTGATGTGTATTAAATCTAACTTGTGATTCTTTTGAAATCCTTTACAGACGGTTCTAAATAGCCATATGTGATGAGGATGCTCTTACCATAGACCCATTTCCACAAATGATTCAAAAAACCGTCAATGATGATAATTTTGAATTGTCTGTGATGTGCATATGTGTAGTAGTGCCCCTTAATTACTACATATTTTTACCGTGATTTTGTTAACATAGCCACCGTATCACCCGATTTTGCCCATGCAATCTTCGTGCCATCTCCCTTTCGCTTGGCTTTCAGATCACCACATCCCACTTTAGCATCGCCAAAACCAACTGACCATATCGTCCAACCCATGCGCCTTCCCCTAGCCCACTAGGCGTGACACCGCGATAGCTTCCTTCCTCCTCACGATGGTGATCTATGATTGCCTTAGCGGAAGAGAACACGGCCATGTCCACCTCCAGGATGAGGGCAATGACTGGACCTGGCAACAGTGTAGGGTAGCCACGGCCAATGACGACCAAAAGGGGTGATATAAGCACCACCGCCCAGGGAGATGGTAAATGCAGCTTGAGGCCGGCCGGGGGCTCGACCAATGTCACATGACGGCGTGAAGATCAGCCCCGTGTTGTGGGGCGGAGATGTTGATCTACGTGAAGCTCCTGAGGCCAAGGACTTGAGCAACGCCGCCACCTTCGTCGTCACCCCACCACCGCTTGGAGCTTGATAGATCTGGGGTACGTGGAGTGAGATGTGGGGGACGAAGAATCCATCTGCCAACAACAGACAAAAAATTCAGTTCCAGCTTTCTCAAATATATACCCCATCCTTTTCGATCACTAATTTTAGTCTCCTGACTTGTAGGGAGCGCAGCCATAGGAAGTGCTATTTTGAGCATGGGTACATATGAACTCACTTTTTGAATAGAATAAAAACCACTTGTGGAAGTTTTGAAAAGATCTAGAAAAACAAATATACATAGGCTACAGGATGAATAATATATTTGATAAGTTTGGCTAAAAATATGACCATTTGCAATCTACGCCAAAAAATAAATTTACCTAGTTTTCTATATGGTACTATTTACTATTGTAGAGCAACCCTTTTTTTTGGGTACTAATCGTAAATAGTCATACTTTTTAATCAAAATTTATAGATATATACTTCACCCCATAATGTACATGGATGAGTTTTTAAATATTTTTTTAACCTTTTAGGTGCAATTTTTCTTTGTGTTTTTACTTTCGGGTTCATATGCATCTATGTGCCAAAAATTCCCTGTAGTGAAGCGACTTGGTTTTATAAGTTTGGGTTAAATAAGTTGAAAAAATTATATAGATCAAGTGAGGCAAAGATACACATGCTGTGGAACAAAATGGACCTTTTCTGACATATGTGCTTAAATTTGTAGTACACTAATCAGTAACACCAGTAAAAAAAAGTTCGGAAGAAATTAGCGCCATGCATGGACAAACTAGTGAGAGACTAGATCGACTCGATGCGGCAGGCAGCTGCCTGTGTTGATAAGAAATGGACAGTGACGAAGTCCGTCCCGTGCGTGACGGTTTGAAGGTGCCTTTGGCGACTAGGGTTCCCCGCATGGGATTGAGTCCTTTTTCCAAATCCACTGGCTTCCTAGTGATCTCGTCGCGTCCTTGTCCACCAAATCGGCTAATCCATCGCCACTGAAACCCCTGGGAGCAGAGATTTTAAACAAATCCTCTATTCCCCAATCTGATTCCCACCTGTTTTCTTCCAGATCTGAGGAAGTGGGCTTCGCAACAATCCTTGCCGCTCTCCTAGGCAGTGTATTTGTCGCTTCCCCTTTCCATCCCCACCAAAATCCACCACGCCCGAGCCTCTCGTGTGTGCTAGGTTTGGGGAAGAGGCGGAGGCGGCAGGGTGGGGCGTGCGCGGCCAGCAATGGCGACAGAGGAGGTAGAAGGGCGTTTGAAGAAAATGCAATTGTCGGATGCTGAGAAGAAAGGAGTCAAACTAAAATCTGGGTCTGCCAACATTGGAAATGGAGGTAATCTCAGAGCTTTAGCAAAGCTATACTCAGAAAAATTTGCAAAACCAGAGAATTTAGAGCAAACCCTGGGCAAATTATGGTGACCTTATGGGGGAGTAGATTGTAAGGAGATGGGGCAGAATTGCTTTCTGTTTAAATTCAGCAATGCAAAGGGGAAGAAACGGGCCCTTGAGGATGGTCCGTGGATGTATAGTAAAGAATTGATGGTGCTGGAAGATTTTGCAGCTCAAAAGACCATAAATGATTATGAGTTTAAACTCATACCTATCTGGGTTAGAGTTTACAATGTTCCCTTGGGTTGTATGAGTAAGGAATCTGGTATTGAGTTGGGAAAAAGAATTGGTAAGGTGATAGAAGTTGATGTTGATGATGAAGGTACAGCACTAGCGGAATATTTGTGCATAAAAGTTAAGCTTGATATAACCAAACCACTTATGAGATATATTAGAATTATTGAGGAGGATGAATCGGATGAAGAGTTGGAAAGCAGAAAGATATTTCAGAGGAAGAGGATGAAAATGATGAGGAGATAAAAAATTGGAGGATATGCAAGCTCAAATATGAATTTCTGCCTATCTTCTGTTACAATTGTGGGGTTATAGGTCACAATGACAGAACATGTTTAAAACCTCAATCTAAAGTAGAAGACAGGGTGTTTGGAAGGTGGATGCGTGTACCCTTTCCAAAAAGAAATGATGGTGAGGATGATAGTGCTAAGGTGTGAGCAGGTAAGGCAGGCTCATGGAGAAGTACTAGTTCGGGTACTAGGAGAAGCAGGAATAGAAATGATGCACTCTCTTGGAAGGAAGACCGGGAAGGAAAAGAGAGTGGAGGATATAAACAAAAATCAATTGAGGAGGGAGAAGTCACAAGCCCTCTGAAAACAAATAAAGAGGATACCACACAAGAGGTGAAAGGGAAGAGAATCTCTTTCGCTGACCTGAAGGAGGGCATTGATCATAGAGAACAGCTAAATTTAACCAAGCCAAAAGGAGGTAAAGGTATAACTGAAGCAGAGGAGTTAATGCAGTCAATCCCAATGAATGTGGACAGCTCTGAGGACAATTCAAAGGGGGGTAAGAAGGAAGATCAGAAAACAAAAAAACTGAAGGAAGCAAAGGGGTCTGAAGTGATAAATGCAGAGGAGGCAAATCAGGATGGCCCTAGAGGAAACCCGAATGAAGATACAGAGAGAGAAATCTCAGCTTCAGGAAACAAGGAAGGAGAAGTAAATCCCCTGAAACTGAAAACAAAAGAGAAATGAAGTACTTTCAAGAGACAAGAACGGAAAGTTATTGCTGCTCCTTCAAAGACCCATGACCTGTTTCAAAAGAAAAGGGATGCTGATGTGATGGAGTTACATGAGGAATATGAGCTGGTTAAAAAGAGAAAAATAGAGATAGAGGAAGCGGAGGAAAGTGTGAAAAAAGCAGAACAAGGCATCTTTGTTGATAAAGCTAGGTTGCCGGGACAGCTCGGCAGACCAAAATGAAGCTTATTGCGTGGAACTATCGGGGATTGGGTAACGGCCCGGCAGTTCGAGGGCTTCTGGATATCCAGAAGCGGGAGGACCCAGATATTCTCTTCTTGTCGGAAACCAAATCAGATGAGAAGAGAATTAAACATTTTAAGTGGGTGTTGGGTATGAAGGAAATAGTGGTGAAAGACTGTGTTGGTAAAAGTGGAGGACTAGTAATGTTTTGGAAAGGAACAGTAGAAGTGGAATTCCATAATTGCTCGAAGTATCATATAGATGTGGAGATAATTGAAAAGGATGGCTTCCGATGGAGATTAACTAGAATCTATGGAGAACCATCAAGTGATAAAAAGGAGAAAACATGGAAACTGCTTCAAAATTTAAATGCACAACTTGAAAGACCATGGATTTGTTTGGGAGATTTCAATGAGATATTATATGGGCATGAGAAAGAAGAAGGGCCACCAAGAAATCAAGCACATATGGATAGATTCAGAGAAACCCTAGAAGAGTGTGGTCTGCAAGACTTGGGCTATGAAGTTGACAAATTTACTTGGAGAAATCATAGCCACGTACCAGGAAAATATGTGAAGGAAAGATTGGACAGAGCAGTTGCAAACCAGAGATGGTGTGAGAGATTTCCTTCTTTCACGGTAACCAATGGTGATCCCCGTCACTCGGATCACAAGCCCATAATTATTGAAACTGAAGGAAGAAGATTCCCTATGGCCAAAAGCGCTAAGCAATTCAGATTTGAAGCAAATTGGTTAGAAGAAGAGAATTGTGAAGCAATTATTAAGAATGCTTGGAATCTTGCTACAAAGGATGGTTTGGGAAATGTAGCGCAAGGCTTACGAAAAGTGGCGGGTGAGCTACAGAACTGGAGCATAAATATTTTGGGTGATCTTGAAAAGAGAATTAAGAGTATGAAGAAAGACTTGGAGGAAGTCAGAAGGGGGAATATATCTCAAAACCAAACCCATCAAGAGCTCTTTCTCCGAGAAAAACTAGATCGACTAGAATATCAGAAGGACCTCTATTGGAGACAATGCTCACATGTCAATTGGTTGAAAGCAGGGATAGAAATACGTCTTATTTTCATGCCTTTGCCTCTGAGAGAAAAAGAAGAAATACTATTCGCTGGCTAAAAAAATGATAGAGGTGAATGGGTTGAAGGGGAGGAAGAAATAAAGAAACTAATCAATAATTATTTTACTCACCTGTTTACAGCAAAAGCAAGGGGAGATAACTGGGAGGTTCTAAAATGTGTGCAACGAAGGGTGGATCAAAGCATGAATAATATCATTTGTGCTGAGTTCTCTAAAGATGAAATTAAAGCTGCAGTGGATGCAATTGGAGATTTGAAGGCTCCAGGCCCAGATGGAATGCCGGCCATCTTTTATAAGCGTTTCTGGCACATTGTGGGGGAGAAGGTCACTCAAGAAACACTCAGAGTCCTAAGGGGAGGAGATATGCCAATGGGGTGGAATGATACAATGGTGGTGCTTATTCCAAAAGTAAGTAGACCAGAGAGTTTGAAGGATCTCCGTCCAATAAGCCTCTGCAATGTGACATATAAAATAATATCGAAAGTGTTATCAAACAGATTAAAGGTGATTTTGCCTGACATTATCTCCCCAAACCAGAGCGCTTTTGTTCCTGGAAGATGATTTCAGATAATATTCTTTTGGCGTATGAGCTAACACATTTCTTGCAGAATAAAAGAAGTGGAGGGACAAGCTTTGCTGCACTCAAGCTTGACATGAGCAAGGCTTATGACCGAGTGGAATGGAGTTTCCTGAAGGACATCATGACAAAAATGGGTTTCAGATCTTTCTGGATTAACCTTATTATGAAATGCGTCACTACTGTCAGATATCAAATCAAGGTGAACCATGATAAAACTGAAGTGATTTTTCTAGGAAGGGGTCTCCGGCAAGGAGACCCTTTATCCCCATATTTATTTTTGCTATGTGCTGAGGCCTTTCATCAATGTTACAGAATGCTGAAGAACAGGGGAAGATTAAATGCATCAAAATTTGCAACAGGGCGCCAAGTATTAACCATCTTCTTTTTGCAGATGACTCCTTACTTCTTTTCAAGGTGGATGATACAAGTGCCATGGAGATAAACAAAATTTTAAAATTTTATGCTGATGTCTCAGGCCAATTGATAAACAAGGATAAATCAGCAATAATGTTTAGCAAGAATACTGAGGCCCACCGAAAAAAGACCGTTGTGTCACAAATGCAGCTTACAAAGGAGGCATGGATAGAGAAGTATTTGGGATTACCAGTTTTTATAGGAAGATCAAAAACTAGAGTTTTTACTTATCTCA
Source organism: Stipa capillata (assembly GCA_019208055.1). Lineage (NCBI taxonomy): Eukaryota > Viridiplantae > Streptophyta > Magnoliopsida > Poales > Poaceae > Stipa > Stipa capillata. The sequence goes on along the minus strand of JAGXJF010005194.1, from coordinate 117,801 downwards.
AAGATAAAATCTGGAAAAGGATACAAGGATGGAAAGAAAGGATGCTCTCAATAGCAGGAAAAGAAATTTTGATCAAGGCTATAGCCCAAGCAGTCCCGGTATTTGCAATGGCTTGCTTTGATCTAACTAAATCCTTGTGTGAGCAGATAAGCAAAATGGTATGCATATATTGGTGGAGTAACATGGATAAGGAGAATAAAATTCACTGGATTAGCTGGGAACAATTGACTATGCCAAAGAGGGAAGGAGGATTGGGTTTCAGAGATCTTTATGCTTTCAATAAAGCTATGCTGGCGAGACAAGCGTGGAGGTTAGCAAATGCTCCTGACTCTCTATGTTCAAAAGTTCTATAAGCAAAATATTTCCCAGATGGCAAAATTCTAAAGGCAAGATCCATAAATGGTATGTCTTATACTGGGAGGAGTATCCTCAAAGGGATAAAATTGCTAAAAGAAGGGGTCATTTGGAGAATAGGAAATGGGGAGAGTGTAAACATTTGGAGTGATCCATGGGTCCCTAATGGTCAAGGCAGAAGGATAACTTCTCTACGTGGGAATAATCTAATCACGAGGGTAGCGGAGCTAATAGACCCAACGGTTGGGAACTGGGATGAAGGACTCATACGTCAGACCTTTAATACAGAAGATGCAGAGGCAATATTACAAATCCCTATAAGTGAAGAAAATGAAGATTGGCTTGCTTGGCACTTTGATAAGAAAGGAGCCTTCTCTGTGAAGTCGGCTTACAGGGTGGCAAAGGATATGGAAACAAGGAAGTCAATTCATGACCTAGGCTCCCCATCAGGTACAGCTCATGGTTATTTTCCTTTCAAATGGGATAAGCTATGCAGACTTCCTCTGCCCATGAAAATCATTCACTTCTTGTGGAGATTGGCAAGAAATAGTCTACCCCTGACAAATAAACTGATTCGAAGAGGAGTGAATGCTGATTCAAAGTGTCCAGTGTGCTTTCATGCTGATGAGGATGGTGGTCACATCTTTTTCAAATGCAAGCAGATCAAACAACTGTGGAGAATGACACAAATGGAAGAGATCAGAATGAAGTTAAGTAAGTGTAATGGGCCAAAAGAGATTATAATATATATTTATAACCTTCAAAATGAAAAGTGCATTAAAGTTAGCACCCTGTTGTGGCTGTGGTGGAATGAGAGGAACAAAGCCAATAAAGGGGAAAACATAAGGAGTACAAGGGAACTTCTAAATGCCCTGGAATATCACAGTAGAGAATTCAGCAAGCACTAGAACAATATGAACAAGAAAGAAGGTAGAAAGGAATGTAGCCGATGGAAACCTCCACCTGAAAACTTCCTAAAGATTAATATAGATGGAGCCTTTAGTGCTGAAACAAAAACTAGAGGCTGGGGGTTTGTTGTTAGAAATTTAGATGGAGGAGTGGAAGCTGCCGGAGCGGGAAGATTAGTCAGAGTTTCAAAAGCTTTTCAAGCAGAAACAATAGCCCTTCTCCAAGCTATAGAGAGAGCAAGTAATCTGGGATGCAGGAAAGCCATCTTTGAAACGGACGCCATTGCTCTGAAACAAGCTGTTTATGGAGATGATTATGACAATTCAGTTTTTGGAGCTCTGGTTCGTGAAGCAAAGCTCAAGCTGGTTTTTCAGTTTCAATCTGTTTCTATTGTATGGTGTCCTAGAGCTTGTAATGTTGTTGCTCATAATTTAGTGTCTCATGGCGCGGGTTTGGTTGATGAGAATGTTTGTATGTGGTTAATTGATGTACCAAACTTTGTATCTGCTGCTGTTGCCAGGGATTTATCTGGCCAGTCTGAGTAATGGTAGCTGAGATCTTATTTCAAAAAAGAAAAGAAAAGAAACGGACGGTGACGACTGAACTGGAATGGAGTATATATATGGTAGGAGTACAGTACAAGGAGAAGAAGAGAAAAGTTGCTCTAGAGGCAAATGAGACCCAACAGTGCGTACGATCAGATGAGCAGCAAGACCAAAGCATAGCTGTAGCAAGATTCCAAGCGAAAATTCAGAATGTTGAGACACGTACGCATGTTCATTCAGCGCTGGTTCAGGGGATCGAATTGAACAACAAGCCGGCGGGCATGCATGCATGCATGGACCTTCAGAGACCCCATCCAACTGTGGTCTGATCGATTCATCTCCTTTTTACGCCACATTGGTCGATCTTGTAGTATTTGCGTAGGCACGCAGATGCAGGCTGCAGCTAGACAGAATGGCAGTGATCTGAGCTAGCTGCACATATGCGCATGCATATGCCTGCGTCCGTGTGTGAGCCACGAATACATATCACGCGCTCCGGCTTGCCGGCCGGCGTGGCGAAGGGCGAGAATTACGTGTCGTTTTGGCCGCCGTTCACGTGACCTGGTAGCTAGCGCGCTAGTCAGAGTGGTCCGCCCCCATGCGGCCATGCATGCATGCAGCATGCAGTGTCCCGGAACTACAGATCATGCGTGTTTGATTCGATCTACATGTGTGTATACACGAGCCAGTGCAAGGTTCAATCAGACAGTAGCTAGGATCATGGCTGTAAAGGCCATTTGCTTCATGCATGAGACCATGAGTAGAGTTCTTACTGCTAGCTAGCTCTGTGTTGATTAGTTCTCTCTCCGGGGCATGGCCGGGGATCGAAGCTCGAGGACAACGGCTAATTGCTGAGAGCTGATATGACAGTAGTATGCAACCGATCAAGCTGAATAATTAAGCTGAAGAAGTTAAACCTAGCTACTCTATTGGTAGTACTCCCTCTATCTAAGAATGTAAGACGTATTTTGATTCATTAAGACAAGCATTTGATCAATAATTATTCTATTAATATGTAGTTTATGTGATACAAAATCATAATTATAAGGAAGTACTTTTAAAGAGAAATCTAATGATATCAATTTTCAGAAATCTAATGATATTAATTTTATGTCATATAAATCGCATATGAATAGAGTAATTATTAGTCAAAATTTTATTTTAACCAATTAAAATACGCTTTACATTCTTGAACGGAGGGAGTACATACATACATAGAGACGGGTACAAGGTGACACACCCTTTACTCGGACAGAATGCCGGTTATTACGGCCGGACAAGCAGTAGGAGCTGAAGCTTGTTGGGAGTTGGAGACTGTTACAATATGCATCGCTAATAGTAGCATATCAGTCGCCACTAGTTTGGCGTGGCATTTCATGCATGCATGTTCCGTGAATCCGTGATCGATGATAAGCTTGCATATCATTGACGCATGTTCAGACATTTACTCGCTTGGAGCAGGCCAGCCCGGCCGGGTCGAACCATGCTCCTGGAACTACTACGTACGTGCTTCATGTTTCATGTTTGGATCATACTCAATGGCTGGACTTCTGGTATGCATGGTCCATGTGTGTACCATGCATCATCCATCATCCTAAACAACAGAACAAGGTGACTGGTGGTGATCAGAACGTACTGCTACTGTTGAAGCTGTGACACATAGACACAAACACTCACGTATCGATCAGTCGTCTCTCATCACCGGACTGAGCGTCACATCAAGCCGGCCTTACCACAGGGCACAAGCCCTGTGAATTTGTCGGGGGATGATTGCCAGCATCATGACCGTATTATTGCCACCTTTCCCGCCTCGATCCCAACACGCACGCACGCATGCGCCTCCTCCATCTATCTGCATTCCCTGCTCCTTGTTTTCTAGGGTTCCAAGTTAAAATACAGACAGCACATGACTTTTTCATCACGTGCATGCAGGATAAATATGTGTCACGGGTTGTTGCTGGGCAAGAGAGAGGCATCAGTGCAGTCAGGCTCTAGTGCACTGCAGTTGCATTCTGTGTTCCTTCCCCTTGTCTGTTGCTAATACACACCACCTTAAGACGAGGCTCCCTTCTGCACCCTTCTCCTTGTATACTTTGCCATGAATATCTTTCTTGTATGCCTCTGCCCCGTGCATGCATGCATGTGACACTGCGTGCGACGTGTCTCCATGTATGTACATGGCATGCCTGTCTCTATCTTCTTGTTTAGATCCATATATATATATATATATATATATATATATATATATATATATATATGGTTTTTTAAATAATATTATTTAATTCAAAATTTTCAGAAATAATACAACATCCGAATTTTTTTCAAAAATGACCTCAATCGTCACGGGTAGTGGCGGTAGGTCCCTAATCGCCACGGCCCATGACGATTTCAAGATATCACCGCGGGTGGTTACAATTTTTAATGCTATCGGCACGGGTGGTGGCGATAACTCGCAACCGCCACGGGTGGTGGCGATTGGAAATTAATTCCTGGCCGGATCGCGCGGCAACCCCCAACCGCCAAGCCACCTGGCGCAATCGCCACGGGTGGTGGCGATTACTCCCTGGCCTATATAAAGGCCCGCAATCGCCACCCGAGAGGCTGGTGGGAGGAGGAGTTGGAGGCAGCCGCCGCGGGAGGAGAGAAAAAGAGGGCTCGGGTAGAGAGGGAGAAAGGGAAATAGAGAGGAGATAGAGAGGGAGGAAGTGTGGGGTTTTTCTGCAGCGATTTGGAGGTAAATTTTTGAATCTTTCACCGTTTATTGTAGCAAGATATAATATAGGGTAGATTTATTCGTAGTATTTAGATATAATAGTAGATCTAGAATCAGGAGTAAATTTAGGGTAGATTTGTAGCAAGATATAATTTAGGGTAGAATTATTCATAGTATTTAGATATAATAGTAGATCTAGAATCAGGGGTAAATTTAGGGTAGATTTATTCGTAGTATTTAGAGTACTATTTTAAATAGAAATCTGTGGTAGATTATATAGATGATTAGTTCAGAACAGATTGTACCCACTCATACTATATTTAGAAATCGAGTAGAACAATCTTTGGCGCATGGCAGGATCTTAGACTGTCTAGACTAAAATATTACATTTTGGATGGCAGGAATGTCAGAACTAGTCGAATTTGTAATTTACTATGGTGTTGGTACCATCCGTATAGATGACTCTGGTTCCGTTGATCTTAGTAACTTTGCACAAATGAGATTAAGCATGCAAGATGCAGACAGATACCCTATCAATACCATTAAAGAATGGTTCACACGGGCCTTTGGTCTTGATCCGGAGGTCGCAAGTGTAACCTTGCAGGCGTATTTTAGCAAGTCTTGCAAGCATGTCCGGTGGGATTTGTTCCCGCTAAATATGACAAAAGACTGGCGGGCTTGGTTGAGGGCAAGTAAGGCACGCAAGGGTTCTCATTATCTGTTGGTCCAGACAGTAGCTAAGGAGGTGTCATCTGAAGAAGGCGGAGGCGGAGGCAATGGAGTTGGACAGAACAGCCCAGCGGCAGAGGAAGTTGTTGGCGAAGAAGGTACTGTAGTGGAAGGCGGTGGACCTTCTGCTGGACCTTCCACGACAGGAGCTACCGAATACCTCAGCGGTTCGGTGGACGAGGGGGAGATACACCAGGAACTAGTGCAGATCATGGAGCATGATGATGTCGTTGCTAGAGAGGAACAGAGGAATGTCGAAGACGGTAGCAGCGAAGAGGACGAAGCTGAGGATGAAGAAGGAGGGGAAGATCCGATTCCTAGTATGTGGAATCTTGACATGTCCACCATAATGAATGTTGAGGGCGCAAGTGATAAGAGGTATCCATACAAACCGAACGAGATTATCCAAGGCGTATTCTATGGCACGAAGAAAGAGGTGAAAGAGGCAGTGAAACTTTGGACGATGTCGACACAGAGGACATTTGGAGTGCAGAAAAGTTACAGGGATCAGTACTCAATGAAGTGTAAGTCTGCTGAGTGTGAGTGCTACGTGCATGCATCCCTGAGGAAGTATGAAGTGCAGTGGGTCATACGAAGAGTCGTGCCACACACATGTGTCATAAACGGTGTTCCTGACACCCATCGGAATATCAGTGCTGAACTCGTGACTAGATTGATGTATCACGAGATAGTGAAGAATGTCTGCATTCCAGCACAGTTCATACAGACATCTATAGAGAGCAAATACCAGTACAGCATAAATTATGCCATGGCATGGAGGGCTAAGCAGATCGCACTGGAGCGGCGGTTTGGGACATTCATCAATTCATACCACAATTTGCCATACCTTCTGGACACACTGGGCCAGAGGAATAATGGGACATTTGTTAGCCGTCTCTTATTGCCCTCTGCGGACGTGCCTGGAAAAATTATGTTAAATGGTGCTTTCTGGTGCTTTGGCCTATGCGCAGAAGCGTTCAGACATTGTCGGCCGGTTATTTGTATTGATGGGACATTCATGACAGGCCAGATGAAGGGGACATTGTTTACCGCAATTGGGGCATACGGAAATGATCAGTTAGTGCCACTGGTAATGGGTTTCACTGACTGCGAGAGCTACGATAATTGGTTGTGGTTCCTTATGTGTCTGAAGAAAGGTGTTGTGAAGGATCGACCAAATGTGTGTGTTATTCATGACCGGCATGTCGGGCTGCTGCTAGCAATTCGCCATCTGCAGTAAGGAGTAGCGAAGACTCGGGAAGGGGGAGATTTGCCAGAAGATTCCAGTTCGTACGACGTACAGTGTAGGTGGTGCACGCGTCACCTAGCGGCCAATTTCTATCGCCAATTTAAGAACAAGCAGTGGATGAACCTCTTCAAAATGTTATGCAAACAGAACCAGTCTAGGAAGTTTGACGAGTACTGGAGCAGACTCGATGAGTTCACGAAGAAGGAGGTTAGATAACGTAACTTTGGGGAGGTAACACACAGGCTTTGTGACCTTCTGGGAGTTGACAATCCAAACACTAGGAGGAAGGCTTCAAACAGGGTGAAGTGCTTCTCGGATTGGATAAGTAAGGAACCACTTGAGCAGTGGTCCCTCCTTCATGACACAGACGGTGCTAGATATGGGATCATGACTAGCAATCTTACTGAGGTTTACAATTTTGTTCTCAGGGGGTACACGGTTTACCCGTAGTGGCCATCGTGGAGGGTTCGCTTCACGGCACAATGAGATACTTTCAGGAAAGGCGTGTAAAGACTGTACTGCATATGAAAAATTCGGTGAAACACCTTACTGTGCTAAGACTATGTTGTTTTGAGGAGAAGGCCAAGAAGGAGCAAACGCACAAAGCCAGACGCACGGGTAATGTGTAACGTAAGTTCGAGGTATGTTTGAAGTAGAAGAGTGGATTTGCGGTTTGCACACAGGAGATTACTCAAGAGGTTACTTTCTATGTGGAACCAAATATCTCTGCTACGTGTACGTGCAACAAGCCCATGCTTCTTCACAAACCTTGCTCTCACATCCTTGCTGCGCCTGCCAATACAAAGATGGACACGAGGCCGTTTGTGTCGTACTACTTCACAAAGGAGGTTGTCCATGATACTTGGATAGGCGAGCTGTATGGTTTCCGAGTGGTGGATAATTTCACGCAGGTACCTTCAGGCGAACGGTTCTATGTCCCCGATTTCAGCCTCCTCCGAGCTTCCGTGGGATGACGCCGGACTCGCCATATTCATAACACGATGGACGAGGCGGAGGCTGGTGGGCCAACAAAATAATGCAGCTATTGCAAGAAATTTGGCCACTGGGTGAAGACATATCCGAAGATGAAAGAAGACCAGAAAAGAAGGGAGGAGGAGGCGGCTAGTGCTGCCTCTGGGTCAGGCCATCAGTAGTCTATGTCGCACTCTTTGTATTATGTAATTTGCTAGTGCGTCTGAACGTCGTGTCGTATTTACTTGACGTAGTTTATGTATTTCATCTATCTGTGTTATATGTGCTTCGTATACTTCGTGGACTCTTGATTTCATGTACTTCATGTATTTCATGTATTTGTGTTATATGTACTTCGTGGACTCTTGACTTCACGTGTTTCATGTATACTTCGTGGACTCTTGACTTCACGTGTTTCATGTATTCATGTTATATTTACTTCGTGCACTTCATATACCTCCATGTTTTTTGTATCACATGAATAGGTATGGCTGGCTTCGAGCTTATAGATGAGCGAGAGGACCGAGAGCACCGGTCTAGGCAGCTGGCTTCAGGAGACCGTGATCTTAGAGTGTTTCGTACTCGTACACCTGATCACGCGTGGAGGATTCACGAGTCGTGGATCGAGAGGTACATTATTTGATTGTATCTATATTATCGTGTTTCAGTACTAATTAGACTTATTTTCTGTTCTGACAGGCTAGCGTGGTCCGGTTTACTACCACTCGCATGGATGGTCGAGGCGGTGGGCGACGAGGACATCGGAGACCCGGATGCTGCAGTGGGTCGTTCCAGGAGGTTTCCTCTCGATGCCTCGTTGCTCACCGCACTTGTGGACAGGTGGAGGCCGAAGACCCACACCTTCCACTTTGCCTGGGGGGAGATGACGATCACGCTGCAGGACACGGTCTGCCTACTTGGCCTACCTGTGGCGGGAGTGGCAGTAGGTCCGCTCCAGGCTCCTGCCGGTTGGCGTGACTTACTTGAGAAGAGGTTTGCCCCAGCTCTATCGCCTGGGCCACCTCAGGTTGAGGTGGCAAGGGCGGCCCAAAAGCACGGTCCCAGGTTGATATGGCTTCATCAGTTTGAGGTACATATGTCATTCAATGATGTTCGACATATTCGTGGAGGACTCAACCTGTTTCTGTTGTTTGACATATTCGTGCAGCTGGACAGCCTGGAACAGAGATTTCAGGGAGATCTCAACGTGTACCAGCTGAACCGGGGACTCGAGGCGTACGTGCTCTGGCTGCTTGGGTACGTGATGTTCACGAGTGCGTACGGAGATAGCGTGGACGCTCGCTACATCGAGCTCGCACGGCAGATCGCAGATGCTGAGTCAGAGGATCAGCTACCTCCGACGAGCTGGGGGTCTATAGTGCTTACAGGGTTGTACCGAGCGCTCTGGTCCACATGCAAGAGGAAGGGCGCCAACGCCAATCTCACAGGGTGTCCGCTTCTTCTTTAGCTGTGGTCGTTCGAGCACTTCCTATCGGACGACCATGGGTCGATGACTCAGCTTACAGCCCAGAGTCCTACCATAGAGCAGGGCTGCAGTTGCTGCAGGACGGACCAACTTTCGGGTCCATGTGGACAAGAAGAACAGTGAGTTACTTTGTCTCTTCCCTCAGCTTGTATTTGCCTATAATATTTGTACGTCAGTTCGTAAGTTGATTTGACTATTACACCTTCATACGTACTTCTTGCAGCCTCAGTGGGCGAGGGCACAGGTACGAGGCTATTACCTCTCTTTCACGGAGTAGTTCCAGCACCTCCCTGCGTTGAGTGTCATATGGGAGCCGTACTTCCATGATGAGTTGGCGCGACGTGCACCACACCGGGGGATGTCTTCACTGTGCCGGTGGAACGAGAGCTACTGGAGGACCACTTCGAAGATTGTCTTCGACATCTTCGTGGAGGACCACTCACCACACCGTGTGATGAGACAGTTTGGCTTGTACTAGGAGTACCCGCCTCCCCACGTACTACTCGTCGAGCCAAACGCACACACGTAAGTCAAGTTTTAGAAACTCCTATAGACTTAGAATGTCTATTGGTTTTACGAGATACAAATTCATTATGTAAACAAGTGGAGTCGCAAGGGAGGGGTGACGATGACATAGCACCCGGGTATCGTCAAGGAGGAAAAAACTGGCCACTCGGGCATAGGGTGGGCCAGACCGACTACTCAGAGTCCGACTACAACACGGGGGTGCATCATCGACTTGGAGTACAAGACATGGACACGTACCTGCCCGGACTCCCGAGTGGCAGTTGTAACCGAATAGGAAACATATCTGTAAGCCGATCCGGACTCTTGTAACTCTACCCTGGCCGCCTATATAAGGCCAGGTAGGGATCCCCGGGTAGGTAGACAAAAAGATAGAGCTCTCAGATCATCTGATCATAGGCATAGACTCATACCCTCATACGGGATATATCAATATTAGCCACCAAACACAGGACGTAGGGTATTACCTCTTCTCGAGGGCCCGAACCTGTCTAAACTCTGTGTCCCGTATGCACCCATCTAGATCTGCTACTCGTACACCGCCCCATAGTTAGTATTGCCGGAATAACACTCCGACAGTTGGCGCGCCAGGTAGGGGCTGTGCGCGTAGATCCATCTGAACAGATCCAGATGGGTTTCTTCAACAACGACGGTGACTTTGTTCCGGGCCAGGTCATGAGCTTCGACCCCCGGACCTCCGCCGCCACTCCAGGATAAGCTCTCCGATTCGGAAAGCTCGACTTCATCGCTCGGCAGGCTCTACCTCGGCGACTCGGCTTCCAGCCAGTTGCCCGGGGGCTTCATTGCCGACTTCATCGCCGACTTGCTCGGCAGGCTCTACCTCGGCGACTCGGCTTCCAGCCAGTTGCCCGGGGGTCTCATCGCCGACTCCAACACCGGCTTGCTCAACAGCTCTACCTCGGCGACTCGGCTTCCAGCCAGTTGCCCGGGGGCTTCATTGCCGACTTCATCGCCGACTTGCTCAACAGGCTCTACCTCGGCGACTCGGCTTCCAGCCAGTTGCCCGGGGGTTTCATCGCCGACTCCAATGCCGACTTGCTCAACAGGCTCTACCTCTACGACTCGGTTTCTAGCCAGTTGCCCGGGGGCTTTGTCGCCGGCTTCATCATCGACTTGCTCGGCAAGCTCCACCTCGGCGACTCGGCTTTCAGCTAGTTGCCTGGGGCTTCATCGTCTTTAGTGCTCGGAACCTCATCCGAGTTGACTACTTCGGCGGTCAACTCCAACAACCTGATCGCGCTCGAATCGGATCTACTGCTCGGGAACGGGTCTTCACCCGTCGAATAGAGATCCCGGCTGGTTGGTACGATCGAGTCCCTTCTACCTGTCCTCGACTACGATTCGGACGGCTTCAAGAGTTTGGGAAGCCATAATCCTTCTCGGGAGGACTTCATGGTGGACTCGGATGCGTCATACGTTGCCGCCCGACTACGCCCGGGGGCTTACCGACTGAAGGATAAAAACGGCAATCTCGTCACCAACGCTTGGAACATTGAACAGCTAAGTCGTTTCTATGCTTAAGCTTTGTACTTCCATATTTTAATTATGAATGAATATTTCTTTGCTCCATCCGAGTAACCTTCAGGCTTTCTCGACTGACCTGCTATGAAATGCCCACGGCTACACATAGCGGACACTCGGGAGGGCTACACCACACTGGGTGCGCCTAAACGCACTCGGGCTCCTCTCTTTCAACAATTATTTTAGTACTGTGTAAACAGCCCGGCGTTAACTCTTCGTCTTCGATCGCCGGTCTACGCCACAACCCTACGCTATACGGGAAACAGCCCACGGCTAATCTCAACGCAATGGGGGATACGACGGGTCGGCAAGAGCACACACAAAGGGCTAACTTACACATGAAAGAATCTTTACGAAAGAAGAGATTAATAAACATGACACAAGTTCACCAAAACATGCAAAGTCACACTCAGACTTCCCGAGTACTTAACATGCATTTGCGAACGGTTCATGTATTTTATTCCTACTTCCACAGGTTAGCGCGGTCGGCGAAGGCGTTTCGCTGCAGCATGGACCTCCTCCTCCTCCATCAGCCTCGAGAAAATCATCAAGACCCTCCGCTCGGTTCCACGAACCGAGTCGAGGCTCGGGGGCTACACCCTCTGGGTGCACTGTTCGTGCCCCCTAGAATGAAATCTACAACAAAGAACCTCTGTCCGACTGCTCTAGACAGACACCGAACAACTCGGGATCGAAGCACTGCAGCCTGTATTCTAGTTCTGACGTGAATTCCGAGGGTATTCCCCCAGAGGGACACTAGTTGGACCTGAGCCGCTCGGGACACCAGATACCACTCAGGAATTCAGTCGGGGCTCATGAAGTTCTAAAGTCCCTCACATTCTCCCCGCAAGTGATGACGAGGCCCGCTCAGGCGGATGCCACTCCGGGAAGCCTGCCTAGGGGAGAGGGCAAAAGCACTCGGCGTAACCAAGACAAAAATCAGCTACTCGGGAATCATAAAAACCCTCCGCTCGGTTCCACGAACCGAGTGGAGGCTCGGGGGCTACACCCTCTGGGTGCACTGTTCGTGCCTCCCAGAGTGAAATCTATAACAAGACAAGGAGCCTCCGCCCGACTAATCCAGTCGGCGCGAAGGCTCGGGGGCTACTGACGATAACATAGCACCCGGGTATCGTCAAGGAGGACAAAACTGGCCACTCGGGCATAGGGTGGGCCAGACCGACTACTCAGAGTCCGACTACAACACGGGGGTGCATCATCGACTTGGAGTACAAGACATGGACACGTACCTGCCCGGACTCCCGAGTGGCAGTTGTAACCGAATAGGAAACATATCTGTAAGCCGATCCGGACTCTTGTAACTCTACCCTGGCCGCCTATATAAGGCCAGGTAGGGATCCCCGGGATAGGTAGACAAAAAGATAGAGCTCTCAGATCATCTGATCATAGGCATAGACTCATACCCTCATACGGGATATATCAATACAGACACCAAACACAGGACGTAGGGTATTACCTCTTCTCGAGGGCCCGAACCTGTCTAAACTCTGTGTCCCGTATGCACTCATCTAGATCTGCTACTCGTACACCGCCCCATAGTTAGTATTGCCGGAATAATACTCCGACACTAAGCGTCGACAAAATCCGAGTGCTGGACCCCGAGTTCCCCACGTTCCCGAGCACTCGTCCCCGAGCATTCATGTTCCCGAGTACTTGCGTTCCCGAGCACTCGGGTTCCCGAGTACTCGTGTTTCCGAGTGTTTGCGCTCCGATCATTCGCGGTCCCGAGTAGATCCAAGTCGGGTTCTACATAGCACGACCGAGTTCCAGCAGCGCCAGGTCGGCGGGCGATTTGTGACGCTCCCGCCAGGTTTCAAGGTGAAGTCCTTTGTGTTCGAAGCCTTAGACTTGGAATGCAAGGAACAGTGGCGGATCATGGCGTTTAAAGGAAAGTCCGAGATTTGGAAGGACTCCCGGATAATATGGAATGATATCTCGTATGCAAGATGGAGTCCAGATCACGGCGGTTAAGATAATCAGAAGATATGGGAAATCCCTCGGTTTAATTAGAGGAAATCTCGTGCGCAAGGCAGAGTCCTAATCGTATCAATCAGGGTAACCATAGATTTAGGAAATAACTCAATTTGTATGGAAAACCATATCGTGTACGATACCAAGTTATATTCCTGCCCTAAGACCGGGCGTACCCTATAAATATGAAGGGTGCACGGCCGATTGAGGTGGAACTCTCCCAATCGACGCAATCAATACATTATCTTTTCATCTACTATTTTTCTCACCCTTGTTTTTCTGCTTCTCGTCTTCGTTGTTCTTCGTGTTACACGGCAACGAAACTCGAGGCCCTAGGGGCGATCAGGTCGACCTAGGGCAGCCCATAGCCGCCGCACTCCCTGACGGGGTCCCTCCCGGGGGTGCAGGGTTTCGGGTTCTCAAAAGCACCCGCCAGCGTGTCTTGCGTATCGCGCTCCCGGTGGGTCTCCCCCGGCTCCGTGTCCCGCGCATCGCGCTCGGCTCCGGGGGTACACGGTGACGTGTTCGTGTGCGAACAATATGTTATCACGTACGTCATATCACGCGTTGCATAAATGAACTAGGTGTAGAGTGTGCCCAGAATTAAGTCCAGTTGGCGTCTACAAGCATAGCCATGAGCCACACTAGCCATGCTACTCGAGTTTAATAATTAGGGAGCAACCCATGTGATGTCTGCGATCATGCAAGCTAGCTTAAACAAAAAAAATTGGCTGCACTAAAAATGGAATTATGATCACTTGCAGAGAAAGGCATGCAATAATGCATCATTATGACATGAAAGCTGACATATCTGGTGATTCAAGCTTCAAGTATTCTCCTTCTCCTCCTTTGTGTATCTTTCTGGGCGAGTTGAGCTGAGTTCAATCTTTGGCCTCTGCAAGTCTGAGTGCATGCATGGCACATACAAAGCTTTGCAGAGAGTGGTGGTGATTTGATGGGACATGGCACCAGTGCACAAGGGCATGTAAGCTTTTAATCCTTCTACTCACCAGACAACCTTTGTTCTAAGAAAGAAATAACCTTTGATCTATCCATCTACTCAAGCACACGCGGGTTCATCTCGTCTCACACAAACTATCCAACGTTCAGTACTGCAAGAGGGTGCTGCTGTTTTGCAGACGGTCGCGCTGAGCCTTCATGAGCCTTCCCCTCCGCCAATGTCGGCGTTCTGCAGCAGTTGCCGGCGCCGCAGGCTCGTTCAACTAGCTCTGATGACGAGTAGATGGGTTATCAGTGTTTTGTTCTTAAGTCGGATGTCCTTTTGTTCTGGTTGTGGTAGTTCTTAAACTGTGCTTGTTCCTTACGTGCTTTGCTTGGTGTAAGATAACGTAGGGTTTATGACTGGGTATATTTAGTCTCTGTCGTTTTCTTTTTCTTTTGAACTCGCAAAACACTATGGTTTCGATTTGGTTGTTCCGTTATCTGTTTTTATAGTAGAACCCGGGACATCTACATGTCTTCTATGGAAAAAAATCCATCTGCTCAAGCAAAACCAAGGGAACATAGAAATGAAAGAGCCTGCATGCAGTTGGCAGTGGACGGTCACGATGTGCGTGAGTGCCCAAGTGGGCACACTGATTGGATGGGGTTCTTCTGTGTTTTGCTTGGTTTCAGAGGTATAAGTGGGCCGCGGCCCAATCTCGAATACGACTTGCCCTTGTTGAGAATAGAAAGGTCCAGCCCAATTACCGCTTTTTCAGTGCCTAGGCCGGACGGGCAGCATGGCCAGAACGGCCTGTGCTTCAAAGTAGTAGTGTAATCCAGATGAACCCAAAGCCGAAACGAAAGGAGAGAGATAACGAAAAGCCTTTCTCTACACCAAAGGCCAGCTACATTGAGCCGGTATGATTTTGGCTGCTGAAGGCAAAGACCTAACGCATGTCTTAAAAAGTTCTCTACCTAACACACAATCTTACTAAACCAAGGATAATGGACACGAAGAAAGCTGATGCACCTAATTATCCAGCACGCAAGCAAGAAGCGCCGTCGGAGCACGCCCGACGCAACACAGGTGGTCGTCAACTTCGAAGTAAGATTAACATTTCAAAACCACGAATCCTCTTCAGAACGACCCAAGAAATTCGTACCACTGATTAAGAAAGAGTTTGCTTAAAGAAAATATTGAATTTGCAAAAAGCAAGGAGGGCACCTGGCCAGATTGGACGGCACGGAATTCTCTGCCAAGGAAAACTAAACAAAAAAAAATCTAAAGAGAGGCAGTCTCCTTCATGTCGCAACGGCAAGAGGCAGCTAAGGAGAGACTTTTTGATTCTTTTCGTTGTGCCACAGTTGCCGTCACCACCCCCCAATTGGGGTGTGGGCTACCAATTTCCACCGGCTAAGCATCCCCCAACGGGGTATGAATTCTCGTGGGCCAAATTCCTCCCGCTTTTGCATTCGATAAGACAGAAACAATGTCCAATCAGCACCACCTCCACTGAGTTATTTTTAAAATTTGTCGTGCGAGACAGCGATGCGAAGAAATTTATAGTGACGAAAGCATTAGTTATATAGGAGTAGTACTTAGATTATTACAAGCCTGTAGCCTCTGGAGTCCAACCGAGAGAACCGCCGATACGAGATCAAGCAAGTCATTTGAGTAGTTTTAGTAAGTGCAGAGTCCTCCTTTGCAGCTTGGCAGAGGACGTTGCGGTTTCTAGGCCCCCTTCTAGAGGGCTTATTGCCTAGCTTATGGCTCCTAGAAGCCATAAGCCCTCTAGAAGGGCTTAAAGCCACCTAGCTGTGGGAAGAAGCACCAACAAATCCTCATTGCTAGCTAGAAGCCTCAAAAGAGAGGCTTCCCGAGCTTCTCAGGCCTGACCTTACGAGATTACCCTTGAAGTTCGATTAATTTACCCGCAAATGCCATCCCTATATAAATGAAATCCCTAGCATTTTTTCCTCCTATTCTCCCCCATCCCACCTGCCTCACCCCATCGCGCACGACGCCCTCTCCCCATCCCCTTCATCGCCATGCCGGCGCCGACGCCGACGCCGCGCCATCCGAGCCGCGCCCTCCCCTTCTCCCCGCCAGCCCAAGCTCCTCCTCCCCTCCTCCCCACCAGCCCGAGCAACCCCCCCTCCCTCGCTCCGCCGCCTCGCTGCCCCTCCGCCCGTCGACCCGGCCGGCCCGAAGCCCCGCCTCCCCTCCGCGCCAACGCTCTCCGGCCCTCGTCCCCTCCTCTCGCCCGGCCCGAAGGCCCTAGTCCCCGCGGCCGTCGGCCACCTCGCTCCCCCTCCCTCCGCGGGCGGCCACTACCGCCGCCTCCTGTTGCTCCAGATCTGCCACCGGGCGCCGCCTCCCCCCGCTGGCCCGAGGTCCCCAGGGCCTGGAGGCCCACCACCGCCTCCTGCCGCTCCAGATCTGCCGCCGGATGCTGCCTCCCTGCACTGGACGCCGCCGCCGGAGCCGCTTTCTTTTTTTTTCAATAGTTCTTTTGTGTTCTCTGATTTCTAATGTTCCTTTGATCTCTGATGTTTAGTGAAGGAGTTAGGAGAGGCTAAGGATCCATGAATGCATGTTCTTGAGCTCCAATTAACAGCAAGGAATTCCTGTTTAATTCCTATGCAATTAGTTGATTAATTGATTAATTCCTATGTTCCATGTGATTAGTTGATTAATTGATTAGTTGATTAATTGATTACTGTGATGTTGAATTCTTTGATGCTGTTGAAGGTGAAAAAATTGTGTATCTTGATGCTTTCGATGGTGATAATTGGTATTAGAGTTGTTGCATTTTAGTTGATGGTAATAACTCAAAGGGTAGTATAGACTTTGTACAATTTAGCTCAGCATATAAGCTCTAAACTCAGAAGCCATCTAGAAAGGAATAAGGGTTTGTCAGAGCTTCTGCACACCGGAGTTTCTGGGGACCATTAAGCTCATCAAAGCTTATGCACAAGCCCCAGCCGTCTAGAAGGGGGCCCTAATTTCGTGATGAACAGGGGACTATCAGGCACAGGTGATCTATTCAACCCTGCAGATGCACTACATGCAGAAGCAGAAGCTTATCTTAGGGACCTGCAATTCGCTGCTGATTATGGCATGGGACGTATTGTGATTAAGACTGATGCTATAGTCCTCAAACAAGCGTTGCTCACCAATGCTCATGATTGGTCCAAGCATGGCGTGGTTTTTCAAGAAGCAAAGTTCTTACCGCTTACTAATTTTATTGATTTCAAGGCTATGTACTGTAATCGTGTTTGTAATAGGATAACCCATGTTTTAGCTGCTCAAGGTGCTTGTATTAACCAGGTGTCACTATGTTTTGCCATATTTGGTCCCAGACTTTGTAAACTCTGTCGTGGCTAGCGATTTGGCTGTACCATCTAGCTAATAAGGCTCACCGATTCCCCTAAAAAGAGGTAAGTGAAGAGTTGCTCAACTAACTGCAGATTGCAAGAAGGCCAGTTAGTGTCCGTTTCAGTAACAAGAAGGGCGGTTTAGCGTCACAAAACCTGCAGCTTAAACGCTGAACCGGACATGAAGGACATTATGTACGCAATCTCATACTGAACATTTCATCTGACAGTATCATGTTTGCCTTCGTCGGTTGCTTAAACCCCCCCCCAATTCCCATGTCACCCACCTAGGGCAATCTGGGAGGTGTTGTCACCGTCGCAAGCAAATCTCCCACTTGGCCCCTCCTAGCTGTCGCTATCGCGGATGTCAACCGTGGTGGTGCAGGGCGGTGTGCCTGCTATCTATGGGTGGCAACGAGCCGAGCCGAGCTGGCTCGAGCTCGTCAAATTTCGAGCCGAGTCGAGCTAGGCTCGCTGGCACAAACGAGCTAGAAATGAGGCTCGGCTCGAGCCTAGACGAGCTTCGAGCTGGCTCGAGCCGACTCGCGAGCCTACGTGAGCAGGCACGGCGGTGGCGGTCGGCGATCGTGCGGGGCGATTGGAGACGGCGTGCGGCGGTGGCAGCGGGCAGGAGCGGACGGGCGGTGGCCGGCAGGAGCGGGACGAGCGATGGCAGGCAGGCGGGGGCACGGAAGCGGGACCGCGGGACGGCGGGATGCAGAGGTGGACGCCGCTGGCCACTAGGGAAGGCTGGAGGCGCGAGCTTGGGCCGTAGCCCGTTGGCGGAGGCTTGGAGCGTTGGGGAGGCGGCGGGCGAGCACCGGACGCTGGGGAGGCCGGAGGCGGGCACCTGGCGGCAGAGGCCGGATGCCAAGGCTAGGGAGGTGGCAGTATGGCGGCTTGCCGCTTGGGCCGTTAGGGGAGGCGGATGCCGCTAGGGAGGCACGCTGGGGCGGTCGTCGGAAGCTGGGGTCATCGGTGCCAGGGGAGGTTGCCGACGCGTGGCGGCCGGGACGGGAGCATTGGAGCAGCGGCGGCCGTGCTATGCGGTATGCCTATGCGGCGGGTTTGCCTAAGCCCTAAGGGCATGCCGCATCTATGGGCTGCTGGCTGCCGCCTGCCTTGGGCCGAGCCAAACGAGCCAATCGAGCAGCTCGCAGGCCAGCTCGAGCTCGGCCCGTTTAACCACCGTGCCAGGAGGGAGACTCGGGCTCGGCCTGTTTGAACACCAAGCCGAGCCGAGCCGGGCCGGGCCGGCGTGAGCTTGGGCTGAGCCTCGAGCGTCGGGCTTTCCTGCCAGCCTTACTGCTATCAAAGGTGGCGAGGTTGCTTTTGATCGGCTGGTGGCGTGGCGGGACCTTGGCATCCCACGAAGCGGCGAGAGGCCAGGACGATCGGCATGTAGGGGATAGGCCAACGGGCCATGGGCTATGGCGAGGCGGCTGCTGTCTCCGACTGCAAGAGGTTGTCGGGCATGGGAGGTCGGTTAGCGGTGCAGGGTGGGCTGGCGCCGATGCTTTCCCAAGTCGGCGAGTTCGTGGGGCCGCTCAGTGGTTCCGCAGAGGCTCCGAGGGCAAGCGGCAAGGACTACGGTCCAATTGCATGCGAGAAGGTGTGGGCGTCGTTTCTGTGCCCTGATTTACAGACCCAGTTGCTCCAATAGCGGGACATTGGCTGAAGACAACAGTGGGGCACTCCCCTATGGTTTGGCTGGTAGTATGGCAGCCTCGAGCACGGCAATGTTGTGCAACAATGCCTCACAATTGGTGGTGTCGGTGAGAGGTGTGGCGCATGCCCAGAGATGTGGTCGGCACGAGGCCGACTGGTGACGTCGTGGCAAGCAGGATTCCGTTTTGTTGGATGACCGCACATGGATGCCAAGGCGGCTGCCCCGGATCCTCTAGCGTCGTGATTCACGGGCCAACAACAATGGTGGCAATCGATGTTGGGTCGTGGCATTGACTTCATCATCCACAATCCGGCGTGTCGGTTGGGTTTTCTATGCATCGATTCTTGTGTCACGGTAAAGTCGGAGCCGCCATGTCATGGGAGACGATAATATGGTGATGCTGAAAATACATCTTGGTCTCCTAAATGAGTTTTGATGATTAATGATAAACGATTTATGGGATCAATGTGTTTATCAAGTGTGATTAGGTAATTTTGTCTCAAAAGCGATATATAACCAGCAATCATGACCTCCAAGAAGTTCTAAAAAGGATGGCCTCAACAAATGAAGGTTCACGATCATATTCTAGCTCTTTTAGTGGTCTGATGAATCATATTGAGTTTAAGCAAATCTGTACTATTGAGAGGTGTTAATATTTAGAAGGTGGTTAAAGAGTATTGCTAATACTCAGTTAGGAATCAAATTTTTTCTATCAAAAAGATATTTGAAATCCTTAAATTCTCACACAACAAAAGTTGGAACCTCCGAGATCAAAGTCAGAATATCCGGATTCCATATACATGTGGAGAATCTAGGAGCTCGGAGCCTCCGAGTTGCCCAGTTATCCAAGTTTCAGAATGTCAAACCATCCGAGTTTTGTGTTCGGAACGTCCGAGTTCATGTTCTGACCTCGCTTAAGTCCTTTGAGCTCAAAATTCAGAACTCTCGGGAAATTCTAGAGTGTCTAAGATCCTTTTAAAATCAATGGCTATATTGCATATACAATATTTGAACTCTGACATTTTAAAATCAATGGCTATATCATTTAAAATCTCAGAATGTCTGACTCAACATGTCAGAATCCGCGAGTTCGCTTATCGATCACATTCTGATGAATCCTTGAAATCTCGGCATGTCCAAGTCCATATGTCAAAACTTCCGAGTTCACGTTCTAACCTTGCTCGGTTGAGCGCTTTGAAATCTTGAAAGCTCCGAGTGCAATGTTGAAACCTCCAAAATTCGCACTGTCTTAACTTGTTCAAGGGCATTCAAATTTTTCGGAGGCTTTGCGTTCCAAGTTGGAACTTCTGACATCTACTCATGTCCACTGTGCTTTGAAAAATTTGGAGTTTGTGAGTTTTGTCATACTCTCTAAGATTTGCTTCTGGACTCATTTGTGCAACCATTGCTTGAAATGCCGGAGTCTCTGGGTTCTTGTCGGAGCCTCTGAGTTCTATATTGTATATGCGATATAGCCATTGATTTTAAAATGTCGGAGCATCTGGGTTTCAAGTCGAAATCTTCAGATTTTGCTGCTTTTGCTATAACAGCTACATTTTGAGGGGTTGGCTCTAGATACCCCAGTCTCTTTACACATATAACTTTTTGCTAATCTATTCATTTGCTCTCATGAGAGAAACCTCATATTTTCTCGAGTTCAAAGTGAGATCTTGTGAGAAAAATCTCTGTGAGAGAGATTAACTTGTAGTTTAGCATCAAGCAGGATGTTATCTCCAAGCCAAAGTGATTAAAACCTATTGCTCTTGGAGATTGACGTCTCTTAGATGGCTAGGGGTCGCTTCGAAGCCTTCGAGCAGTTTGTGAAGAGCCCCAAAAAGTTTGTGAGGGTTTGGAGCTCGTCTACCGCAAGGTGAAGAGTTGCCAAAGTGAGAGGGGGTTTCGCATCGGCATGCTCTTTGAGGGAGGTGCACATTTCAGTGCCGATTTCGATCGTTGGATAAAGCTACGTGCATGCCAAAAGCTCGAACTTCGATAACGAATCTTTGTTTCCCATGTGATTCTATTTTTTTCCAATTGTGCATACTTGTTTCGTTGCATATTTTGCTCAATAGTATGCGGAGGATTTATTTTTTTATAAGTTTTTGATAATATCTTATTCACATCCTATAGTTGAATAGTCTAGATCCTTTCAGATGATGACTCAGGAAGGGTCGCTTCTGTGGATGACACTCTCCAAGCAATGAGTTTGGTAGGTGCAAGTCTTGTAATGTTTTCCTAACGAGGATCGTCTAGAGCTACCTTCTCATTAGTGTGTTGGCCAGCTAATGTGTCTTGGTTTGCTTGGGCTGGGTGCGACCTTTGTAGTGTTGCGTGCATCGATAGTCATGTCATAAAGTGGGAGTCGTCGGATCACGAGACGATGGATGATCATGACGATGTTTTGGCTGGCTTCAATGAATGGATCTTCTCACTAATATGTGTTTGAGTTTATGTGATTGTGTCTATATTGATCGGTGGTATCTTTGGTATCACTGACTAGGTTGTGGTGTGTTATATTTTTTATTTTACCTATTTTTTAATTAACTGGATAACATTTTTCGTTTCGATTAAATTTGTCTCGGGAGTACAGAAGGATGTTTGCCTTCGTAATATAATTGCTGAGCGTCGTCGCAATTCTATTTACAAGAAACAACATGTTACTAGTACTATTAGTGCTATTTTCAAAGATCCGTAAATAGTAGTCAGCTGCGGAGGACAAGCATCTGCCAGTCCGGCCACTGCCACACGCGGACACGACGCAAGCAATGACGAAACACCTGGCACACCGCAACACACGGGCGTACGTACGCGTCTCATTGACCTGACCACCTGACCAAGGGTTTACTGGTCAGACGACACGCACAAGCCTACGCGTGACCTATCTATCGCCAGGCGTGCAGCACCCCGGCCGGTCCTGCCCTGCCCGCCGCAGTGCCGCTCCACACGCGACGCGACGCGAGCGAGAGCGCGTACGGAACCACTGCGCGCTCCCCGTCCCGGTCGGCGGCAACACGTGGGCACCAGCCGCTCGCACCCTCGGCACGCGTGCCCGAGCCCCAGAGAAACACACGCAAAAGCGCGAAAGCCCCAGCAGCGTCCCGTTCGCTCACCTTCTCCCCGAAACACACGAGGGGGACGCCCATCCCGCGCAATCCATTTTTGCCCGCCGACGCGTGCCCCGCGCGCAGCCAAAAAGACCGCGATTGTGCTCCTGTAGTTCGCGAGGAGGCGCGCGTAGCGTGAGTTCGGATCGCCGTTTCCCCCAATCAAAAGCTGCTGCTGCTGCTGTGGCAGCTGCGCAGTGTTTGTCCCTGGCGAGGGACGGCGCTGACGTCGCCACGCTACGTTCCGTGCGGCTCTCATCTCACGGCTGAGACAAGCTTCACAGCCTTCACCGCCAGGTCTAGCTAGGGTGGCCTGTTTTAGTAACTGGGGCTGCTACTGTACTGTTTTTGTTTCCCCGGTCAGCCTGGAAAAAGGGCCAAATTTGACATGCAGCGGCAGTAACTCTGGGCCAGAATTGGGCGGAAAAGGTATCGCTCGGATTCTGTAGAATTTTCTGTTCGGTTCTGCGCAGGTAAGAACGGCATGTAATCGTGTAGTAGTACGGTTTTGGTAAGCACTTGGGTGTGCGTGGAATTCGCGTAGCGCTATTTCCCTGCAAAGGAAAAGGATCCCACTTTGTATGGACCGACACATTGATGAATCACTTGCGTTAGAGGAGAATGCATCCGCATCTACTTGCCTCTGCAAAGATGTTTCCCGGTACTGTTTAGGTATCTCATTGTTCATGAAGCCGGCAGATTTGTTTGTTTCATGCATTTTCTTGTAAATCTACCGTGTTTTTTTTTCTATAATTCAATCGTGAAGAACAGAAGCTGCACTAGTCAACATATGGAAATTAGCCGACCTCTAGAGAGAATTTCTCTAGTCCACTCCGTAAAAAATGGCCCACCATGACCATGAATTTTCTCACTATTAGGGACCATATGCAATTATACGTAATGAAAGATATTATTTTTGTCGCATCTCTAAAAGAGCTCTTAGGTGTTTGAAGTGGAGGGAATAGCCATATCATAAAGCATTAGCTAGCGTAACTAAGTGACATCTTCTTTACATAAGCACGTCTCTGTAACCATTTAGATTGAATATGGAAAATCAGGCTCTACAATTCACGATAGAAGAAATTAGCACAATGCTGATTATGTATGGTAGGGAAATAATTTTCTTCCGCTAAATAGCTCTGAAGACATCCGCGTTCTGGGAATAATTAAATCTCAAACAAATTAATCAAAATATCTGATGGGGTACCATGTTATGACATAGACGTAAGTATTCTTGCCTGGCGCAACTTGAACTATTGTTTAGAATTTGAGAGGTTGTCAAAATGCATGTTCCACCTCGACAAAACAAAAAAAACTCAAATCCGGAGCCTTGATCCTTGATGGGTAGGAGATATGACCACCCATAACACATCGCTACAAGAAGTTGGTTCTAGAATTCTAAAAAATTAATCTCACTAGTAATTAACTAAAAATTATCAACCGATCAAAGATAGCCTCTAAAT
This sequence comes from Stipa capillata, assembly GCA_019208055.1. Classification (NCBI taxonomy): domain Eukaryota; kingdom Viridiplantae; phylum Streptophyta; class Magnoliopsida; order Poales; family Poaceae; genus Stipa; species Stipa capillata. Next base: position 94,226 of record JAGXJF010005194.1, on the reverse strand, counting down.
AGAAGATTTCTGCTCTAGACCAGTTAGACTGCTTACTTTTATGAGGTTCTAGCTAGTTGTGAACTTATGTCTAAATAACGAAAATATATTCTGTCTAACTAACTATATATTTAAATTAGACTATACATACAAATAACAAAATAAACTAATGAAATGCTCGACTTGAGCTGTCTATTTACAACCGGTTGTTTCGAGTAGGAGAATCGTGCTCGTGTATTACCGCTCTTTTTCCCACGTGTGCCCAGAACAATTGCCGTGACGTGCGAGGCTGCTGTCTTTTTTCCTCCTAGCGATTTCGGGTAAAACTCGCGCGTACAGCTGCGTGGCGCCGTGTACCCAGTGACCAGGGCAACCCAGGACGGGAACAGACAGATTCACAGCGCAACGATAACGCTAGGGACACACACAAACAACACGGTTTCACTATTTGTTCCCCTCGGCTCGGGCACGGTGGCCACGCAGTGGCAGGGGCGGGATTGCGACGCGACGCCCGTAGCACCGCGAGAAACCGCAGCAGCCAGCAGCCACCACAAACACCATCGCAGTTTGTTGCAGTCTCCTCCTCCTCCTCTTCCTCCACTCGCTCGTGGGGGCGAAAGGTATCGGTAGAGATAGCCGGTGGTGGGTAGACGGGACAAAGATCAGAATTAGCCACGCACCCAGGAGGAAAGAAATCCACGGGGGGCAAAAACTTTTCTCTCTCTCTCGTCTCCACCTCCTCTCTCTCCTGGTTGCGTCGTTGTTCTTGTGAGTGCGCCAGCCTCCAGACCAGAGAGATGGTAATGCCAATCCCTCTGAATCACCATTCCCTGGCGAGTTCTTGCGTCTGAGTGTGGCAATCTGTGGTAGACTTCTTCTTCTTCTTTTTTTTCCATCTGTTTCACCCCGTAACGGAAGAACTGAATCGAAAGAGAACGCGAATTAATCAATCAATCTGTAAGACGAGGAGGTTTGGAGGAGTGATTTTGATAGGGGGGAGTTGGTGAGCGAGTCCGATCGGTTGGTTGGTGGGTCTTGGTGTGGTGTCTCCGATGGCGCCGCCATCGATGGACTACTGGGTGGGCTTCTTCCGGGGAGCCGGGGAGAACATCTTCGACGCCATCGAGGCGGCCATCGCCCGTCGCCGCGTCCGACCACCCCGCCGCGCTCCGCGCGAGGCGCGACGCCATCGCCGAGCGCCTCTACACCGCGCTCCTCGTCGTCTCCTCCGGCTCGCCCGCGGGGGAGGCGGCGGCGCGTCCCGCGGCAGGGGTGCCCGCCGCTGAGGCGCAGGCGCAGCAGCTCCTCCTTCCCGAGGGAGCCGCCAGCGTCCCCAGCCTTTGCAGCTCCGACCGCGTCGAGGCCATCACCGACGACGGCGCCCCCCGCGGCGACGATTTCGTCGCCGCCGAGGCCGAGCGCATCAAGGCCGTCCTCCTCAACGACCAAGAGAAGGTCACCCCATCTCCCTGTCCTCCACGCCGCCGCCGCCGCCGCTGGTTATTGGCTGTTAACTAGTACTGAAACTGTTCTGCTGTGCTATTGCAGTCGGAGGCGGCGTTGCTCGAAATGCTCCGGCGGCTGCAGCAGCTGGAGTTCACGGTGGACACCCTGCAGGTGAGACGACAGCCGCCGCCGCCGTTGATCGATTAGTCAGTCCATGCTCAATCCGTTTTCGTATTGACTGGTGCTCACGCTGATTCGTATGATAGGTCACTGAGATTGGGAAGGCGGTGAGCAGCCTCCGCAAGCACAGCTCCAAGCAGATTCGGCACCTCGTCCGCTTGCTCATCGGGTATGTCCATGCGTTTCTTCTTCAGTGAAAACATTTTCTGTTTGTGTAATTCTGTTAGTTTCTCTTAATACTCGATCGATGACGATTTGGTTATTTAGTCTTTAACATTCCTTGACATGTTTGATGTGAACGCAGGGGTTGGAAAACGCATAGTTGATGAGTGGATGAGCAGCCGAGACGCCATCGTAGGTAGGTAGCAAGCAGAAAGAGTTCCATCATATTGCAAGACCTTAGCATTATTTGTCTGATAAGCATGTTCTATACTTCATTAGTCAATCAGTGTTCTGTTCTGCAACCATTCGCAGATCATACCCCTCAGTCCATGCATCCTTCCGGCCTGGAGCAAGAAGACCGGGGGATCTCTTCTCCTTCCATGGACGAGAGCGCCCTCTTTGCCACACCGAGCACTTCCATCCGGTTCTCCGAGGTATTGGATTTATTCGCGAATCAACCAGTTCACCTCTATGTAGTATTACATGATTTATGGTATGATCTGACACAACTCTATCTGAGCACTCTCAGGACAACCAGGGTTCCAAGATGTTTGATGGAATGGATGATACTGGAAGTGAGTGATCAGACCCTCCTCTATCCCCTCTCTGACGATTCTTGGATTGGCATCAGTGTTGACACCTTGATTGTTTTTGAATTATCCACAGATACAAGGAACAATGGACAGCGGTATCCGGGGAACCAAGATCCGGTTAGAAGGCCACCGCTGCCCACAGCCCAGCAGTATGATCCAGACCAGAGCTGGAGGCATGAACAATCTGCAACGAGGCAGTCACGGCCGCAGGAACTGACCAACAGGCAGACGAGAGAGCAATTCATTGCTGCGATGCTTGCGAGGCCCTCAAATGCACTGTCGGGTTCCGAGAGACCTCAATCGAGGCCTAAGCAGCAGCAAGATGCCTCACCAGGTCAAGGCAGACCGCAATCAGTGCCATCTGATGTGAGCATATTGCGCTGCTGACAAAATACATATGCTTGTTTGATTTATGCAAAAGCTGGTGTGGTCTGAACTCTTTGCTTGGTCTGTAGAAACAGGTGGGCCATCAGGATGCAAACTGTGTTCGAGCAAAACTAGAGCTTGCAAAGAATGCAAAGCTAGAGCTTGCAAAGAATTCGAAGCTTGAGGCGACAAAGCGAAAGCTTCAGGAAGGCTACCAAGAATTCGACAACGGTAATATTTTCTGCATTGAATTTAGTTTATTATTACTTGTTGCTATCACATGATTCCTGATGCTCTCTGGTTTCTGAATGCCGATCTGAACTACTCAGATCTTCTTTTAGCTCAGAACGTAATTAGAAAAGTTAAATAGTACTAGTTTCACTGAAGAACACATCATTTCATTGCTCGAGTTCTACGAGTGATTTGAGTCATGATTTCAATTTTTTTGGTCAACGCAGCAAAGAAGCAGAGAACTATACAAATGGTGGATCCACAAGATATACAGAAGCAAGGGAACCGGAACTGGCAACCTAATGCCAAGTCCAGGAATAACAGCAACATGAACAACAACCGGAATTGGTCAAGATGAGGCGCAAATTCCATTAAGAGCTATTCAAAATTTCCTCCTTTTTATCCGCCTTCCACCGGCTTAAGTTGTTAGTCCAGCCCAGTACATAACAGCAATAAGGCTTCCTTCTTTGCAAACTGCTTTCATCAGTGCCACACAAAACACTGTCCTGAGAGCCTGCATCGCTCTCTAACGTTGTTCTTCATCATGGCTGGTTTCCTAGTGTTTGTCAAAACTTGTAAATATGGGATGAGTTGTGATACTAATTGCTGTTTGATTCCTCGGATGAAATGCGAAATGCTTCAGAATTACCGGAATGATCATGTTCTCTGCTTGCATTGTGCCAGTGCCTGCTTTCCAGGGTCAAACACCTTTTAGGGGTCTGTCTTTTCACTGAATTCAGAGTAGCTTGTCCCCTTCAAAGACTTGGACAAGAATGCGCGGGATATCATGGCCACAAGTGAAGTTCTTGTTGTGCCTAGTAGTATCATTCTTAGCAAGACTACCATCACAATTTTCTTCTACTCAAAACGTGTATAGCAGATTTTTTTTTAAAAAAAAACGTGTATAGCCCATAATGTCATTGTGTATTGCATGGAGTTACCAGACATCTAGATCAACTTTTATGTGTTTATTAGCACAGTTTTATTTTAGGACTACTACTAGATCAACTTCTATGTGTTTATTAATAAATTTTTTTAAATCCTCACCCATTCAGTTCTCAGAACAACATGGCGTGCCTTTCTTTAATCGTTTTTTGTAAGAACTTTGCGCCAAGTCAAAATGGGACGAGTGACCTAGAAGTTGAACAGAATTGGTCAGTCAATTTGGCTGCGCTGTGGCTGGATTCTCAAGCCAAGGAGCAGGGTTTGTGTGAACACCATAAACTACGGCGCGGCTGTTTTGACAAAACCCAAAAAAGAACAAAAAAAACTCCCCAAACAGATGGATCATTCACTGCACATGAATGATTCACGCTTTGGCTTTGAGCCAGGAGCCGTTTCCCGCGGCATCTCCCGCGTGACCTCTACGTAGCGCTGCTTCTTCTACTGACGTGTGGGCCCAGAAGCTCGAGAGGTTGGGTGGCCCCGCTTTTCAGTGTCACCGAGTTCTGCATGGCCGGTGGCGGCGGTGGGGCGGCCGTTTAAATATGGAGGGAATGGCATGCATTGGCCTCTCAAAGTTGAAACCACTTGTCGCGCGGCGAGCCGGATCCTCTGCGGCCGCAGACTCTGTAGGTCCCACTACTGATAAAAGATACTTTGAATATTTTTTTTGAAAGGAAGATTTAGGTATTCTATTGTAGTATTGCGTACGCCATATACTTTTAAGACGTCTACTCGTACTGATATTATACTCTTGAAAATGTATTTCCGCCATCTAAAGATGCGACTCCCCAATCAAAAAATTTCTTTTATGGATGCTAACAATCACGCGTCCTTTTTTCAATTTGGCAATACTCAATTTTTTCTTACTAAATTATCTTTTTCTTCCTTACTCTTCCATCTTCTTCCTGTCTGGCGGCGGCGAGCCGAAGCTAGCGACCACGCGAAGCCGACATCGCCAATGAGGGCAAGCCATGTCTTGAGCCAGAGCTGACAACAATATGAAGGCAGCGGTGTCGGCGAGGACGACTCGACCTAGAGTTGGCGACGACGTGGAGGCAACGTGGCTGCGGATGCGAGGCGGAGGCGGCACAGAGAATTGGGTTTAGGGGTAGGGTGTCTGCTGGTGTCAGAGAAGAACTGATGCGCCGCCAAATTTAGTGGAGATGCTTGATCCGACGAATGGAGGCCACGGAACACAACGTTGGCTGCAGCCGCTGAAGTCAGGATAGGAAAGCTAGGATTGGGGACGGTGAGACTCAAGGTTGGATTTTTTTTATGTGCTGATAAAATTTGAGTCATTATAAGGATCTAATGGTCTAAAAATTTGATTATTGAAAATCAGTTGATTATTAATTAGATGATTTTTTTGGTCGTATGATCATTGGTTGGAACGCATTAGGAAAATCTTATACTAAATCTCCGAATTTATTTTTCTTTATCCCGAAGGTAACGAGAAACCCCCATGAGCTAGTACAATGTAACACATAGATCAAGCCACAAGCAACCTCAAAATCCACTTTATTTCAGTAGAATATATTTCGATGAATGGTCCAAACTGTGTATTATTATTTTCCGATCACGACAGCAGAGGTCCAGAGCTCGTACCGGATCATTGCACCCATCGCAATCCAAATCTAACCCGATCCGCGCCGATTTATTTTACACGAATTCCATTATGAAATTGTACACTGAACGAAGCAACTTTTTTCTTTCTTTCCATCCTTCCTAGCACCGTATCAGATCAGCATCAGCAGTTTTACGTCAAGATCATCCCAAATTAAATAGGGATTGCCTCTAATCTGTTGCTGAGCAAAGAGGGGGCAAAAGGGAAGAGGTCGGCAAAAGACAGGAGGCCCGACAGGGACACGTCGGCGACCGGGCTGATACGCGTGTTTTTGGCTTGCCGGCACGCATCAACTCGAGTGTGCTGGACACCTACTCGATCATGCCGCGGCTGAGCAGTTTTGGGATATTGTCGCCTCCCGCCGGCGACACCTCTGACACCTGTGTCTGTTTTTGGTTTTTAGGATGATAGAATCTGTCAGCCTCGCGTGGAGGGATGGATGGTTAAGCATAATGCCTTTAGCTGAAGTTCAATGTTTACTGCGTGTAGCGTCGATAGTATATCAACTCTCAGTAACACTTCGACAATTCAGCTAATATATCGTGTAGAGACGGTCCAGCGCAGCTTGAACGGTGAATTGTTCGCTACCTGAGTTGTAACAAATTATATTTTTGTGCTGGATATATACGATTATATTTTTATATTTATTCTAGGTTTTTTTTAATAATGTTAAGATAGTGATAAATCCTATATGAACTGATATAGACCGGTGTATGTTATCCTAGGTGATACTTACATGGCAAAAGATCAATCAATTTAAGTCAAGTCAATCAGAGTCAGATCAAGAGGACTAGAAGGTGTATTAGAGCATTTGGTCTATCATTGACTAAGCATTATCTCACCTTCCTAGTCCACTATAGACTTATGATCCATCGTTCCGCTCCTATCTTCACCCTTTTTCATCCTTCAAAGGTTGCTGTGTCATTTACTATAGATGTATTATCTATATAAACCACCTATAGGGGAAAGATCTACCCCATGAAATGAAAAACTTGAGGAGGAAAGGCCTAAATCTCCAAGTCTCAAACAAACGTTCACCCAAAAGCTCGAGTTATTTGGGAGATAGCATCTGTTGGGATTATTGAATTGTATACACCAAACTAATGTACCTAAAAGCTCGAGTTATTTGGGAGAGATGGGTAATATATTTTAAACACCCTCTCCTCCATCACATTTAGCCTCCTTGAGACCTTAGGCATGAGATTGATGTAGATCGTAACTATTTTTATTAACAATGTGTTGATCGAGTCTTTATCTTAAGACCTCTTAACTTCAATATTATACTAAATTATTTGTATTAACCAGTTGATCCAAAAACTTCAAACTTAAAAAAAAAGACCGAACACTATACTCTGGCAGGGATCCTTATATTTACGCATCCTGCCGTGTCAAAAATCATACATTGTTTTTGATAAAGTGTGAACGTGTAAATGTTTTGAACCAGAACATGTGCCTTAACCATGGCTAGAATTCCCGAGTTACTCCACTTGTCTAGTTCGAGATCGTTTTCCTACTTCCAAACGATGACGACCGAGATCACTTCGCTAAAAAAAAAGAAAAAAAAAGAAGAAGATCCAAACGAGTTCTTGCACGGCAATCAAGAGGGCAAGTGCAATCAAGAGGGCAAGTGACATGTGGTCCGTCCAAGTTGATGATTGATCAGACAGTAATTGCTCGATTTGTGCAAAATGCATGCCTTCTGCAGCACTTAATTTACAGGTGTAGAAACCTAGAACCCAGATTGATCATTTGGGCGGTTCGACGGAATCAAATCGAAATAAAGCTCTTGTCCTTTCCACGTATGGTCGCTTCAGCCGTGCGCGTCATGCAACAAAGCATATCAGTGTAAGTTTATCTCAACGCTAAAATAGGCCCTCGGATCTTAAAAAGTTGCTGGATTTATTGAATATGATTAATACACTGGCTTTTTGCAAAGAAGACCACCAAATATAGAAAAATTACATAAAAACTTCTTTGAATTACACAAAAGACCCTAAAAAGACAGAGCAACTCGGAACGATCCTTGTGTTGTCAATCTCGCTGGAGACTTGAACATCGACGGTGGACGAGGAGTCTCTCCCTTCACTCCCAGGACTTTGAGCTCAGATTTCCCTTGCAAATGGCCACTATGGGCAGCAGAGAGCAGGCCTCCCACGAGGAACTTGAAGACGGTGGCTGCGGGGATCGGCTAGTGGCAGAGCTGCCGACAATCAACCCGAAACCGTTGCACCAACTGTTAGGGATAACCGATCAGATAATTCTTAGCCCTAGCTGCCTCCTAGATCGACTAGGCAGGTGACGGAGATCCACCAGCTTGAAGTGGAGGAAGACCATGTTGCCCAAAAGAAGGACGAGTGGCAGGTAGCAGGACGACCAGCGTCAGATCCTTTCAACCAGAGGAAGGAGGGCCATACCAAACTTTATAGCCGAGAAGATTGAAACCGTTGTCACAAGCAGTGACGGATCTCGGCGGGAGGGAATCTAGGGTGTGTTTGGTAGTCATCTTACCCTGGCATGGCTATTCTCCCTTAACACATGCTGAGTGCATACAACTGCAGTGTGTTTGGTAGTCTGTATGTGCTGAGACTTGTTGAGCTAAGATCTTGTTTGGTGCGTTGTATCTGTTGAGATATGCCGTGCTGAGAGGGCTTGGTGGGTTGCGCAGAGATTTTTTTTTGGGACGAAGGCAGCCAGGATGAGGTGGGAACCTTATCTCATGGGTTCCTATCTGGACATAACAGAGGAGGCATATACACTCTACCAAACATCAAAAAGTGGATTGAGAAGAGAATATCTGAAAACATACTGGTTACTAAGCACACCCCTACTAGAGCTTGACTGCACACGCGGAGACGGTGCTTCCTAACCAACCAGAGAAGCCGCAACCCCAGATTTAGGCCATAATTGTGGCGCTGGCGGCAGCAGTGGCAACGGATCTAGGCACCGTGGCGACACTATAGCCAGCAGCAACAGGAGCAGCTCGGACCTACGAAAAAACTAGGACGCTAGCAACAGCAAGGCACCGTCAGGGACGGCGTGAACCAGCAGGCCTAGATCTATGCCTGATCTGGGAGCCGGTGACGACACGAACCACAAGGCACTGTGGAAAACGGCTGAGTTGGCAGTAGTGCAGAACACCAATACCACGCAGCGACATAGCTGGCCTCGGTAGGCAGACGTCGAGCTCAGGAAAGATGGACCATCGAAAAGGAGAAAATGAAGGGGAGGCACCTACTAGATCTAAAGATAAAAAGAAAAAACGGTACAAGGGGCGGACCCCCACCCTATCTTATGGGACAGTTGGAGCCATCGTTGCTTTAATCTTATGCGACAATGGTTGAATTTATGTTGCTCATTAAGACTATGCTCTTATTTCACGCTATTATATATATTTAAATGCGAACTTATTTTTCCACACAACTAGAATAGAGTTGCTTTCTTGAACAAAACCTAGTATTTATGTATATAACCGTTATATTCTTCCTGTGGAATGTTTACGAGTATATACAATATATTCACCTGGCTTGTTAATTTGGTTAGACGAGTAAGACTACTTCTCCGAAGACGATGACAGTGACTACGAGGACTAGGTCGTTACCACAATCAGTTGCCTACAGCGTCTGGCATACTAATGGGTCTGCTGTAGCTTTATTTACTGCTATAGACTTTGAATTCAGCCAATAAACTATGTATGCAAGACAGTGGCCATAACAGTCTATTCGTGTACCAGACTCTAATATGTACATATATGACAATGGTGTCGATGTATGGTATATGGGGGGTACCGGTAAGCGTACTCGTACAACACGTATTTATACGGTAGCGGGGCGATGACTCAGGTCAGCTTGATATTGCGACACCGATTTACCTAGGTTCAGACCCCCAAGACGGGTAACAACCCTACGTCCTGCTATGATGGGATTGATATGCGGTATGGAGTACAGGAGATTACAAGGGGAATTCGCCGAGTAGGGAACCCGACGAGATTGGTTTCGAGGCTGAAGGCTCTCGAAGGTGGCTAGTTGACTATGGCTATATGATTGAGAGTAACTTGTGCTTCTTCTTCCCCCTCCTAGAGGGGTCTTGTGCTCCTTATAAAGGCGGAGCAAGGCGATAACCTCGTCTTGAGTCCTCGTAGTACACGAGTCGGACTCCTCTCTGAGGGTATGTCGAGAGTTGCTCTCCGATTCTGATCAGGACACGCCGATTTAGGGTCCACACCTCCTCCTAATCGGGCCTTCGGGCTATGGCTTCTCTCTAGAGGCCCATTGGAGGATTCACGGGCCTTATCACGGATATATGATAGTAGCACTACCCATTATCAAGCCCCCATCATTATGCGTGATGAAGCCGAGATGAGATTGGATAAAGCAAACCCGAGTGGAGGCGCGAACTGCAGCCCGGTTGATCAGGTGACGTCGAGTTGGTCGCACTCGAAACTCTGGCCTCAATCTCCCCGAGCTACGGAACTTGGTGAGCTTAGCCCATTATTGCAGTCTGAATCCGTCCGGCGGAATTCACGGATGGTGATGTCATGATCCCACTTTGTTGCATGGTGAGCCTGTTCATGCACCAGAACAGTTACAATTTCCCAGGTGTAGTGCGTTGAAGCATCGAAGCGGTTGCGATTCCCCAGGCGTAGTGCGCTTTCTGCGCCTCGGTATGGGCAATTAAATAATGTTTCCTTGCTCTTCTCTCCTTCCATTCGCTTTTGCCCGCAGTTCTCCACAGCGCTTCGTCTTCTCGTTGCCTCTCTTTTGTCTCTTAGCTTCCGAGCGTTTTAGGGCACCAGCACGCCAGCGAGCCGCCTTCTCCTGACCCGATGGGTGTTTCATCTGGTGAGACGATGGCGGTGGAGTCGAGGCCGGTAGTAGAGGTGCCCATGGAGGGGGTTGCTGAGGCGTCGACGGGCGAGGCTTCATTGGCCATCGTAGCGATTTGGACCCGGTCCGCGGCAAGGCGCCGGTGACGGAAGATTCGAGGTCAGCTCAGTTGAAGGCGCCGTCGGCCCTCGCGGGAGGTGGAGTGAATTCTGGCCCGGGAATGGCTGGGTTGCCCACCTCCTGTGTTACTCCGAAGGATCTTTCACGCATGGTACGCGAAGGAGAGTTGCCCGAGTCGGTGGCTTTCCGGTCGCCCGCCGATCGTATCCCACCGTTCTCCCAAGAGGAGGAACTGGTTGTCTTCCTAGATTTCTTCAAGTGCGGGCTCGGACTCCCAATATCCGAGTTCTTGCGCGATGTCTTGTCCTTATTCAAGATCAAACTGGTAAACCTTCCGCCCAACTCGATCTTCTTCCTAGCTGTCTTCGTGCATCTTTGCAAGGCCTTCGTGGGGATGAAACCGGACGTCGAGTCGTTTCGGCACTACTACACGCTCAAGGTGTCGACGGCTGGTCAAGTATACAGCGCCTGCCGCTTTTCCCTTTATGACGATGCCAAGGTGAGCTACATCCCCTTCTCCCCGAAGGATTCGTGGGGGAAGTGGGCTTCCAACTGGGCCGTCTGTACTCAGTCCGAACACGGTCCAGCGATGCGATGCGAGGTCCCGGCCCCGTGGGACTCGTGGAAGGATCACCCACGACTAACGCGACGGGTTCGGGCTATGAAGGATCGCATCACTGAGCTGCGTCGGGGAGGTTTAACGGCCATGCACGTAGTCAGCGACTTCATCACCCGCCACATTGCGCTGCTAGGAGCACGACAACTCCCTGGGTGGGCGAATGAAGTCGGCTTTTTACCAGCTGATGATGGTGGGCTCCTTCGCTCCTTCTCTTTTTCTTTGACAACTCGAACTGTTGTTGGTCTTTTTGAGTCCTCACACCTTTCGTCCTGCGACAGGGATGGTCCGGAGCTGAGATGATGATCTCTTTAAGGCCGAGAGGAGTGATGACGGGGCCAAGACTTCGCCCTGGGAGGCCCGAGTTTATCCAGAGATCGAATCACTTGCCTATCAGGGCGACATGGTTAGAGCCATGATCATCTCGGTAAGCATTCCCTCCACACGTTTTACTATTTACGCCTCCGAGTCTTTGGGTGGTTGATTACAATGGTGTCATCTTCTTTCGGCTTGCGCTCAGCGTCCCTTCCTGGGGACCGGCCCGTGGGAAGGTGCGAGGGTCTTCGTGGAAGAATCGTCAGGCGCTGGGGCGATTCGGCCTCGGAAGGTTCCGACTTCCAAGGGCAAGAAGTCATCCGTGGCGTCCAGTGGAAGGGGTCAACCCGCCCCGGTGAGTTTGTTTGGCTTTTTCTTTTGCTTCTTTGCGAAGTCGGGTATCGTGTTGCCTTCTTAGTGTTCTTTGACTTCAATTTCTGTCCTCTGATAGCGGTATACTCTTAAATGGCCCTCTGGCTCCACGACCTCCCAAGGGCCAGCGAAGAAGGCGGACCTGCCCCCCTCGAGGTAGGGTTCCTTTTATCTTTTCCCCGGAGTTCCTTCTTCCTTTAGCTTTTGTTTGGGTTACGAGCCCTAGATTTCAGCCTTGCACCTATTCCCGTTACATCATCAACGCGCTCTCCCTCCGAATGCCGGGACCTCATGGTGATTCAGGACGTGGAGCTTGGCGGCGTCAAGGGGCATTCGGGGTGAGGTGCCGTGTGGCGTACCCGGTTTTAAGACCGGATAAACTCTTGTGTTTACTGTACCAGTCCCATGATCAGTAGCTGGTACACACAAGTAACCTGTATATCAAGGTCATACACGCAGTTATTAGAATCTGATATAAAACCGATCTTCAAGATCGAATAATTATACCTTTAGCCCAACGGCTAGAAACTTGCAGCGGAAATCGAACGGTGATGTGGCCCACCAGTATGCCATACCCGACAGGCAACTGACTGGTGTTATGCCCTAGCTTTCACGGATACCGTCGTTGCTTTCGAGCGGACGACCCTTCTGTCTGGCCAAATCAACAAGCCAGGTGAGTACATTGAATGTACTCGCAAGCACTCCGCCAGGAAGATTATCATGGATATGAGCATGCAAGGAATTATCAAGAAACTGGCTCTATCCTAGGTTTCATATTGTGCGAAAAAGTAAGTTTGCATTCGAAATATATAAATAGATATTAAAAACAGTTTTCACAAAATTTCCATGGTATTCCGAGACGAACATCTGTTCATCTTTTCCTTCCCGTTACAACGGGATTCATTTCTGCGCTTTCCATTACCACGGAAAGTCTCTTAATCACCCGCTTCAGCGGGGAGTCTCAGCTCACCCGATACGGCGGGGATACTAGGGTTTGCTCGAGTCCACGGGGAAATCCCTTCTTCACTCTTCCCGGCACAACGGGAAATTTGCATGTCACCCTGCGAACACGGCGGATCGCGTCCTTAAATCTATAACCACATTTTTAGGTTTTGCAAGACAATCTACTTTAGTGTGGCCCGACCAAGTTCGTCCTTGACCGTGGACATGGCTATTCGAATAGTTTTAACCCTCTGCAGAGGTGGTACGGCTTTACCCACACGATGCAGGTCACCCTGGGTACACTGGGCCCGTATACTGATAGGGCTAGTACAACGAGACTCTTCACCGGAGTAAACCTAGCCATGAACCCGCCAGAAGGACATTTCCCAAACCTAGCTTGAGTCAGTATCATCACTTGCAAGGAGGTTGGTGTTCCAACTTTGTGGCGAACAAGCCATCACTTTCCCGCGAAAACTTTTCTCTACAGAGGCTACAACCTCATCTGCACACTGCACACTGCACACTGCCTAGGGTTCATGCTAGTCTCAGACCGAGTACTAGGTCAAGTCCTTCCCATAAAGGACATGTGGACACACGGTAAGACTTGGCCAAACGGCACTTAAGATCAGTCCTTATGTGATCCAAGAGAGACTTCACACCACTCCCGTAAACGGGCAGCAAGAACCACGTCGGGCCTTACCTCGCACTTAACAAGCTTCCTGCTTTCCCCCTTCATTTCCGACCCAAATCAAAATCTTCTCCATTTTCATTTCGGTTTCACAAAACCTCTTTATAGTAAAATATCCCAACCCATGGATATACTACCTTCATACATCTTTGGACACGACGGTCCGTTTTCAATCTTTTGCCACATGAAATATGGGAGTATTCCCCTTTTTATTTTGAAAACCTAATTTTGCTACCGCAGGGCTAAGCATACATACATACTCTACCCTAGGTTTCCGGTAACTTCTCCGGAATATATAATCCTTAGGGTGACAAGGAGTTCAGGGTTGGACTAGGGTTTTCTAAGCATCAGTTATAACTTCACTACATAAAATAACGAGTCATAAAACATAGCATGCATGTTTCGTAAATCAAAATATTATTTCATAAACCTGGGTTTCAACATGATCAAGTGCAGAGAGCTTGCCTGGCGTTATCGGCCGAGTCAATCGCAAACTTGATATGACAAACATCGGGAATACTGCGCGTGAGGTACCGCCGTGTCGTAACTACACGTCGAGAAAAACAGCGAATCACCAACGGTGCGAGGAAGAACCATTTAAGATCCACAATGCCCTCAAGCAACATTTAGAACCATGCATTGTTCTTAGAAGGACGCTAGGGTTTCCAAAATGATGCGACGGAATTAATGTCACATGAGGTAAAGGCTTTTACATAGAGGAAAACTAGGGTTTGCATGACGAGGACCATATTAGCATTTAATAAGCTTTTAGCTTTCATGCAAAGGTGGGGTCCAGAGGAAACTATTCGTGTTTCAACAATTTGAGAAAGCTATATGAAAAGCTTTCAGAGCAAAAATTAAAATGGTACATATGTATATCTATAAATACATGCCTACAAGAGTTATTTGGATATCAACATGTTTAGCAAATTCCCTACTGCCTTTATTAGATAAAAGTTTTGAGATTAAAGGTGCACTGAAACTACATGACTTACTTGATTTTATGCAAAAAGGGATTAGCCAGGTTGTGCTATGTTTAAGAAAGTATAACATGTTCATTATAAATTGGTTTACAATTTGAAAATTCAAATATCCTCAAAAATTACAAAACTAGTACTGATGAATAGGATTTGGATTTAGATGAATTTTAGGGAGAGAATTATTTGGCTGAGAACCTAATCAAGAGCGGTATGCATATGCCATATATATTTAGCTCTTGTTAGAAACTAAGTTTAAATAGTTTCAAAGGCTTTAACCTGTGTACGTGAGGAAAAGGAAGAAAAGCAAAATAAGGAATTGAGAGAAAGGGGAGTGTTCTGGCTGCTTGGTTGGAAGAAAGGGCACACTGTAGCTCGCCAGTGGGGAAAAGAAATTACAAGAACTGAGGAGGTGACGCGGGCAGCAGGAGCGGTAGGACAAGGCGGTAGTGGCAGCGGCAGCAGCAGCGAGGTGGCAGCGGTGGTTGCCGCGAGCTGCCGCGGCAGGAGCTAGGTGACTGCGGAGGGAGAAGGTCAGCCGCGGCAGGAACGAGGTGGCTGAGGCAGCACCGCGAGCTGCCGCGGCAGGGGCAAGGGGCAGCGGTAGTACCGGGAGTTGCCGCGGTGGGTAGGATGGGCTGCCGCGGCAGATGCGGCGGTAGGGCGAGTCAAAAGGGGTGGTGGTGCGGTAGCGGGCGACTGACGCGGCAGCAGCATGGTGGCAGCGGCAGCTGCCGTGGGCTGCTGTGGCAGCGATTTGTTGGGCGCGGTAGCAGAAAGGGAGAGCCCGCGGGGCGCGGCAGCAGGAGCGGCACCTGCGCGCGGGTAGACTTCGGCTTCGATTTGTCTCACCAGCGGCGTCGGAGGCATGGGGCAGCGGGGAGTAGGTTCGGCCGACTGGTAGCTCAAGGAGTAACTGCTCCTGCTGGAGCGGTTGGAGCTGGAGCTTGCGGTGGGGAGAAGGAAAGACTTGGAAGAACTGAGAGGGAGTAGCTTGGGGAGTAGAGGCGATGGAGAAGAGCTCGGGATGATCTTGGGCAGCTCGTGGAGGAGAAAGGGAGGCTGCCGTAGCTCGGCTTGGGGAATTGAGGCAGAGCTCGGTTGGTTTGGTGTTTGGGGCGTAATGGCAGCTCATACGGTAGCATTGAGGGGAAGGAAGAAGGTCAGAGCTTGGTTGCTTGGGGCAGAGGAGCAAGTAGTGAGCTCGGCACTAGAGGGAGAGAAATGCAAGAGCAGCAGGAGGGAGTGCTCGGTAGTTGTGGGACTGTGGCAGCCCGAGTGCGTGAGAGCTCAAGCTTGAGGGAGCTCGGAAGTGAAGGGGATTTGGAGAGGAGCTCGGGCTGGCTCTAGAGGAAAGGGGTGCGCTTGAGTAGAGGAGCTAGAGCAACTCGTGGTGAGAGGAAATCTAGAAGAAAAAGGAGCTCAGTTGAGCCAGGGGGTAGAAGAAAGGAGCTCAGGGCAGCTGGGTTTGAGAAGGTTGGGAGCAGCAGAGGGGGTGGAACTCAGTTCCATCTAATGGAAATGCGGCAGCGGGGTGGCCTGGAGGGCTGGTTGCTTGGGAGTTGGAGGAGAGTAGCCTGAACTCGGGATGGAGATGATTGGACAGAGGAGCTCAGCAAAGGAAGGAAAAAGGTTGAGTGGCGTATGAGACTAGAGGAAAAGAGAGCACTGCACGGCAGGTTGGCCTTGGAGCAGGTTGACACGGTTCAAGGGGTGGCAGGGAGGGCAGGAGCTAGCAAGAAATAAATGGAGAGTAGGTGAGGAAAAAGGTGGCGTGAGGAGCAGTGTTCCTGCAGTAGGAATTGAGTAGTGAGCATTGGTAGAGTTGGTAGAGAAGAAATAAGGGGGTTTTGGCAGTCCAAAAGATGGAGGGGAGCATATGGGGTTTTTCCTGAAGTTTTTACTATGGATTTTGGTGATGATTTCATGGAGAAAAGCTTTTGGGGGTAGAGGTACTTGATAATGTTTGTTCCAAATTTTGGACTAGAGATGCAAATATTTTTGCATAATCGGGTTCCTAGAATATTGGGGAGTGTTGTGCGACTTTTTTGGAAATTTTTCTGGGAGGCACTTGGGAATGTTGTGGCTCAAGGCTCAACCTTCGATTTGATCTCAACCGTGAATCGGTTTCAAATATTTGCACAGGACCTCAAGGTATTTTTATAGAAATAGGTTAGGGATAGGTTAGGGAAAGTCTCAGGATGTTTCTGAAATTTGTGAGGATTTATGGGGACGCGGATACGCATGAAGCATGGTAAAAAGATAAATGGCTATTTGGTAGAAGGGTAAAATGGATAGATATTTCATATCCCGGTATGGTAACATGGTAGAAGTGAGAAGATATTCGTACGACATATGGTAAGGAGAGAGAGAAAAACCATGGTGGTTAGGGTTTTACCGAGAGAAATAAATTAGGGTTTGGAGTGTATGTGGATGGAATGGACTTGTGAGGTTGCGGTGAGTTGGAGTTTGGATGATGTCACTGATATATCCATATATACATGCACGGAGTTGTGGCAGAGTCGAGCGATGGGTTAGGGTTTTGACTATAGAAGAAGGATGAGCGGATAAATGGTGGAAGGATAAAAATGGATAGACATTTTGCGTCCTGGCGTGGTAACATGGTAGAAATGAACAGATACTCGTATGGCATAGGGTAAGGGGAGGGAGAAATACCATGGCGGTCATGATTTTACCGGGAAAAATAAATTAGGGTTTGGAGTGTATGTGTCCACATACACTTGTATATTTTAGCGTATATGGCGTTTGCATGTGGATGAAATGGATATGCGAGATTACGGTGAGGTGGGGTTTGATTTCTGCCATGGATTCGTGCATATATATACGCATGAGATTTGATGACAGGAGGGAAACGGGGGTGCCGAGGGTCAGGGTTTGCATATGTGCGTATACATAAAAGCGGTATATATGTGCACATACTCGCGATAGAACATGGTGGAGTTGATGGTAGAAGATCATGACATTCAGAAGAGATTCAGGATGGGTATATGCTCCAGTTCGCAGAAGTACCATGTGGGCACTTTGCGGCAGATGTGGGTTTAGGTTGCACCGGCTGGATAGAAGGGGAGGGATGCCGAAGGGGTGCTCGTGACGGAATGCAAGGTGAGTGGCCACGCATGGAGACAAGGGGTAAAACGGGGTTTGTATTCCTTGCCGGGCAGAGTTTTGACAAAGCGGAGATCAAGGGAAAATAGGAACGGAGGTGGAAGATTTGGTTGTCGCACTTAGGGTTTTGTAGAAGCATAGTTTGAATAAAAGTTTTAATCTGGTGTATTTTAAACAGCATTATTAGCAAAACAAAATTTGTTGGCCCTAATTTTTGGGTTTTGGAATTCAGGGTGTTACATGCCGGCTCTTCTAGTGGCAACCCTCTCATGGGAGCCTCTCGGGACTTGGCGGCTTCCGTAGTGGGTGTGAGGGAACCGGAACACGCCGGCCAGGAGGCCGTCCCCGAAATAGACGACGGCGAGTTGAAACGTCCGCTACCTCGCAGCGAGTACTAGACGTATATTGACTACGCTTTGACATGGATGAAGATGAGTGATACCTTTCTTGGCCTTTGACTCTTTCTTGTTTGTAATGGCCTTTTTTTTTGAATTTCTCAGTTTGTTTTGTGTCTTGTGGTAGCGCGCGACTTCTGCGGCAGCCGCCAAGGAGGAAACACTCCTCAACCGAGTTTGCGGGAGTGAAGAGGCCTCGCGGCTGCGAGCTGCTAACGCCGAGTTGGTAACCCAGTTGTCGGCTGTGTCCTGTCGTGCGGAAGAGGCCGAGGCTCGAGCCAGGCGGCCCAAGGAACTCAAGGCCTTGAAGGTGGCCAACACCGAGCTAAAAGAGCAACTCGCATCGATCTCGCTCTGTGCAGAGGCGGCTGCAGCGGAGGCCAAGTCGGCGACCGACCTTCACCGGCTCGTTAGTCAAGAGCTTGAGGAGAAGAGTAAAGATGTGGAGCTCTCCCGTGAATGGCTGCAGGTGCAGACTCGAGCTGCTACAGAGGCGTGCTCTCTCCTTGACCAAGTCATGGCGAGTTTGAGGTTCGATCGCTATTCCGACTTCACGAGGTTTACTCCGGACGACTCCCCGCAAGCCGTGGCTGAGTATCAGGCCTGTCGGAGTGACTTCGTCGCCTTCGTCAAAGAGGATGCAGCCATGCAGGCGTAGGGTATGGTAGGAACTCGGATGAACAGTCTGAAAAAACTTCGCTGTGCCAGCCCCCGACTGTTTTTACGAGTTAGCAGGAACTCGGATGAACAGACTGAAAAAACTTCACAGTGCCAGCCCCCGACTGTTTGTAGTTGATGCTTGAGGAAATTTGTACTCGGGCCTCAGGGTAGGCTGCTGTAGTCGGGGAGGCGAAACGAATTGAGAAACTCGTGCTGTGCCTGGCCCCGCGCAGAAGCAAGGTAGCTATCTGCCGTTGCATTTGAAGAGGCGAAACGAGTTAAGAAATGTCGTGTACATACCAGACTTCGGATAGATGAAGGCGGGGGGCGCCGTCGTACCCGGGGTGGGGAGTTGAGTTGTGGAACTCATGCTCCGCCTAGCCCCCGGGCGGATGCTAGGCGTGATGCCTGTGTGCCTGCGTCGGGGGTAATTGACATGGAGTTGAGGAACTCGTGGAGAAGCTGGCCCCTGGACGTCCTGGCAAGGCGTATGGACAGCTGACCAGACTCGATCGGGGCGGCGAAACGGGGCGCGAACCCGTGTACGTGCCAGCCCCCGAGTGCATACGAGGCAGTTATACGGCGACCAAGCTCGAGGATGCGGAACGAGGCGCGAACTCGTGTTTGTGTCATGCCTCGAGTTGTCGAATGCTGTATGCCGAGGTCTAGGAGGGCAAAACGAGGTATAGACTCGTGCACGTGCCAACCCCTGAGTCTTAGCGAAGCATGTTAGAGGCGTTTGAGTACCATGACGAACCAATAATTATTT
Organism: Stipa capillata; assembly: GCA_019208055.1. Taxonomy (NCBI): domain Eukaryota; kingdom Viridiplantae; phylum Streptophyta; class Magnoliopsida; order Poales; family Poaceae; genus Stipa; species Stipa capillata. The sequence continues at coordinate 74,897 of JAGXJF010005194.1, read as the reverse complement.
GATGGGTACGTTCTGAATCCAGGCGGCTGCGTCTTCGATGAGGCACACGGGAATGAGGTTGGCCATCGACGTGGTGTCCCCCTGTTGTCAGGATGTCTTGTGTAAATCTGATCTGGAACTCTTTCGGGTCTCCTTTTCCGTTGTACTCCAGGTTCTTGTTGGAACGTACATGCTTCGGTATCTGTGCTTCTCATAGTCGGGGTGAAAGCGCAGGGCAGCCGGCGAATATGCCAGGGATAAAGCCCTCGTCTTCTGACGAGTATTCACGGTAACGGTCACGGCGGCGGTATCGATCTTCACGGTTGCGTGAACGGCGTCTGTCGTTGCGGTAATCGTCCAGGTGAGCCTCGCCGCGATCGCGACGGCTGCCGTGGTTGTCCCGATCTTTGCGGGCGTGGTCGCGGTGACAGCCAGGTGATTGCGATCGAATTCGGTTCCTTTTCAGGGAATGCTGTGGGGTATGTGTTGTCCGGGGCGACTCTCCGTCAGGCTGATATCTAGAGTCGGTGTATTGGTCCCGATTGCGAGCTTGGCCTTCTTCCGAGCGCCCACGCGGCTCTCTGTTCAGATCGGCGTTGTTGGCATCTAGACCCGAGTTGATTTGGACCCTAGCTTCGTTGTGTGCGGTCTCGGCCACATATTGGATGTCAGCGAGTCCTCGCTCGTGTTCCTTGTAGAGTTGTCGAGTTGCATCATCGAAGCGATCGGATAACGCTTGCTTGATCTGGGCTGCAAGGGCCCGCGACTGAGTAGCTTTCTTTCCGGCTTCGGAACTCGGCGTGGTAGACGAAGACGTGTTGACATCGGTTGGAGGGCATGTCGCACGTGCTGTGGTTTCCGCTCCTGCCATGTAAACATGCGGGAAGTCGTAGTCGAACCGTTCTGGAGTTGGGATTGAGCGAGTGCTGGAGCGGTTCTCAGGGAAGACATCCTCGAAAATATTTGATCCTTGACTACTGCGCGAGGAGTCGTCCTGGTGGAAACTACCATGAACCTCGCGGCGGCGGCATCGGGTAGTGGAGCGGTGACGCTTCTTGTTCAGATGATGCCTGAGGTCGGTTGGGTGCAACCTGATCTGGTGATGATCCAGTCCGGTAGCAGCTTGTCGGGGCGCGATCTGGCGCCTGGAGTTCCTTGAGGCGATTTTGCTTCGTAGGTCGCGGGATCGGAAGCGTACGGGTTGAAACTTGTGTGGCCGCGTGGAGTAGCGACGACTCGTAGGGCCGCAGGATGAGGTTGCTTGTTTACCTCCTCGAGTTGACGTTGAAGTCGAAGAGCATCTGTTTGATAAGGGGCGCTAACGTAGCTATTGCGAGATCCGGACGAGACATCGTAGAAGTCCCTGTCGTCGAAGCCCGTGTACACCATCTTGTCGGTGAGTACCGTTGAAGTAGAACCAAGCTGACGTAAGGGCCCCACGGTAGGCGCCAGCTGTCGATGTATGGTATATGGGGGGTACCGGTAAGCGTACTCGTATAGCACGTATTTATACCGTAGCGGGGCAATGACTCATGTCAGCTTGATCTTGCGACACCGATTTACCCAGGTTCAGGCTCCCAAGACGGATAACAGCTCTACGTCCTGCTATGATGGGATTGATATGCGGTATGGAGTACAGGAGATTACAAGGGGAACTCGCCGAGTAGGGAACCCGGCGAGATTGGTTTCGAGGCTGAAGGCCCTCGAAGGTGGTTAGTCGACTATGACTATATGATCGAGAGTAACTTGTGCTTCTTCTTCCCCCTCTTAAGAGGGGTCTTGTGCTCCTTATAAAGGCGGAGCAAGGCGATAACCTCGTCTCGAGTCCTCGTAGTACACGAGTCGGACTCCTCCCCTAGGGTATGTCAAGAGTTGCTCTCCGATTCTGATCAGGACACGCCGACTTGGAGCCACACCTCCTCCTAATTGGGTCTTCGGGCTATGACTTCTCTCTAGAGGCTCATTGGAGGATTTACGGGCCTTATCACGGATATATGGTAGTAGTACTACCCTGTTACGTTCCTGAACCGAATGGCAGCACACCAAATCGAATTCGGGAGAGTATCTCTCTACTTCACAGAGAGTGACACAGGTTCATAGCAAAAGGAAGACGAAGGTTCAGGGAAGTGTTCCTGGATAACTAGTACATGCCTCGTCCCAGGCACACACACACGCATAAGTAGAGGCAGCGCCGAATGCGGGGATGGTGGGCTCGTCAGCTCACCTGGACTCAGTCAAGAGCCCAACAGGCCCACGCGACTTCCTCTTTTCCTTTTCCTTTCTTCCTGCGCTTCTTCTTGTCCGCGACTGCAATCACCGAATGCTTCTTGGTGCCTTGTTTGGTCGTGACATCCCCCCTCGGTTGAGAGCCAGCTTGTCCCCAAGCTGGTGCTATAGGATAACGATGGCGCAGGTCCTGCTTGTTCTCCCATGTGTGCCAATTAGGTGGCAGCTTGGTCCATTGTACCTGCACAAAAGGATGCACATTCTTGCCTATCTGATGCAGTCGCTGTTCAATTATGCAAAGAGGTTGGTTGTCAGGTTCCTCCGCCAAGCAAGCCGCAGGCAATTCAGGGGTGACTGATTGGTCCGGGGGCAGATACTTCTTCAGCAATGAAACATGAACCACAGGATGTATCTGACTGCCGGGTGGTAGTTTCAGTTTATATGCCACAGTTCCAACGCGTTGCAAAATCTCAAAAGGGCCAAAGTACTTGAAGCTGAGCTTCTGACAAGAACGGCGAGCTACCGAGGTTTGAATATAAGGCTGAAGCTTTAAGAACACTTGGTCACCCACCTCATAAGATTTTTCACAACGGTTCTTGTCGGCTTGGCTCTTCATACGTTGCTGGGCGCGAAGAAGGTGTTGCTGAATGACTTTCTGCATGTCTTGTCGTTCAGCCAGCCACTGTTCCAAATCAGGGACACCAATAGTAGCACCTGGAAGGAGACCAAAATGTCTTGGTTTATAACCATACATCACTTCAAAAGGAGTGCGCCCCAGAGCAGAATGCCATGTCGTGTTGTACCAAAACTCCGCTAAGGGTAGCCATTTTGCCCATTTGCTCGGACAAGCTTGAGTCATACACCTCAAATATGTTTCGAGACTTTGATTGAGACGTTCTGTTTGGCCATCGGTCTCCGGATGGTTAGCAGTACTCATATTAAGGGTGGTATCCGTGGCTGTGAACAATTGTTGCCAGAGATTACTAGTGAACACCTTGTCCCTGTCCGAGATAATTATATTGGGCATGCCATGCAGTTTATAGACATTGTTCAAGAAGAGCTGTGCTACTGTCATGGCAGTGAATGGGTGAGCTAAGGAAATGAAGTGGCCATATTTGGAATATTTATCAATGATAACCATAATGACACTGTGAGAGCCAGACTTGGGCAGACCTTCAATGAAGTCCATGCTTACTGACTGCCATGCTTGTGCGGGAATACGGTGTGGCTGAAGAAGACCAGGGACCTTGGTATTGGCATGCTTGGCTTGTTGACATATCGTACAGTGAGTGACAAATTTGTGGACATCCTGCTTGAGGCCTGGCCATGCAAATAGGGACTTGACTTTGTGGTAAGTGGCCGTGACACCACTGTGGCCACCAATGCCACTATCATGTAATGCCAAGAGAATAGCTTGTTTGGCTTCAGTGTGATTACCAAGCCAAATCCTATCATGCAATCTGATCACACCATCCTGAAGAGAATATCCTTTGGCATTTGTTTTTGTAAGACACAATTCAGTGAGAAGTTTCTTTGATTCAGCATCTTTGTGATAGCCTTCGACAATAATTTCGAGCCACTTCGGAACACAATAGGAGATTGCCAGCACTGCCGCTGCGGGTGTTTTTCTGGACAAGGCATCAGCCGCTGTGTTAGTGAAGCCCTGCTTATAGACCAGCTTGTACTGTAAACCCAATAACTTGAGAAAAGCCTTCTGTTGTATAGATGTAGAGAGCTTCTGGTCGCCCAAATGCGTGAGACTTTTATGATCTGTATAAATAAGAAACTCCTGATGATGGAGATATGGTTTCCATTTGTCAATTGCCATTATCAATGCCAAGCATTCTTTTTCATATGTTGACAGTCCTTTGGCTCGTGGACCAAATGCCTTGCTGAGGAAAGCAATTAGGTGCTTTTGCTGTGATAACACTGCACCGATGCCATTATCTGAAGCATTTGTCTCGATTGCAAAGGGTTGTGAGAAGTCTGGCAGTGCCAGCACCGGGGCTGACACAAGAGCTTGCTTCAAAGCAAGAAAGGCCTGCTGGGCCAATGGTGACCACTTGTACACCACATTTGTGGCGTACCCGGTTTTAGGGCCGGATACGTCTCCCGTGTTTACTGTACCGATCCCTGGATCAGTAGTCGGTACACACAAGAACTTGATAACATCCTCATACAATACCGAATATCTTACATAAATAAGTCATTATGGTCTTTATTCAACAACAGGGCCGATTGGCCGAATAGGAAGTAGCAGCGGAGAACAACAAAGCGCAGTTATTAACCCATCAATATGCCCATCCACAGGCAACTGACTGGGGAGAACTCCCTAGCCCTCGTGGTCGCTGACCTCGTCCTCAGAGCACCACTCTTCTTCTTCATCTGGCCAAATCAACAAGCCAGGTGAGTACATTGAATGTACTCGCAAGCTTTTCCCTCGAGGAAATAATACGGCATAGTTCATGCAAAGGGATATCTCAAGGGAGAGCTCTAACCTAGGTTTCATGTTGTGCGAAAATGTAAGTCTTTATTGTAAATAATAAAGATAGATTAAAAGCGAATTCTGTAAAACAATGATCCCAACGTATCACATCGTCCTCCGTGGTAGCCCTTGCTACCTCTCCTTTATTTCCTCCGCGGGATAGCCGCGCTCATCACCGCTTACCCTTTCGGCTTCCGCTCACACCACCCCGGCAGTATAGCTAGCCTTTCCTTCAGCAATTCCTAGCTACCAATCCGGGTAGCGTAAATTGCTCCCTGTGGGCACATCATGCCCACGTCCTTAATCCCATTTCCCGGCTTTCACAAACAAAACCCAGTCTAACCAGTGTGTGGCCTTACCAGTTCATGTCCATGACCGAGGACGCGGCTATTCGAATAGTTTTTAACACTCTGCAGAGGTTGTACGGCTTTACCCACAAGATGTAGTTTCCCCCTGGGCATGCTACCGGTCGCATGTGTCCAGGGTTTGTACAACGAGACCCTTCTCCCGTGTTCATGCCAGAGCCGGACTCGCTAGGAGGACTACCCGATCCTCTGCATCACGAATGACAGGGGTGGGACTCTCCCCCTTTGTGTCGGACCATGTTCCACGCACCTTGTAAGACCCTACTGAGCTTTACCCCCACAATACGGTGAGACCCATGAAGAGCTTTTCCCCTACGCAGTCCCGTGGAGATCCTCTAGGGATCTACCGGATCCACTAGCACTTCAACCTAACTTCCCACGATTCCGGGCTCCGGCATTAGACGAGGTACCAGGTCCAGTCCTTCCCATAAAGGACATGTGGATGTACGGTGGGGAAACTGATTTAGCGGCACTTAGGTTCGGTCCTTAACTGATTCGAGCGGGACTCCATAACCAACCAACTCCACGGGTAGCGACCGGCTACCCGACCATTCCTTCCGCAAGTAGCAACCGGCTACTCTACATCCTCATAACACCCTTAGCATTCCCGCCCGAATCCAAAATCCTTCATCATTTCATGCGGGGTTTTCACAACCATTTCTTTTAAAAGATTTCCTCGGCATGTATAAACAAGCCGAGGTTTTGATCCCATATCCCTCCCGTACTTTGTAAACTTGTTTTAACTAGAGCAGGCCTAAGCACAGCTACTGCTTATATTCCTACTACCTTGCCGGTCGATCTCGACCGACTAACTAATCCTAGGGTTACAAAGGACGGATTCCAACCCTACGGCATATGCATCTATTCGGCATAACTTTACTAATCATAAAATATCGGTGATAATAAAATAGCATGCAGGGTTTCGCAAACAAAATAATTAAACGTTGCAAATATGGGATTCGACATGTTCAAGGAGGGAAAGCTTGCCTGGCAGTTCCGGGTCCTGTTCCTGTTCTTGGTGTGAAGGTGACGTCGGATCCTCTCGCGGCACGTACGGCACTCCGTTAACTACGCGTCGAAAGAGATCGGCGAATAAGAAGCAAGCGACAGAACTTCAAATCAAATCCAAAAACATGCAAAAGGGGTCACATGAAATGACGTTTTTAATCGGATAGGAACTTGTGTTATTAGGTTTACGTGCTCAAACTATTGCTCCTATGGGTTCATGGTTGCTGGTGGTATTTGGTTTATTGGTGGCGTGGAATAATTACCTTGATTAATCTGGAGATCATGCATGCATCGTATGTGTGGTTTTGGAAAAGATTAACGATGCCCTAACTCAAACCCTACTGATAAAGCTCTAAAACTAAATCAACTTCTAAACTTTGCGAACACAAAAGATGGAATATTTAACTTGGCTATTTGGAAATTATATGTATATATATAACGTACATGCGATTCTAAATAGGAATGAAACCTAAACTCTATTCCTATTGGTTAGTTTCAAATTACTTTAAGTTTTGAAAATATAAATGAAGTAAAAGCTCCTGCATATGTTTAATCCTCCTGGAACCAAAATAATTCCTCAAATATCTGGTCATTAGCACCCCGGGTTATTTAAATGAGCTGTACTGGTTTTAACCGAAACAAGACACTGAACTAAAAACACTTCCCAGCTAACTCAATGCGCTTTCATGCTGACGGAAACGGCAATTGGAAAAGGCGCCTTCTTCTACCGGGTATTTACCCGTTCGGGACAGAGTTCCCCAACTCACCTGGGATGCTCAGCTTAGAGAGAGCGGCGGCGGCGGTGTTTTGGGAGGGAGACCACCGGCGGCGGGGGCTACCAGTCGGAGAGAAAAGGGGAACCCAGGGAGTAGAGGGGGCCCGGGTTGGTGTTCCTCGGCCGGAAGCTTGGCTCGGACGCTTTGGGGCGGTTCGGGTTGGGACAGGACTGCGGCGGCGGCGCTCCAGTCAACACTCCACCGGTGATGGGCCTTCAATCCGAGCAGGGAGTGACTCTAGTGAGGAGGGGGATGGGTTCTAGACTCGCTCCCTTCGTCCTGGAAGCTCGGGGAGGCTCGGTTTGCTGGGATTCTTGCGGAACAGAGGAGGAACAGGGGAGCTAGGGGGGGTGGCGCTCTAGCGACCGTGGAGAAGAAAGGTGGTCGCGGCTGGGGAAGCTAACTGGAAGGTGCTCGGCTAGGGAAACCAGAGAGGAGTTGGTGGAGGCTTGGGACGAGGAGTAGCTTGGGGTCACCTTTTATAGCCGAGCGGCGAGGTTAGCTGCTGGCGGCGGATGTGGCCGAGGCCACTGGAGAAAAAGGAGAGCACCTGCGACAGCGGCTCGGGACGACCTTCAACCGGCGGGCGGTGCGCTGAGACGAGCGGCGTGGCACTGGCATCAGCGGGCGGCGCGGCGTGGAGCTAAAACAAGTGGTGGCGTGTCGACGCTCGGTGCGGCTTTCCGGCGTGCGGCGCGGCGAGGGAAACTCCCGAGGTTCTGCGACGGCGTCAAGCTGGTCTGGGTGATGGGATGGGTCGACACAGGGTTCCTCGTGCTCCGGCGAGGTGGACAGCACCATCAGCGCCGTGAGGCATGGCTTTGGCCAGGTGATTGGCATGGAACGATGCCAGGGCGCGGCCAGCCCTTGCCAGAGGGCGGCATCAGCACGTCCTGGTGTGCTCGGGCAGTCGTGTGCGTGTCTCTCGCGCCAGGGATTCCTAGGGTACGTGTCCAAGGTCACAGGAGAGCTGGCTACTGGTATGAGCACTGGTTGGATGGGTCAAACGAGGCTGTTGGTGTATTGTCCATGGTGGCTTGTCCTATCAAAGGTTAAGCCAAGGGTAAAGGACAAACGGGGAGGGCTGTGGGTGAGCAGGTGCCTGCTAGGAGTCTGGCATTGGCCTTTACTGAATCAAGAGCATTTCTTGTGGATGGACGTGGCAGGTCTTGTCATGTCAAAGGTGATGTTGAGAGTAACAGACAAGGATGCTGCAGGGAGGGTCTGTGCCTATTTGGAATATCAAGAAGGAATTCCTATAGCTGGAAGTGACGTGGCTCTCCAGACTTGCCCAGCATTTAATGCGAAGAGGGTGCACGTGCAAAGATGTTTGACGCTGGCCGTGGGAGATTTTTGCACTGGACGTGCTCATGTGTTGTGTGTTCGGGATCCTGTATGTGAGAAGGCTGCCGCGCAATTTATCCAAAATTTTTGGAGACGTGCAGCTACGAGTTACTGTGCAAAGCTCCTTTTATTCCTCGCGTTTACTAATTATGTCTATGGATATTTTGGTACTACGCACTATTATCTTATGTTATACTCATGTTAAGAATGCTGCTAGGGTGTCTCACGATCACTCTCGGAATTTATGGAGAGGTCGAGGAGCGATGGCTATGCGAATAGGGTCGTGTCGGAAATAGAAATGAACTAGGGAGGAGGGGTTCAAATCGAGGGGCTAGGGTTCTGGGGGACGGTAGGGTGGAGGGGAGTATGGTCGGTCTCCGGGATTCTCCTTCCCTCACTTGGGTACACTCCGGGATGAGTTGTCGTAAGAGGTTTAGGGTTTACTGCGTGTGTGCGGGTCTAGGGTTTAGTCGGAAGAGGTGCGTGTGGCAGTGCTAGGTATAGGTTTCGGATTGGTCCGATTTAATCTCGTGTGACATCGGGTACTAGCCACACGTCGACGGCAGACCAGGATTTATAAGGGCTCGCGTATAGGCAGACTAAGGTTTGTCGAGACGGATCGTCTCTAGGGTTAGCGATAATAGGAGTTACCAACCGAGGCCGAGTTGCTGCCGGGAAAAGCTTTAGGTTTCCGCGATCAGGGAAGATATTGGTGGGGCACTAGAGTTTAATCGGAATCATAACACTTGGGTTCGGGTCTTTTGATCGTGAGCCGGGTTTAGGGGTTTTACCATTCGTCGAGTAGGACGACAACAGGGTTTTGGGTGTATAGGGCGTATGGGTTTATATCGGTACTAATCCTACTTAGGATGCACATGACCTCTAGTTTAACGCAAAAGTTTTTGTAAGCCCTAATTTTCGGGTTTTAGAAAATCGAGGTGTGACAACATTCTTCTTCAAAAGCTCTGTCAGGGGCTTGCTGATGATACCATAGTCACGGATAAACTTTCTGTAATACCCCGAGAGACCCAGAAATCCTCGCAACTGCTTCGTATTAGTGGGTTGGGGCCACTGTTGAACCGCGTTAATTTTTTCTGGATCCGTGGCCACTCCACGAGAACTAATGACATGTCCCAGATACTCCAACTCTTGCTGTGCGAAGGAACATTTAGTTCGCTTGACAAAAAGCCGATGCTTCTGCAATATAGCAAAGACTTGTCTCAAATGTTGTTTGTGTTCTTCCATTGTTTTACTATAAATGAGTATATCGTCCATGAAAACCAAGACGCTCTTACGAATAAAGGGGACCAGCACATGGTTCATGGCAGCCTGAAAAGTGGCAGGCGCGCCAGTTAAGCCGAATGGCATAACTCTGAACTCCCAATGCCCGTTATGCGTGCGAAAGGCTGTCTTGTACTCATCACCGGAAACCAAACGCACTTGATGATACCCTGAGCGAAGATCCAACTTGGTAAACCACTGAGCACCAGCAATCTCATCCAACAATTCATCAACAATGGGTAGTGGGTACCTATTCTTCACAGTTTGAGCATTGAGGTGGCGATAATCAATACAGAATCGCCACGTACCATCCTTTTTCTTCACCAAAAGAACAGGTGAAGCATACGGGCTCTGACTGGGTTGTATGACTTTGCGGTGAAGCATATCTTTAATTTGAGCCTCAATTTCATCTTTCTGTACTGGAGAGTACCGATAAGGTCGGATATTAACAGGTGTAGCACCCGGCAACAGATGGATTGCATGATCAAAAGAACGAGACGGCGGCAATTCTTTAGGCTCGTGAAAGACTGCTTCATGCTCGTTTAAAACGTGCTGGATACTGTCGGGTACCGGACTGGTGGTAGCTGCCTTCTTGTGGGTTGCCAAATACAGTTGCACCATGTGTGAAACGCCGCCAGTTTTTAACATTGCTTGCAAGGGAGCTGTTGATAGTGGTTTGCATGAAGAAGTGTTATTCTGGATTCCACGTAAAGTGACACGGCGGCCTTGATAAGTGAATCGCATTTTCTTGTGCTTCCAGTCTAGCCACATGGGACGGAACTGCTCCAGCCAGGCTATGCCCAAGATCATGTCGTATCCTTTTAGAGGAAGGATACGGACATCAGTGGTGAATAGAGTGCCCTTGCACCACCATTTCATTCCATCAATAGCCGTGTCACTAATCATACTACCACCATTTGCCACAGTGACGCGCACAGGTTTTGTTGGATGAATATCACCGTGCAGCTGAGCAGCCAGGGACGCATTAATAAAGTTTCCCGTGCTTCCAGAATCAATCAAAATGAGTATGTGTTTCTGACCCGTGAAAGCTTGCAAGCGAAATGTATTTGGTCCATTAGTTCCATTAGCAGCGAAAGAAGAAATAGCCATGAGATCTTCACTATCACTGTCTGCTTTGGACTCAGCAATGGCTGCTTCATCAGAGTCATCATTGAGATTCAGAACATCCAGTAACTCCTCCATGACATTCAGTGCAATTGAACGGGGACACTTATGCCCGGGATGGTATTTATCACCACATTTGAAGCATTCACCACGTGATCTGCGTAAAGCCTTGAGATTATCCACCTTTTCTGTCCATGTCTGTTTATCTGCCAGATTGGACTTGGCAATAGCTCGTTGCGTATCCGGAGAGGCAGCAATAGAAGTCTTGCCCATTTGGTTCTGCCACTTGGAAGTATAGTCATAGGACTTCTTGACATAAGGTTTACGTCTGTCAACCTCCATTTCACTTTCGTGTAAAAGAGCGAGAGAAACAGCCGTATCAACGGTTCTAGGCTTATGCAGAACAATGGCAGAACGTATGTCTTGTCGCAAGCTTTCATGAACTTAGCGACAAAAAAAGTGTCATCTAGAGTATTGTTATGCAGGAGGAGCTTATGCATGAGAAGCTTAAACTCTTTATAATAGGCATCAACATCAGAGGTTTGCTTAACTTCTAAGGCTTGAGACATGTGTTGGTAGTAGAGGTCTTTACCAAACTGATTATGGACCGCTACACATAACTGAACCCAAGTATCTATGTCATGTTGCACCTCATAAGTCTGCAACCAGAGTGCAGCAGAACCAGTAAAGTGAAGTGTTGCATATGGTGCCTTATACTCATCAGGGACATGAAACATACGAAAATATTTCTCACTCTGCTCTTTCCAGATTTTTGGGTGTTCACCATCAAATTTGGGAAATGATGTTTTAGGCATGCGAAACTCATGATGGTTATCCCTAGTCGCATGATTCGGATACGCTAACTGATCCCTCATGTTCGTATGAGATGGTGAGCCATGCTCAGGAACATAGTTGGGAAAAGGAGACGCACCATCTGCCAGGGCCTGGTCCGGAGTCAAGGTGACCCGAGGAGCTAGACCCCGTGGAAACAGGGCATCGCGGCGCCCCGGTGGGCCAGGAGCTATCTGGGTAGCCGCAGGTGAAGAACCCTCCAGAACTGATAGGCGCGTGCCCAGCCCTTCCATAGTTGAGTTGATGTTGCAGATGGATGTGGACGTCTGGTTATTCAGCCCTTGGCACGAAGCCGATGCGGACGTGGCCGCCACTGCGGCCTCCTTGGCCGCAAGAGAAGCTGCCGTTGCGGCCGTGATGGCCTGTGCCGCCGTGGTCGCCGTCTCATTGGTTTTGCCCAGCAATTGGCCGATACTGGTGGCGTTGGCGGTGACGAGCGCAGCCAAGTCCTGGAGCTGCTGGTTGATGTTCACCAGCGTGGCTCCCGTTTCCTCCATTCGCTGCTCCATGGCTATCACACGCACCGTGAGGGTTGGTCCGCCCTTCTTCTTCGCCGTGGCTGCCTTTTTTTTTGGGAAACTTGGGTAAGATCCAAAGGACCGAATGCTCTGATACCAATTGTTACGTTCCTGAACCGAATGGCAGCACACCAAATCGAATTCGGGAGAGTATCTCTCTACTTCACAGAGAGTGACACAGGTTCATAGCAAAAGGAAGACGAAGGTTCAGGGAAGTGTTCCTGGATAACTAGTACATGCCTCGTCCCAGGCACACACACACACACATAAGTAGAGGCGGCGCCGAACGCGGGGATGGTGGGCTCGTCAGCTCACCTGGACTCAGTCAAGAGCCCAACAGGCCCACGCGACTTCCTCTTTTCCTTTTCCTTTCTTCCCGCGCTTCTTCTTGTCCGCGACTGCAATCACCGAATGCTTCTTGGTGCCTTGTTTGGTCGTGACATACCCATCATCAAATGGTATTGAAGTTAAGATATGTATATTGGCTATTGATTATAAAAACAGTAAAAGAAACACGGGATTACCACGATCGTTAAAAATAAGCACGCCACACCACGCTAAACACCGTAACACGTAGTTACACCGCGGACCGCCTCCATGCCGGACCGCCGCATCTTGTCGCCTGTTGCGGCCGCAGCCACACCGCCGCCCGCCTGCCGTGGCTGCAAGTCGTCCTCGCGCAGCTCCGCCAAGCTACCCGCACCACTATCGGGCACCGAGCCCTAGGAGCCGCCAGAACTAAAATTACTAATGGATCTCGAGAGGCCCACAAATCTAATATCGTAATATCGGTGTAACAATCTAACTGATTGTTTGATGTGTTCGTCAGACACTGTAGAAATATATGCAACCTATTCTGAGATTCCAGGCATTGCAGTGGTCAGCTTTGTTTTCTGGTGCAGTTGCTGCATGTTGCAAACCAAACGTACCAGAGCCGCAGGAAATCGACACGGTGCGCAAATATTTTTTTCTCAAAAGGGGAAAAATATCCAGCCGGGCCCGATTGATCATGAACAACAACGAGACGCGAGCTAACCGGTCCCACCAGCTATTCAAGAAACACAGGCCACCGAAGACGTCTCTTATCCAAAGCTGAAATGGCCCACTACCATGCTACCAACGCGAAAGTAACCGCACGATTAAACTAAACCAGCTCACAGTGCAGAAGAAATCAAGAAATATACTACTAGCTAGGCCATGTACTGAAGCATACAGTTTACAGACGAACGAGATTCTAACTCACTGAAGGTGAGTCACAAGGGAACAGTGTGTGACTTAATGGTGATCCCAGACCGTCCGATGGAGAAAATAATGGCCCAGATCTAATGGTATAGAACAATTGCTATAGTACTAGTACTAGGCAGTAATCGGTGAATCGTGCTTTTGCTACAGCGTTTCTGTATAGTGCTTACCTACAGTACCCGATTGATCTGGTCCTTCGCTTTTTGATCTTATGACTGTGAAAGTAAGTCAGTGTATTGTACAACGGCGACTTGGTGAAGGTAAGTTGCAAAGATCCTTAGTGATGTGAAATATTTTGGCAACTGTTGGTGGACGGCAAGTTTCAAAAAAGAAAAAGAAAAAACTATCGGTGGATGGCAACTTGACGTCTGACAAGGTAGGACGTGACATACGAGAATAGCATCTGGACCGTGGACTGGGGTCAAGATCGGACGGTGGAGAGCCGCTTGTGACTGCTACGTGCGAGTGCTGTCCTGTCCATGGCTTTCGTGGTGGTGAGAGGAAGGTGCTTTTGTTTGACTGTGAGCACTAGAGAGTGGAGAGGGCTACAGCATCGGGGCGGCGCCAACAGATTGGCGCCTTGAGACACCAACCAGCATTATTTGGTGATGTGGTGGGGGGCGCACACGGAACGCATCTCTATCTATCTTATCCTCGAGATGATACCCATCCAAACCATTGCTCGCTCAGCAACAAAAATCAAAGGCAGAGTGCCCCATACACGTACGGCTGTACCTGTAGCCTAGCCCCGGTGAATCCCACCGGCCTTCCGCTTCGTTTCGCGTATCAGTCCACGTGCGTCTGCCGCCTCCAGGGTAGTGGAAGCGGCTCAGGAAGGCGAGAATCCTCGGGATTTTTGGCCTCCTGCGGGAGAAAGGAAGGGGGACGCGCGGGCCGCACCGCAAGTCCATGCTCCAGAACGGTAAAGGCGGAGGAGGCGCACGCACGGGAGTTTTCCCCCCTGTTAGGGCTCCTTTGATTCGGAGGAAAACTGAAGGAAAAATAGAGGGATAGGAATTTTTCTTGCAATGCTACTGTTCATCTTTTTGATTTGCAGAAATGGATGGAATGAAAACTAGAGGATTTTTTCCTTTAATCTCATATCCAAGGGAAAAGTACAGGAATGAAAAAATTCACCCAAACCTCATTTTAAAATTCTTGTGCACAAGGAACGAGACAAACTATGTTATGAAACTTATTAGCGTTGGATCAAGCAAATAATTGCAAATTCTCAAGAAAAAAAAGCAAATAATTGCAGCAAGAAGGGAGTTTTGAGCTGACAATGGACCCCTTTACAATTCATGTAGTCTCTCTTTTCCTGCAAATCAAACGTCCAAATCTTACCGAGTTCCTGTATTTTTCAATCATCTGTTTTACGCATGCATTCCTATCATATTCCTATGTTTTTCCTATTCCTTCATTTTTCCTATCCCGTGAATCAAAGGAGCCCTTAGCCTCGGGCAACCTCAATAGCAAATTTAGTTCACTTCAAAAACCAATGATAAAGTTGATCCTGCGACAGGCCCGATAGCCACCAAGTGTCCCTATCACGTCCTGGCAGAGCGATTGGGCCTGTCATGGGCTAGAAGGGCGATGCAGAGCTCATGTAGGATTGCAGATAACCTATGTTAATCGTGCTGTCAGACCGCGACAGCGACACGCAGCGGCTGCCGGACTTGTTGGAGGGCCAATCTGTCATTGATTTTCAGAACAGACTAAATTTGCTATTGGGGTGGCCCCGGTGGCTAAATCAGGCAAACATCCCACGCACGGTTAGTCAGACGACCACACACACATGCCAAAGGGAACTGAATTATTGTGACGGGATTCGACCTGTTCACCAGCTTATTCTTCTAGGTCGGCTTATCCATCAAATCGATCAAGCTCGACACCAGCAACACCAGAATACAAGTTCAGAGGCTATTTGATGAGGATTATTTGATAACAAGTTCAGAACTAAAAAAAATCCGCTTTTAGCCCCTGGCCGCAGGTCAATGCCAAGAATAGCCCCCTCTCAAAACTAAAACCAAAACCGAACCCGTAGATCGTTCTTAGGCCGACACGTGGCACCTACCGCACCCTAGACCTGCACCGTGAACCAACCGCAGACCGGACGCGCGGCCCACGGGTGGGGCCCGCGCCCCATCGCCTGCCGCAGGTGGGGCGTGTGGCACCCTCCCTGCCGCAAGCCAGGCGTGCGGCGAGTGCGCTGCATGCTGTGCGCCACGGACAAATTTCGTTGCTTACTTGCATGCGTGTGGATGCAGTCCACGCAATGACAGTACGTCCAAACAAACTGGCCGAGAGCAAACTAATATGTGGCATCGTTGAGTAATTAATTAACTTGAGTTCAACAGTTGCATGCATGCCTGCAGCTAGCGTACGTGTTAACGGTGTCAGTTTAACAGTTGCATGCATGCATGCTGTGGCAGTCCACGCACTCGCAGCGAGCAACGAAATTCGTCCGTGGAGTGACCGGCAGCACACTCGCCGCACGCTTGGCCTGCGGTGGGGGGTGCCGCACGCCCCACCTGTGGCAGGTGACGGGCGCGGGCCCCACGTGCGGGCCGTGCGTCCGATCTGCGGTTGGTTCACGGCGCAGGTCTGGGGGTGCGGTAGGTGCCACGTGTCGGCCTGAGAACGATCTATGGGTTTGGTTTTGGTTTTAGTTTTAAAAGGAGGCTGTTCTTGGCATTGACCTGCGGTGAGGGGCTAAGAGCGGATTTTTTTTCCTTCACAACTTTGCCAGAGGGTGCCAGGTACGCTACATACGTGCATGCACCGTTACAAGTTTGCAACTGCGGAGCTTCTGCAACAAGTCTTCTCCTGCAATCTGTCATGATGTGTGGTCACCATCAGGGACAAAATCGCATGAAGTTCCCTAGCAATATATATCATCTCAGCCTACCACCTGCATGACATGATACAACAATAGCAAAGCTGCTACTACTATCGGCACCCTGTCCATGGCGAAATGCATGGGTCAGTACCCAACAAGCCAGAGTCACAAGTTTGAAAAACGCTTTTGCAAGACCCGATTCAGCAGCTCGCAGTCTTCGATCGAGCGCGGGGGCCGGCGATCGACCTCGTCGTGCTGCATGGCAAAGGAAACTCTTCGCAAGCACGCAGCGCTCTTAAATCATGCAAGATTTCACCTTTTGCAGATCGCGCGTACGTCGTGCAGTGCTTCCTTTTGATCAATCGTCGTGCATTAACAAGCACGCACCGCATACAAGAACGGTAACACTCCAATGCTGTCCGTAACACTCCGAATAAGCCCTGTTGTCGGGCTCTATCAAAAAGAACCGCGAATACCCGGAAAAATGCATTGCGATGTATCAAATGTATCCTAGAACATACAAAATAAAATTGTAAAACTATAGAATCACTCCAATTGGAGTCCAGATCACAAGTTATTAATTTTCTAAGTTCTATATATCATGTTTACGGTTAATTAATATAGGAATTAATTCACATTTTTGTGCAACAGTAAGATGCATAAAAATGATTCCATGAGATATTACAGACTAAACCATAAATTTTGATATAAATAATATCTCATTTAGAGTTAATATGAATTTCTATGATTTCTACAAGTTTTAGCCTTTTTAAGTAATTTCTGGATTAAATTTCGAATTACACGGAGAAATACATTTTGTAATCAGTTTTAACTAGCTACTGAGACTGACAAGTGGGGCCAGGGTTCAGCCTTTGATTGGTCAATGGTCGACTGGTCATCTGGCCGATGGATCCACAACTCCCCTAGGATAGTAGTTTCGCACTAAGTTTGATTATACCTTTCTTCGCACTTTCAGCCGCATCTTTGGCCTTACAACTCTCGTAAACTCGATTTTTGTTTACAACATTGTATGTTTGTATGATATAGTTGGCTTCATAAAGGTTACAAGTGTCTTAATCTTACCACCAATTGAGCACAAATTTCTCGCGATGTCCTCTTTGATGAGAAAATTCTTCCTTTTTCTCTTGCCGATCACACTCAGACTGCACCCTCGTCGCTCACTTCATCGCTTCTTCTTTTGCCATCTACACCTGCTCATTTACTTGTGGATGACCGCCATGAACATGCTCATATATTGCTCGTGTCTACTAATCTGGATTCTGCAGCTATTTCAGATGCTCATGGCTCGTCGACAGCACCGCACAGCCTCGGCACAGTACCATGCACTGCCTAGGCTATGGGTGCTCCTGCAGCTAATCCAGCGGCACTTGGCGGCCTGGTGCTTGAAGGCCCATTAGTATCCACCGGCTCCGACACGATGGCCCGCGAGAGCAGTGGCCCAGCACCAGCTTCGCGTCCCGCTGGCTCAGCACCGGCTTCGCGTTCCACAGCTATTGGACCCGAACGCCATCACATGCGTACACGGTTGAAGGATAGTATCCGCCAACCGAAGCAGCCCGATCACCGATGGCATGATACGTTACACGCCCTATCGTCGTCGTGCTATGATCAGCTGTGCTGGCGAGGACATTTCCGAAGAGCCCATGAGCTATGCCGAGACGGTGCAGTATTCGCAATGGCGGCAGGCTATGGATGATGAATTTGGTGCTCTACTCCAAAACAGCACTTGGCGACTTGTACATCCTAAACAAGGTGCAAATGGTCGGTCAGTTATCCGGTGTAGTGTCACACCTAATTGATGATGGTCTCTCTATCCTTCAGTATGCTGACGACACAATCCTCTTTACGGATCATGACATCGAAAAGGCTAAGAACCTGAAACTCGTCCTTTGTGCGTTTGAGCAACTTGCAGGCCTAAAAATCAACTTCCATAAAAGCGAACTGTTTTGCTTTGGTGAAGCACAAGCAGCGTCGGAGCAATATGTGGACTTGTTCGGCTGTGCGATGGGTGAACTCCCACTTCGGTATCTCGGCATCCCGATTCATTATCGGAGGCTGCAGAATGCGGAATGGAAGGAAGTTGAAGAGCGTTTTGATAAAGGCTTAGTGGATGGAAAGGTAGACACCTCTCCACTAGTGGCCGTTTAGTGTTGATCAATCGGTTCTTAGCAGTTTGTCAATGTACATGATGTCCTTCTTCTTAATTCCCCACGGGGTCCTTCGGCGGCTGGACTATCTGCGGTCCCGGTTTTATTGACAAAGCAATAATCACAAGAAAAAATACCGGCTTGTGAAGTGGAGCATCTTGTGCCGTCCAAAGGATCAGGGGGCTTAGGGATTCAGGACTTAGCTGTTCAAAACGTCGCATTACTCTGTAAGTGGCTATTTAAGCTACAGATGGAGGATGGGGTTTGGCAACAACTGTTGCGCAATAAATATTTGGGCTCCACACCGCTATCACAAGTTTGATGAAAATCCAGAGATTCGCACTTCTGGGCAGGGCTCATGTAAGCTAAGTGACACCTGTTTCACTTTGGTACTTTCACCATAAAAAATGGTAGCCAGATCAGATTCTGGGACGATCAGTGGTTGGGAGATGCTCCGCTCTGAGACCAATACCCTAGTCTGTACAATATAGTTAGTAACAAACATGACACTATAGCTGCGATTCTGCGGACATCGCGTCCGTTTGTTCCGGAGGGACCTTATTGGACCCAAGTTAGTAGCGTGGAATGCTCTCCTTCCGCGTCTTGCTAACATCGTCTTAACACCAGAGCAAGATGAATTTCGCTAGAATTTGACCCCAACGGGGCAATTCTCGGTCAATTCACTATATCTCGCGTTGGTTCATAGCAATGTTCCGAAAATAAATTAGCGGTTATGGAAACTTAGAATCCTGTTGAAAGTTAAAATCTTCTTGTGGTACCTTCGTAGGGGGGTGGTCTTAACCAAGGATAATTTAGCTAGGCGGCACTGGCAGGGCAGTCTGAATTGCTGTTTTTATCACAAGAATGAGACCATCAAACATCTCTTCTTTGATTATCATTTTGCTCGCTTTATGTGGTCTTTTATCCAGGTGGTCTTTGGTCTCTCTCCTCCCTAGAGCGTTTCTAACTTGTTTGGCAACTGGTTTCGGGGTATAAGTAAATCTTTGAGACCCAAAATCCTGGTGGGGGCGGCTGCCTTGTGTTGGTCGTTATGGCTTTGTAGAAACGATATGGTTTTTGATAAGAAACATATATCTTCTCCGTTGCAGGTTATTTATTTATGTACGCACGGGTTCCGTACTTGGGCTATGCTACAGACGTCAGAGTCTCGGGATATGGTTGCGGTGGTGTGTACGCAGTTAGAGCGGGTGGTCAAGGAATGCTTCATCCAACATGGCTGGCGGTCCGCGCTTAGGATCGCCGCTTCCCCTTCCTAGTTCCTATCTACTCTCCATCAATGCTGGTTAATTAGCTAATAAGTTTTCTTTATGTCTTTTTTCTTATTTCTCATGTTTTTGCTTTGGTGTATGCGGATCGTGGGATGTGTGCATCTTAGCAGAGGCCGGGAGTGAACTCTTATTTTCTGTATCATCTTGATGTGATGATGAGAGTCAATAAATGCTTCCTTTATCGAAAAAAAAAGGTACAAATGTGGTTGACTGTCCTGGGTGTACAAGCTTAAGAAGAAAGCTGATGGTATGGTGGATAGATTCAAGGTTCACTTGGTTGCTAAGGGTTACAAACAACGTTATGGACTAGATTATGATGACACGTTTAGTCCAGTTGTAAATCCTGCTACTATTCGCTTTTTTTCTCTCCATAGCAGTTTCCAGGGGCTGGCAGCTTTGACAACTTGATGTTCATAATTCATTTTTACATGATCTTTTTGAGGAGGAAGTTTATATGCGTCAAGTGCATGGATATGAAGACCCACAGTACCCTCAGCATGTGTGTCAACTTGATAAGGTGCTATATGGACTCAAATAAGCACCGCAGGCATGGTACTCACGGCTTAGCTCCAAATTGCAAGAACTTGGGTTCGTACCGTCCAAGACAAATGTGTCTTTGTTCATTTATAGTTCTCAGGGTATCACTATCTATATGCTCATTTATATTGATGACATAATAGTGACAAGTTCTTCTAGTGCTGCCATTGATGTTTTCCTCAAGCAACTACAGGAAGAATTTGCTGTAGAGGGTCTTGGCTCTCTACACTTTTTCCTGGGAATTGAGGTTGTTCATGGGCAGCATGACATTACCTTGACACAACAGAAATATGTTGGTGACCTCCTGTCTCGAGCCGGGATGGCAGATTCTAAAGGCGTGGTGATGCCTATGTCTGCTATTGATCATTTGTCCAAAACAGATGGTGAACTGCTTTCAGCGGAGGACAGCTCCAACTACCGGAGTATAATAGGTGTATTGCAATACCTCACTCTGATCAGATCGGATATTGCTTTTTGTGTCAACAAGGCATGCCAGTTTTTCTCTGCTCGAACAAGTTCTCACTGGATAGCAGTGAAGCAGATCCTTCGCTACCTCAAACTTATTTTGGCAATAGGTATGTGCATTAACATGTCCAAGTCTACATTGGTTAGTGCTTTCTCTGATGATGATTGGGCTGGGTGACAAGATGATCGGTGATCAACCAGAGGATATGCAGTGTTCTTTGGCTCCAATCTCATAGCATGGAGTTCGTGCAAATAGAATATTGTTTCTCAGTCCAGAGGCAAAATACAAGTCTTTAGCAAATACTATTATTGAAGTAATTTGGGTCCAATCACAAGAACTTGGTTTTATCAGTCTCCACCATCAAGTCTTTGGTGTAATAATCTTGGTGTTACTTATCTCTCGTCTAATGCATTGTTCCATATCCGGACAGAGTATGTTGAGATAGATTTTTACTTTGTCAGAGAGCGGGGCAGCGTTAAACTTGTTGGAAATTTGGTCTGTACCAGATCAACTCGTGGATATAAGGAAGTTTGCACACATGAAGTGCAATCTTAATCTTGGGACTTGTTGAGATTGAGGGAGGGTTTTGAAAGATATGTTTGTTAGGATTGTGTCTTGTATAGCAATTAGACAAGAATCCTAACTAATCATGTACAGTTGTGTACATTGTAATCCCATGATATACTCATGCGTGTTGATGGTATATAATCCCATTATATACTCATGAGTGTTGATGCTATATAAAAAGAAGCGTCGGCTACTGTTCGGTACCGAGCTACACCAATCAACCACTCCATTTACACAATACTTTTTGTCCACGTTATTGATTTCAACACACTAAAATTTTAGTCGGTGGTCGGCCACTAGAATCACCGTAATACACGGCCAAAATGAGTGTGTGGTCGTTGTCCTGAGCCCACGGCGTGGCAGAATGGTACAAGTCAATCAGGGCAGAAAGCTGATTGACACATGTCGACGGTCAATGAAACAACTGCACACTCGTGAGCTAGTTTCTTTGTTTGCATGCTTAACAAGCGATATATAGTGCAATTATCCAATACTAGCAAGTATTTTTTTTTAGAGGGATAATAGCATAGTAGTGGGACACTACAAACATGAATCTCAAACCATGACTATCCGGTGGATACAAGGGTGCACACTACCCCGGGAATAATTTTTAGTTTGTGTATGATTACTTCTATTTCTCGCCATTCTTTTTTTACCAACGCCATTAATTTTAACACACCACAATTTTATTTCACAGTCCACCATTAGAATCACCAGGGCCTATTGATGATTTGCCCTACCTTTTCTCTGCCCCAGCCAAAATGCCCCCCCCTGAGAATGACGGGTGGATCCTAGGGGGGAGCATTTTGGCTGGGGCAGAGAAAAGGTGGGGCAAATCATCAAATTTCTCCTGTTAACATGCCACAGTTGAAGCACTTGATCTTGCTCTCGTCGCCGCCATGTCTTGAAGTGGAGACGTCGAAGCGTAGGTAGCAGTTGAAGGCCGCCACCACGGTCGCCACGCGGCCATGCCAAGCGTCGCGGCTGCTCCAGCAGCACCTCGCCGCCTCTCGCGCCGAGTCGCGCAGGCACCGGGCGCAGTATCGGTCCAGACGCCGGCGCGCCGGCTGGCGGCGCCGCAGCCGGCGGTGTGGTTCCTGGCGGCCGCGGACAGGCACCCGAGGCAGACGGTGGGGAGTCGCCGAAGCAGAGGCCACGGCCGAACGCGCTGTCGGGGCCAGCGGCCCCGCCGGCCCGCAGGGAGGCGAAGCTCATTCCTCCGAGGTGCCGGAGACCGACGTCACGGCGACGAGGAGGGAGAGGAGGAGGCATGAAGGCATCGAGCTCGCCATTGCAGCCGCCGCGCGCGTTGGTGATGGTGGTAGCAGAGTGCGCAGGAGGAGGATGACACCACAAACTCCGAGCTCAAGCTTCCATTCCTGTTTTGCAATGCGCGCTTGCTAATCACGACACGATAGAGGAGGCTCTGGCGCTGCACCGATTTGCACAAGGTGAAATCTTGCACCAATTCATAGCGCTGCAGTGGTCACTGGCCCCCGCGCTGGATCGAAGAATCTGAGCTAAAATCGGGTCCGACAAAAACGTTTTTCAAACTTCCGACTGCTGCATGGCTGGGACTGAACTAGAAGCTCTTCTTCTCCTCATTATTTTGTTCCGGAACCTTCATGGCAACTACTCCTTGTGCTTTTCGCCATGGACAGAGTGCAGTGAAGTGGACAGAAGATAGACGAGCTCCGAATGATGATGGGCCTGTTAGTGCTGCGTGTCGATAGTAGCCAGTAGTTTTGCAACCGGATTTGCTATTTCTTGGTCTCAGAAATTGTTTATCAAACCTACACTTACGTAAAAAAGAATAACAACTTATCTAGAAATGTGCAATTGATCAACTATAAATTTTCAAACCTGAAATTACACATAATTAAAAAAAATAAAACTACTCAATTAATTATTAGATAAAAAATCAACATGTAAGATCATCTAGAAATAACTGTTTCTCAGTCGACTTAGAAATAGTCACTTCCTTTTGCAATTGCGGGAATCTCATCACGCATGTGCTTGGCTCAACAAAACATGCTATTACTGTATGCATGTATTTTGTCTCTCTGAACATGCACCGGCAGCATGAGAGAGCAAGGAGGAGACTTGTTGCATGCAGAGGAATTGTATTGTTTGTTACAGGCATAGTAGTATCATATCACAGGATTGGGCCTGTTATCAGCTTATTCTTCCAGGTCGATCGGCACACCCATCAATCAAGCTGGCGATACACCAGCAACACTAGAACAGCCTCAACCCCTCACATGATGAGGCGTGAGAGTGAGACTGTCTCAACTCAGGTCGACACATACGAACAAACAGCAGCACGTACAGCATCACAACTTCAGAATTTCGTATCTTTCGCTATCACTGAACTTGGTTAGTGTTTAGCATCTCAAGCATACATAGCCCCATGCAGGAATTTCTTCTATACTCCTGCACTGATATGAGATGCTACAACACAAACAAGAGAGGATCGATGCCAGGTGCACCAATTACAAGTTTTTGCAAAACGGAGCTCTTCAGCAAGTCTCCCCCTTGCTCTCATGCATGTTCATCATACGGAACAAAATTACATGCATGCAGCAATATCCTACGAGGCTATCACTTATATGAGATAAAGCGTTGAGAAAATGCTACAATAGCAAAAAACTACTACTATCACTCTATCAGCAAGCGGCACTTACATGCCCATCATCATGCGCAGCTCTTCGATGCGCATCTCCTTGTCTTCCTTGGCTCCTTTCCTCCCAAACGCGCCACTTATCAGCCTCTTCTTCCTCTCCTGCAGCTCCAGTATCCTCTCCTCGATGCTGCCCTTCACGATGAGCCTCACCACCTTCACTTCTTTCTTCTGTCCAATCCGGTGCACCCTGTCCATGGCCTGCTCTTCTACCCCGGGATTCCACCAGGGATCAAAAAGGTACACCGTCGACGCCGCTGTTAGATTCACGCCAGCTCCTGCAGCCTTCAGACTGGCCAGTAGCACGGTTGGAGCGTCAGGGCCAACATGGGCAAACTGTTGGATGACGGCTGACCTCTTCTTCGCGCTCATAGAGCCATCGAGCCGTAGTATGTTGTAGCCTGCTCTTTTTAATGGCCCTTCGAGCAGTATCAACATCTTCCTGAACTGGGAGAAGACAACAGACTTTGATGAAGGGTCTTCCTTCTGTGAACGCTTCAGTAGCTCCAGCAAGGCTTGCACCTTGGAAGAGAGAGGTTTGTCAGAGCCAAGATTGCCTGAGCCATCTTCATCAGGATGTTGTACCTCTGGAGCAATAAAGAGGTCTTCTTTAGATAGGCTGTGTCGACATATCGGACAACGGGAACTTGAGCTCTTGAGGATTTTTAGGATGCAGGTTTGGCAGTATATGTGAGTGCAGCTCGTTATGACAGTTTTAGATGGTGGAGAGAGGCAAATTGGACAGTCAAAGTCATCTCCATCGTCAACCAACGAGGCTAGCTTCTTCAACAACTCCGGGTTTTTAGACACATCTGCATCAAGGCAACATGTTTTCCTGTAAGTAAACTATTGAGGGTATTTCCAAAGTGCAAGGTGTGAGAACACTTGACAGATAATTCAGGAGGATAAGAATAACTGAACGAGGATAAGAATAAATAAAAACTTGTTTATAGCGGTAAAAGTAGAATATCTTAAAAACAACAAATCTGAATATGATATTCATACTCATGCTAAATGTAATCCTCATTTTTAATACTTTCAAAAAAAGGTATTAGATAGTATCTTATGCACATGATGATCGTTGATTCAAGCAATTCGTACTGTCAAATTAGGCTTCCAATAAGAATCACTAACCTAACCTTATTATTCGACCTAACTGGTAAGGGTTACAATGAAAATATCTCATTTGATATTTTCTGGATAATAACACCTAAAGTAAGAATTTTGCCGGCCTGATAATAGCAACAAATTTTCTGCAAGGGGCGAGGGCATTTTTCGGAAAGCAAAGCTGTTAACTGCAAAGATCCTGAGAATTAATTTCTTAGCGATGCAGTGCCTTAGAACAAGAGTAGTAAGTATCTCGAGAAAAGAACAAGCGTAGTACAAAGTACGAACAATGTCAGACTAGAGAAAACAATTCGAAGGCATATTCTTTGACTGCCAACACAATGATCTAGCAACATTATTACTGCAAGAAACAAATGGCTTCAGTGGCCTACAAAGATTAATTGGTGTGATAACCAGGACAAGTGCTCTGCTGTAACTGACAACCAGTTCTGGTGGGAAATATTTTAAATTCCTTCTGCTGCGAGATTGCACAATTCACTTTATATTTCAGAAATAGACCAAATTGCCACACACAAAAAGAGCCTTGAGAGATAACAAATATGTCAAATAAACTACCAATCCACTTACTGACATTGGTGTTGAATAGATAAATCAACAGCACTTCAGTAGTTGCTAGTTGGATGTTAATACAGTACAACAGATTATTTTCAGAGAAAGTAACACAAAACTTCATTACAATACATACAATGCCTAAGCTGTGATATTCTGTAGTAACAAGATGATTCGATTTCAATCATTACAGTTTAATTGTCAAGCATGGCAAATGGAATCTCAATTATGGCTATTATTATAACATCGTAACATAAAGCCAGAACAAGAACAAAAAACACAGAAGTCCATACCTTCAAGAGAGCTGGCAGGAAGCCATGATTTCATGTCTAGAGGGCACAGTGCTACATCGTTGCAGAGCTGGCGGAGCCTCAGAATGAAATAAAGCACAGTTGAGTAATTGCGCAAAATTGAATCTCTGTCACCAAACTCCAGCATTTTGTTTTTCCCTTCCAATTCCATCTGGTCATAGTACTCCCGTTCCTCTGCAGAAAGCTCAATGTGACATGCTACAACAGTTTTAGGTGGAATGTTGACCAAGCTTTTGCTTCCACTCTCTGTCTCTTTGGTCCTGCGCAGTGAGATAGCACCTAGGAGGTTCTGCAATAAGTAGACAAGAAGAAATTTACCTTACAGAAATTAAAGATAAGCACTTCACTGTTTGAGATCCCTTCCAAGACCATTATACAAGTACTATACATTTTTCGCAAGTGAAGAGTGACAACATTGAATAACACAATAGACATAATGAAAAAAAAATAAAGCATACATGTAAGCATACTGTGATGGCAAGTAGTACAAGAGTTTGAAATATATGCTGCGCAAGAGCATATACACATTGCAGGACCTAAATCTATCCGAAGATATGTATTGCAAGCCGCAAAGCAAACAAATAGGGTGAGTGGTAACTTTCTACAGTAAGATCAGGTTTACGTCACCTTTCCAAGACCATCATACAAGTACTATATAATTTTCGCAAGTGAAGAGTGCCAACATTGAGTAACACAATAGATAATAATGAAAAAAGAAATATACATGTAAGCACACTTTGATGGCCAGTAGTAAGAGAGTTTGAAATATATGCTGCGCCAGAGCATATGCACATTGCAATTGCAGGACCTGAATCTGTCTGACGATTTGTATTGCAAAGCAAACAAATAGGGTGAATGATAACTTTCTAACTCTAAGAGCAGGTTTACTGGTTATCACCTGCCACTGTTCCATAACTTTTCATGCAGCTGGATGTACTTTCTAGTTCTTAAAAACTGTGGAATGTCAAAAATCGTATGTGTAATAAGGAACAAACTGTCCTAACTTACTTGTAGTCGTGACAACCCAGCCTTATGCCCTTTCCCTAGGGGGCGCTGGATCAAGCTCTGCCAGTAGCTCTTGATTGAGAAAGGCTGGAACTTCAAAAATGCCATAAGTGGGTACAAATCAAATGAGCTATTCTGAATTGGCGTCCCTGTGACCACCCACCGCCTCTGTGCATCCAAAGCAATCACCGCCTGAGTC
The DNA here is from genome assembly GCA_019208055.1 of Stipa capillata. Classification (NCBI taxonomy): domain Eukaryota; kingdom Viridiplantae; phylum Streptophyta; class Magnoliopsida; order Poales; family Poaceae; genus Stipa; species Stipa capillata. The sequence continues at coordinate 47,958 of JAGXJF010005194.1, read as the reverse complement.
TGCCGAGCTGCAGAGTTCTTTATCACATGGGCCTCATCCAGAATCACTCGGAACCACTCGATATCCTTCACCGGTGAGCTCTCCTGTCCAAATTCTGTGCCCAAGGTGCTGTAAGTCGTGAGCACAATGTCATACTTTAACAGCTCCTTCTTATCGTTTGTTCGCTCCCCATGGTACATATACACTTTCAAGCTGCCTTTTTTTGTGTGCTCCTCCAATTGTGTCACCCAAGATGAGAACACCGAGGGCGGGCACACCACAAGCGTTGTTCGTGATCCCTCCCCTGCATCATCAACCTTCCTCCTTTTGGCCCCTTTAGCCTTCTTCCCACCCACATTGCAAGCTTTACTTCTTGCAATCAACGACAACAGCGTGAGTGTCTTCCCAAGCCCCATGTCATCAGCGAAAATCCCACCTTTCAGTGGTGGTGGCCGCTCCTTGGTCTTCTGATTCGTAAGCACATTCTCATAGCCCCCATCTTTATCTTCTTCCCAGAATGGCGGCAGGTCGCAGGACTCCTCCCGGTGCACCAGCCACCCCAAAGCTTTCTTCTGGTGCTCGAACAGGTCCGCCACCACGACATCCTCCGGCGCCTCCAGCGGCTCAATCCGCCCCTTGCCCTCCTTCCCCACGAGTGCGAACAGCTTATCGACTTCCCGCTCAGGTTTCTTGGTCCGTTCTTGCACAATGGCGGACTCGGAGAAGGAGAACTCGGGGTGGTCGCCGTCGATGAGGGCGAGGCGGTTGGCGACTATAGCCGCGTGGACGGCGTCGGCGGCGGCCGGGCGGACGAAGAGGTGGACCTGGCAGGGGAGGCTGCGGGCCATGCGGCTGTTCATGGCGGAGGGGGGCTTGGGCACGATGGTGTGGACGTTGGCGATGAGGTGAGAGTCGAGGAGCGGGGAGAGCGCGGCGGCGGTGTCGCGGTCGATGTGGCCGACCTTGACGCCCCGGCCGTTGTGGACGGCGATGGCGTTGCCGTCGTGAGGGTTGAGGGGCTCGCGGACCAGGGCGACGTTCTCGCGGCCGTTGATGGTGCCGGTGTAGTGGCGGAGGCCGACGATCTTGGCGACGATGAAGCCGAGGAGGTAGGACTCGTCGCCGTCGCCGCCGCCGCCGCGGGAGGTGGAGGAGGAGGCGGCCATGGTGATGGTGCGGCTGCGGCGTGGGAAGGGGAAGGGGTTTTGTTTTGAATAGGCGGTGGAAACCGAAAGGGGGAGAGGTTTGGGGTTGGGTAAAGGAAGATTGGGGAAATTTTTACGGTTTTACCGTTGGATGGATGGAAAGGATTCTTTCTTTTTATCTTTTTTGAAAAGGATTCGAAGTGGCAAGTTGGGACAGAACATGCTTATCCGTTCTATTGAATCTACCCAAATTATTTGTGCTGATCCGTTCATTTGAAACTGAAAACTGGGAAAATCTTGGTTTACCCGAGCCAACGCTGGACCTCTTTGATTCTATGATTGTAAAAACATAAGAATATGAAATAATTGTAAAAACACGGGAATAGAAAACGTAAACAAATGTGATATGAATGTATATGCAAAATCACAAGAATTGAGCTTGTTTGATTTGTATGACTACGAAGAAAAGTTGTGGCTGACGTTTAGATTCCTATGAAATTATTGATTTCACCGCAATGCTCCAATATTCTTATGAAATTTGGTTTAAGTGATTCCTATAAATCAAACAAACTATTTCAATGATCACAATCCTCCAAAAAGTCCTGACAATCCTTCAAATAAAAGGAGCCCTTCAATTATCAGTTCGTACCCGTTCGATTGTATCTAAGCGCGTGTGCCACGCATATGCGTACTCTAGCTTCTTGATGGAGATTGATGGGCTACTAGCGAACCGCAATCATTTCTCGCATAGACTACTAATTTGCACCAGTTTACAAGTGAACAGCAGAAACTCTAATCGAAAGTACTTCTGTCAATGGTTTCCAAACGATATTTTTTTAGATCAAAGGTCTATGCGAGGTACTTCATTTGGCAGTTAACCAAAATAAAGGTACTTCATTCCCGGGCAGCACAGCTTGAAATCTCGCCAGCATTACAACTGCTCTATCAAATTTATCGAACTATTTCGAAGCAGGAAACCATATAAGATCTCTACAATATATCAGCAGTACACAGTGCAACTACAAAATATAGTGCACAGGTACCTCATGTAAACATCATGTCGTACCAGAATTACAGCCGCAAAGGAAAGTAAAACGGAATTCCAGACGAGCAAATGAGCACCAACGTGCGGCAAGAAGTATCCCCGAGATCAAACTAGTCGTCATCCTTGTAGGGGTATTCCTCTGGGACTTGCTTGGTAAGCTTCACTCGCATCTCATAGGCATCATCCCCACGAAGCATATCACGGACCCATGTAACCTCCGTCTTCATAGAAACCTAAACCAACGGCAATTAAATTAGAGCATCAAATGATAGAATATTTCTGAAAATTGGTACGATCGTAGCACTAGAAACACAAGTCTCAAATTATCATAAGCTGGTAAAAAGCGGTTCCATTTGAACTAGAACATCGGTGTATAATACTCCATATTAGAGCAGATTGGTTACTGGTTGTACCATGTAACTGTGATTTACGAAGTTTCATTATGATGTGCCTTAAGATCTGGATGTCAGGAACATACAATTTGCTAGGGAAAAAAGTGCATACTAAGATGCACTTGCTGATTTTTTTTCCCATCTCCTTTTAATAGAAGCATAAAGTCCAGGAGCCCAGCTCCATTTAAAAAATATTTATTCTTCAAGTTTGTGGCATGAAGAGGAAAGGATAAAGATGGCAATGATAGAGGAACTGACCATTTCCAGTGCTCCCCTGATAACTCCAGTCAACACATTGCAATACTGAAGACCTTGGCAAGTATCAGGAAGCTCAACAAAATCTACAAGAGGATTGTCCTCCAATACAAAGCTACAAGTTGTACCCTCAGCATCCCAATTGGTTACAGTTGCAGTCACACCCAAGAACATTTTGAATCCAAGCTGTTTTGAAAAGAAAAAAAACGAGAGGAAACTGTCAGACCATGAAGCCATAAGTAGGGTAAAACAGATGGGGGAATCAGATTGCCAATGAGTTTGATTGGTCTAGGAAGTAAATGGAAATGTTAGACCACTTGGAAATATGGTAATGAGTCCCTGGACCTTCAGTTAACAAACGAATTGAGGTATATAAAAATGAATGAGGTTAACACACTATCTTCACAATCTGCAGAAGAAAGAAAAGGCTTGTCACGTCCCTGCATGGTATATCATTATTGTAGCAGGAAAGAATGCTATCAATGCACAGAAACTCAACTGAATGTCTGCACCCAAGAAAACTGAAACCACTGTTATGCAGTTGCAAAGACTGCTACACTGTTGACGTCTATTGCAGCAAGGACCTCATATGCATTAGTAACAATGTGAAAAATATTACTTATGATTTCAGATACACAGCATATATAAAACATACATACAAGTCTGGGAAAGATGAATAAGGACAGCGAACTCAGAAATTATGGAATGAATTATATTTATGCTAATTTCAACCAACTAATGGCAAGTTTAACAATAGACCTTCGCAATGGTATCGGCAGTCTCCTTGAAGTCAACACACCTTGATACATTTGACTTGGCTAAGAACTCATCAACCAATCGAGTTCCAATGTTGTAACCCCTGGAAATAAATTATGTAAGACATAAGAAAATAGCTTAAAGGAATACAGAAAATCACAACAAATAGCTCACAGCAAACCAGAAATATTGCTTAACTCACAAAATGAGCTGTAAAACAACAGTCTCATTACGATACAGATAAACACTCATGTGATTCTACTCCAGATCCAGCTTGCCCTCTTTCCTCTATCAGTGATACATGGCTATCGTTGCTAACATGTACATCTAGAATGGTGGATGCATGAAAGAGTCATAACACTCTTAACTCCAGTGCTCCTCGATGAAGTACAAAAAAAGGAACAAATGTGGAGTACAATACAATCGGACAACTCTCCTCCCTCCATTAAACCATGATGATATGTATATGATGTGTTGCCACACCAATAACGACAGCACCATGAGATGTAAATAGTCTGGGTTTAACAGCAAAAGCGATAAAACTCCAGGTATGAAAAAAAAATCAATTTTCTAAATCCCACATCACTCATACATCTCTTCAATTGAGAAGTTAACGTAACATTACCACCAATCCTTGTTTTTCCATACACAGACTACACAATTTGTTAGTCAAACTGGGTGAGAAGTCCATAGCTAAATATATCTGGATTCTCATTCTCGGGCCATTGCAGCTAGTTCACTGTTCAATCACACGCATTTCGTAGCATAACAATGCACAAAACTTCCAGATTTCTACTCTAGATCAAGATCGCCCGTGAGAAGTCCATAGCAAAATCTATCTGGCTTCTCATTCTCGGGCCATTGCAGCTAGTTCACTGTCAAATCTTCACATGCGTATCGTAGTATAAAAAAAACAGAAAACTACAGAATTCTACTCCTAAATCAAGATCACCCGTGTAATCCCTCAAAAGGACCCCATCAGCCATCAGAATTTTCTAAATTAGCCCAGAAAAAGTAGAGACAGAGGAAACGGAGGGCCGCGTACATCTGATCGAGCTGCTTGTTGACCTCCTCGACCTCCTCCAGATCCGTGAGCAGCTGCCGCACGATGGCGCCGTACGTGAGCGTGAAGAGCTCCGCGTTCTGCGAACCAAACACAACCGGATCAGTTGTTGTGCAGATCTACGGGCGGCCAGGGTTCTGGCGGGGTTCCGAGGCTTACGACGTGATCGACGCTGGCGAAGAGGGCGTCGCCGGACTTGGGGGCCGTGAGAGGCGGCATCGCCGGGATCCCGCGGGGCACCTCTTGCCGGCGGCGGACTGGCGTGATGCGGTGGTGGTGGTGGCGGGGACGTGGGTGAGACCAGAGGAGAGGGGATCACCGGCCGCGAGGTTATAGGCTTGGATTACTGGCCGTACGACGGTACGAACACTCCATTCTGGGCCGATTTGGGCTGTCTACATTTTGCTCTTGAGCCTACCAAAGTTACCAATTTTAGCCCATGATGCCCCTCAAAAAGAAATCAGCCCACTGTAAGTTTTTCCCACAAATATCTCTCTATTCAAAGAATGAGACGAATGGACTATCCGACATGTTTGTCTCGGCGAATAATACTGCCGGCGAACAAGTCATCCTGATTTTCTTTCGGCGAATAATACTGCCGGTGAACGTAGATCTTACACATCACCGAAGATTATTGACAGTGTATTTTATATTGTTCGGCGATCAAGACACCGTTGCGAGCTATAAAGTCAAAGGCGAGAAAGATAGAGGTCCAGTGCGTTTATCCACTCATGGATTTGATGGCAAGATGTTGTTCGTTTTTATGTTCAATGTAAAATTTTGTACTTATATACTTTGTACATCGATTATCAACACAAATCAGAGAATAATTTAAAAGTATATATGCAGAGTTATATAATGTTTTCGGCAAAGAATAAATCCGTGTCTCCACTCAAAATGAAATATCACTGTAGCTTAGATTTCACGATCCTGTACAATTCCTAGATGTTCTCACACTACCTTCCAAATTCATCGTCGTTACTTACATTATCCGGATAATGTCATGGCCAATATTCTTCACCAAACCTACTCGCTAGCTGCAAATCTGATTACTTAAACCCAATCATACTAGTTTTTTTTTAAGGAGAACGCCCCAGCCTCTCTATCAATTGATACATGCGACCATATTTATTAAACTAATACGTCATTATAGAAAGAGTCAAAATAGTATCACTGGAGTGCTTAGCAAAACAACTCATAAATTACAAAGTATCAGGTTAACAGGCAATCCATATTGGGTAGATAAATCCCGAGCAGCCATCTCCAAGCGGTTGCACCCAATTTCCATAGTATCCCGCACATTCAGCCTTTGTAGTGACGACCACATACGGATCCAATGGATAGCAAGATGAATGACCTGCAAAAAAGGGAAAACTTTTCGATTATTAAAAACCACATCATTGCGACAACGCCATAGAAACTAACATAAGGCACAAACGCCTACAAGTATTTATGACCGTGTTCGTCTATCTAAACCACCAAGCCAATTCCCAAACATATTCGGAATATTGCATGGTGCTGTAATGTTGAACACTATGTAAATCACCTGCCAAGCTTGGCATGCTAATCTACACTCAATGAAGAGGTGTTGTCTAGTCTCATCCCGGCTACAATGACTACATTGTTTATACCCTCCTATTTACGTTTGTAGAGATTATCTTTTGTGAGAAGCACCCCCTGGCAAAGATACCATACAAAGATCTTTAAACGGGGGGTATTTTGAGCTTCCAGATATGTCGATGCCGAAATTTGCAGTGGGTATCAATCAAGTTTGCATACATGGACTATTCTGAGAACTGTCCAGAGGCATGAAGCTTCCAACGGAACACATCCGAATCTTGATTGAGTGTAACATTAGCGAGGCGCTAGACAAGGTCATTCCAGGCTACTAATTTAGGGCCCACAATAGCTCGATGGAAGCTAACATTAAGTGGTGTAGCATTTAGAACTTCCGCTACAATAGCGTGTCGTCTGCGGATAATATTGTACAAAGAGGAGTATTGTATGCTGAGAGGTCTATCCCCTAGCCAGATGTCATTCCAGAAGTGAATGGACTGACCATTGTTCGGAATAAAATAGCCTAATTGAAGGAACTGATCCTTAATGCGTATGAGTCCAGACCAAAATTGAGACTCCCCTGGTTTACCATAGCACTGAGTAAGAGTTTTGGATTATAAGTATTTATTACGAAGCAGCTCTTGCCAGACCTATCCTCATTAAGTAGTTTAAAAAGCCACTTACTTAATAAACATCGATTTTGGAGGGCAAGATCGTGGACACCAAGTCCACCTTGATCTTTGGGCCGGCAAATCACATTCCATTTGGTCAACCTATATTTCTTCTTATGCTCATCACTTTGCCAAAAGAAACGTGAGCGATAGAAGTCCAAACGTCGCCGAACCCCTTTAGGCATTTGGAAGAAGGAGAGCATGAACATAGGCAAGCTTGAGAGGACAAAATTGAGAAGAACTAAATGTCCACCATATGACAAATTCTTTCCTTTCCATCCGCTTAAGCGGTGCTCAAAACAGTCTTCAACACCCTTCCAGTCCTTATTACTCAAACGGCGATAATGAATAGGGACCTCGAGGTACCGAAATGGGAACGTGCCAGAGTCGCACCCGAAAAGATATCTGTATTGAGCCTCCTAATCCTTTGCTTGACCAAAGCAGAAGAGTTCACTTTTATAAAAGTTGATCTTTAGGCCTGATAGTTGCTCAAAAACACATAGTATCAGCTTCATTTGTTTGGCCTCTTCGAGATCATTATTCATAAAAAGAATTGTGTCGTCGGCATATTGCATAATCGAGACCCCTCCCTCAACTAAATGAGGGACTAGGCCCGTGATCAACCCTTCGTCCTTTGCTCTTTGAAGTAGGATGGCTAGCATATCCGCAACGACATTGAAAAGGATAGGAGACATTGGGTCGCCTTGACGAAGTCCTTTCTTCGTCTAGAAATAATGGCCAATAGTGTCATTGACCCGAATGCCCACACTACCTTTGGAAACAAAGCTCTCCACCCAGTTACACCACTGAGGTGCAAAACCTTTCATACAGAGAGTTTGTTGGAGAAAAGTCCAGTTAACCTTGTTGTATGCCTTTTCGAAGTCGATCTTAAAGAGCACCCCGTCCATCTTTTTGCGGTGGAGCTCGTGGACTGTTTCATGAAGTATCACTGCACCTTCAAGAATAGATCGACCAGGCATAAAAGCCGTCTACGTGGGACAAACCACCTTGTCCGCCACCACATTGAACCGATTCGTTCCAACCTTTGTAAAGATTTTGAAGCTGACATTTAGCAAGCAAATTGGTCGGTATTGTTGGATTTGGATGGCATCCTCTTTTTTTGGCAGTAGAGTAATAACTCCAAAGTTTAACGGAACAGAGGTAACAAACCCTTGTTGAAATCCATGAACAGAGCCATCAGATCTTTCTTGATGACCTCCCAAAACTGCTGATAAAACTCTGCTAGAAACCCATCTGGTCCCGGCGCTTTGTTGTATTCCATCTGAAAGACAGCCTCATAGACTTCTTGTTCAGAGACACATGCAATAAGGAAGGCATTCTCTTCTAAAGAGACCTTCGAAACATCATCCGAGTGGGTCTCGTCCATAGAGAAAAAAATATTGTCAGGAGGACTGAACAACTCTATATAGTAGTTAGTGATATAGCTCTTTAACTGAGCATCACCAACAATTGTGCCCTCCTCTTGCTCAAGCTGGAAGATTTGCTTTTACGGTGTTTCCCATTGGCAACCAAATGGAAATACCGGGTATTGTTGTCTCCCTCCTGAACGTTCCTGGCTTTCACACGCTGATACCATCTAGTCTCTTCTTCACGCAGAAGCCGACTTAAGGCATCATTTGCATCACGTTGAGCCATGTGCTCCATGGCAGAGAGGGGAGCATGTTCAGCTTGAATGTCATACTCATTGACAATTCTCAAAAGCCGAGTATTTTCCTTTTTATAGTGGCCATTGTAATTCTTAGCCTAGCCCCGAAGGGCTTGCCGTAAGCGTCTGATTTTTTCCTGCCACTGGTCAATTGGAGAGTTCGATTTAGTTTGCTCATTCCAAATTTGAGCTATCATATTATGAAAACCCTCCGTGGATAACCAGGCAAGCTCAGACTTAAAGAACAATCGATTACCATGATGCGTGGCGGCCCCAGTATCCAACAGAAGGGGTGTGTGGTCAGAGAGTGCTCTTTGCAGAGCTCGGACCGTAACCATCGGGAATTTTTGCTCCCAGTCTGAACACATCAGAACTCTGTCTAATTTTTCGTAAGTGGTGAATCCCGTGAATTAGACCATGTATATTGTCTACCTGAGAGGACAATCTCCCGTACATCTAGGCTTTTAATGACGGCGTTAAACAAAAAAGGCCATTGAGCATCAAGCAGATTGGTACTATTTTCCTCTGGACGGCGGATAATATTGAAATCTCGCTCAAGTCAGAATTCCTTGCAGAACCTGTTCGCACTTGCAGCACCATATACCGCAACAAGAGTCCAGCGGAAACCATCCGCCTTGGACTGTAATTGGAACTTCACGAAGAAATCTCCGACTTCTATAGTTTGAATGTCTAAGATTGTGGTGTCCACGCCCATAAGTATGCTACCGGACTGGCCATGAGGCGGCAAAATGTGCCAGGCATAGTCTCGCCCTCCACCTAGGTGAAAGAGACAAGCCTGAGAGAAATCCGATCGCTTTGTCTCCACGAGAGCAACAAAACTAAGACATTCCTCGCGAATGATCTCAGTCACAAATCTGTGTTTGGCCGGGTCACGAAAACCCCTACCATTCCAGAATATGCCTCTCATATTAACACTTATTCACGTAACGCCTTGCCGCGTCCGCGAGGACACACCACGCGTGTGCTCTTCTTACGAACCCAAGGTACCTTGCCCGGAATAGGAGCAGGGGCAACACATGTCCCTAGCTCGCTCGAATCTTCCTCCAAGAGATCACTACACAAGTGATCCAGTGAAGTGACATTAAGATGCGTAGAATCCTCATCTACAATCTTGGTCTTATTAGCTTTGTGGATCATCAATCCTAATCGATCAATCTCAGTATTCTTAATAAGATGAATTGAACTAGCTACCTCTTTACTGCTCCTAACGAGACACCAAGTGCAGCAGCAGTAGAAACAATAGAATTGTCCGGAATTGAAAGAACAGAATTTGTAATATTCACTAGCGTACCTGAGGCTTGTTCCAGATTGCGGATTTTAGCTCGGCGCATAGCTTTGTCCATGGTTGACGCATCTGCATCTGGCATAGTGGCCAGGCGCAAACTCACCCGTCTAGCGCCACCCGCCAAAGCGTCATCCACGAGACGATGTTGACACCCCAACTGCCATATACCTATTAGTATTACGTATCAATTAAGATTTGACGAGATTCGAATCGATGGAGATCTTAATTTTTATTTGAAACGGAGATCACAGATATAATTAATTACTGTCATTACAAGAATGTACCATCAATTCCGATACGTGGGAAGAAACCGAACCGTAGGACACAACCCCACACGGCTCTCGATTCCTGACTGCGCAATCTAGTGCGTCACCATACTGACCCGGCGATTATCTAACAAATTTGATCGACACCGTGCTGTGCCCCGAAGCAAGGCCGACCTGTCCAGCCTACTTAAGAGACGATCAATCATCAGCTCATCATACGTGCAAGCCTATTTTTAGAGAGAGAGAGAGAGAGAGAGAGACCATTTCCATCCAGTATGGCGGGTGCGTCTCTGGCTCTGCAGCTCGTGGTGGCCGCGCTCATTGCCTTGTCGGCGTCGGCTGCCCCGCCGCCGCCGACGGCGAAGAACCGGAGCTGCTACGACCGTCTGTTCAGCTTCGGCGACTCGCTGATTGACACCGGCAACTTCATCCACTACTCCACCTCGCCGGGCCCCGTCGCGCGGTCTCCCTACGGCGAGACCTTCTTCGGCCGCCCCACCGGCCGCTGGTCCGACGGCCGCCTCATCGTCGACTTCATCGGTATGTGCTCCGACGGCCGATGACCGAGCATGCATGCAGTTCATCAACTCCCGCGCGCGCGCAACGTGTTTATATGTATGCTCTGATACATGTGTGCAGTGGAGAGGCTGGGGTTCCCGCATTGGCCGGCGTACCTGGACGCGAAGACGAAGGAGGACTTCCGGTACGGCGCCAACTTCGCGGTGGCGAGCGGCACGGCGCTGAACCAGCTGCTCTTCAGGAAGAAGCACCTCGACGTCAACCGCATCACCCCCTACTCCCTCGGCGTCCAGATCGGCTGGTTCAAGAAGGTGCTCCCCATGATCGCCTCCACAGACGAAGGTAACTAACTTGCTACATATTACAACACTGATCATATCGATCGTATCGATGAACCAATCAGGATTCACGTAAACGTAGGGTCTCATGGCTATATATGCACTTAATTTGTGCAGAGCGGAAGGAGATCATGGCGAGCTCGCTGTTCCTGGTGGGAGAGATCGGCGCCAACGACTACAACCACCCCTTCTTCCAGAACAAAACACTCGGATGGGTCTGGCCGCTGGTGCCCCGGGTCATCAGATCCATTGCGATGTCCGTGGAGGTGACGATCGACTAAAACAAACCCAAGCTTAGCTGCAATGAGTTGCAACCACGTTATTAGGGCCTGGAAAGGCCCGGTCCACGTCCGGCCGATAAATAAAAAGCACGAACGCCTAAAAACTTATCTTTTCCAGCTCATGATTAATCTGCGGTCATTTAACTGAACGGTAGCGTGCCAAACTTATTTTATAAGCTGGCGTAAGATAAAGTAATCTTTATTCAGCAAAATAGCAGTGAAGAAAATAGTGTCATGTTTGGCTAAAACATATTAATTTAACTGATTTGGAGAGTACAACAAATGAAAACGCTACGCTTGTGATACGGCTAGATAATTGTCTCTTTTTTCTATTAGAGAAGATGCTATTTTAAAAAAATTCTTGCGAATTGTACCAAAAGCAGGTTATGAAGCAACATCATATCCCCTTCTGTTCAGAAATGTAGATGTTTCTTATATTTTAGAGTTTCCAGTACAAGACTAAACAAACAAAAAACATAAAATAACATGCAAGTTAAAAATAAGGAAGAAGTGTATATTTCGTCCCTCAACTATTGGCCGAGTGTAGCTTTCGTCCCTCAACTAAAAAATGGGCTAAATTTATCCCTCAACTATTTAAACCGGGTAACTTACGTCAGTGAGACGATTTTGACCGTTTATAAGCGGTTTTATGCCCAAAGAAATCAAAAAAATTCAAAAAAATCAGGAAAATTCAGAAAAATCAGGAAAATGTAAAAAAAATCAGAAAAATTCAGAAAAATTCAGAAAAATCAGGAAAATTCAGAACAATTCAAAAAAATTCAGAAAAATGCAGAAAAATCAGGAAAATTCAAAAAAATCGTGAAAATTTTAAAAAAAATCAGGAAAAATCAGAAAAATCAGGATTTTATCACTGTCCTGGTGTGGTCGTCATGATTGACACCGGGAAGCCAGTGATGTTTTGGTCCCGAGTACGATTGTTTCTGATTTTACAAATTGTCGTCCGGCGCTTTGGCCTGACTTGGAGTGGTAACTGGTGTCGAGTTTGTTCTGATTTTTTTGAATTTTTATCTTTTTTCTGATTTTTTTTGAAATTTCCTTATTTTTTTTATATTTTCCTAATCATTTTGGATTTTTTTTCTGAATTTTTTTGGAATTTCCTGATTTTTCTGAATTTTCTGATTTTTCCTGATTTTTCTGATTTTTTTAATTTTCCTGATTTTTTTTGAATTTTCCTGATTTTTTCTGATTTTTCTGATTTTTTTTAAATTTTCCTATTTTTTTGAATTTCCTGATTTTTCTGATTTTTTTTAAATTTTTCTGAATTTTCCTGATTTTTCTGAATTTTTCTGAATTTTCCTGATTTTTCTGAATTTTTAGATTTTTTTTGGCATAAAACCGCTTATAAACAGTCTCACTGACGTAAGTTACCCGGTTTAAATAGTTGAGAGATAAATTTAGCCCATTTTTTAGTTGAGGGACGAAAGCTACACTCGGCCAATAGTTGAGGGACGAAATATACACTTCTTCCTAAAAATAACGACATGATTCTCACAGTCTATTTTTGTATTGTTTCATACACACTACCGATCAAACTTTTATAAAGTTGACCACACTGCATCCTAGGTAGGGTGTAAAAGCGGCTCATCCAAGATATTTTCATAAAAATTGTTTGTGAATGTGAAAGTACTGTTTTTTTGTTCGGCTGAGCTTTTCGGTTTTTGTTTGGGCCCGAGCCCAGAAAATCGGTGCTGGCTGGGTGACCATCTATCTGCATGCACGATCCAGGAAAATTCACACTAATCATATTGAAATCAATTTGGTACCAATGCCAGGCTTTGATCGAGCTGGGAGCCAAGACCATCTACGTGCCGGGCATTTTTCCTCTGGGGTGCGTCCCACGGTACCTCTTCTTCTTCCGCGGCGGCGAGCCCGACGACCTCGACCCCACCACCGGGTGTCTCCGGTGGCTCAACGACCTCGTCACCCTCCACAACCGCGTCCTCAAAGCCGAGCTCGGCGACCTCCGCCGCGCCCACCCCGGCGTCAGCATCACCTACGTCGACTACTACGACGAGGTCATCAGCCTAATCACCGCGCTGGCGCGGCACGGGTTCAGCGCGGAGACGGTGCTGCACGCGTGCTGCGGCGGCGGCGGCCCGTACAACGCCAACTTCACCATCCACTGCACGGAGCCAGGGGCCGTGCAGTGCCCGAACCCGTCGAGGTACGTGTCCTGGGACGGCCTGCACATGACGGAGGCCGTGTATCGGATCATGGCCCGCGGGATGCTCGACGGCCCCTTCGCCGAGCCGCCGATCATGTCCGGGTGCAGCAAGCACTAGTAGACCCCACGATCGGTCGGAAACATAGTGCCGGTGCTAGTCAGATCGATCATTTGGTTAGTGATATTTTCAGTTCATCTCGTCGATGCATATCGCGTCGAAACCAGTGTAATTTGTTGCGAATGTGCCGTGTTGTATGCTGAATAAATGCGAATGCGCCATGTTCTATGCTGAATAAAATCGGTCGGGAAACTCTCCTGAGGTGAGCTCCCAAGGTTACGAACTCACCATGCATCCAGTCATCCACCCAAGCTCTGTTAAACGTCGGACGTAACAATCCAAACGCTTGAGTCGTAGAGGGTTAAGATCCTGAAGAATCACGCAGTTGTTATAGCCTGTCCGTCAAGGGAATAGCTAGCTGTATATGAGTTGTAGATTGATCTATTTGCTGTAACAAACTCGTGTATATCTGTACGTTAGTACTCCTATAAATACAGAGCTAAGGCTGACGAGGTTCTCACGGCTTAAACACTTCCTTATTATCTCGGTTTTATGGTATCAGAGCCAGCGCTCTAGATTCAATCCACCATGACTTCCTCAAGCAGCTTCTCATCCTCTTCTGGCGTGATGAACTTCTCATTGTCCTCAAGTTCGACCCCTGCACCACCACCGCTCAGCGCATTCATCACCATGAAGCTTGACAGGGATAACTACCTTCTTTGGAAGGCTCAGTTTGTCTCTGCTCTCCACAGTCACGACCTGATCGGTTCTGTAGATGGAAACCGCCAAGTTCCCGCAAAGATGATCGGAATGACTACCAACGGTGGCGCTTCCCAGGTGGAAAATCCTGAATTCACCCGCTGGTTCCGCCAGGACCAGCTCGTCCTCAGCGCGATCCTTTCATGGTTGACTCCTAAAGTGTTTGGTCACGTCGTCTTCGCCAACACCGTGGCACGTGCATGGGACACCTTGGAGCGCATGTTCGCCTCTCGCTCCAAGGCTCGGATGGTGCAACTTCGGACCATGCTCGTCACTACGTAGAAGAAGGACATGTCCATGTCCGAGTATTTTCAACGCATGAAGACCCTAGCCGACACTATGTCGTCGATCGGCTACCCTCTTGGAGAAGATGAAGTCGTTTCCTATATCCTGGCGGGATTAGGCAACGACTACGATACGTTGGTCACATCAATTACCACGATTCTGGCGCGTGGAGATGACCTGCTCCTCAGCGATGTGTACGGCCACATGATCGCCTACGAGACCCGCAACGAGATGTGCTTCAACAACAACTCCCAACAGTTTTCTCCCTCCGCCCATGCTGCCATGCGCGGCGGCAACAATGGGTGGCTGCGGTGGACGTGGACGTGGAGGCGGCCGTGGACAACCCAATGGACGTGATGGAGGAGTGCATGGTGACTCCTTTGGCCGTAGCAACGGGTCAAGAGGGCGTGGAGGTGGCAAGTCCACGTGCCAGGTTTGCTCCAAGTATGGGCATGACGCCCTGCGCTGCTAGTCTCGCTTCGACCATGTGTTCCAGCCAGAGACGAGGATGGCTGGACATGCATCATCGTCCTCCACCGACTCGTACATGGTGGACACCAACTGGTACGCGGATACCGGTGCAACAGATCATCTCACCGGTGACCCCAACATGCTCAACATCCGAGAGCCCTACAAGGGCAATGACCAGGTTCAAGTAGCAAATGGTATGCATCTTCCCATTGCTCACGCTGGTACTTCTAGTATCTCTTGCTCACGTCAACCTTTGCATCTCAAAAACGTTCTTTCATGTTCGAAATATGAGCAAGAATCTTCTTTCCGTTCATAAACTTGCTAATGATAATAATGCCTTCTTTGAATTTCATCCAAATTCCTTTTGTATTAAGGATCAAGCCACGAGGGCAACACTGCTGGAAGGTAGATGTCACGGTGGCCTTTATCCGGTGCCTACATCCTTTCGATCTACACCACACTCTGCCTTCTTCGCCAAGCATTCAAAGGAACTCTGGCATTGTGTATTAAGGATCAAACCACGAGGGCAACACTACTGGAAGGTAGATGTCACGGTGGCCTTTATCCGGTGCCTACATCCTTTCGATCTACACCACACTCTTCCTTCTTCGCCAAGCATTCAAAGGAACTCTGGCACCGGCGCCTTGGCCATCCTGCTTCTCCAATTGTCCAAGCAATTCTCCAGTCCAACAATTTAGCTTCTTTGTCATCCAATAATGACGTGCACGTTTGTGACGCATGTCAACAAGCCAAAGTGAATCAGCTTCCATATGAAGCATCTCGTCGTGTCTCTACTTCCCCTCTTGAGCTCATTCACTCGGATGTTTGGGGTCCTGCAATAAAGTCAGTAGGAGGTTATAGCTGCTATGTAAGCTTTCTAGATGACTATAGCAAGTTTACATGGTGTATCTTTTGAAACACAAATCAGATGTTGAGCATGTCTTGATCCCGCGGGGGCACCTCTTGCCGGCGGCGGACTGGCGTGATGCGGTGGTGGTGGTGGTGGGGATGTGGGTGAGACCAGAGGAGAGGGGATCACCGGCCACGAGGTTATAGGCTTGGATTACTGGCCGTACGACGGTACGAACACTCCATTCTGGGCCGATTTGGGCTGTCTACATTTTGCTCTTGAGCCTACCAAAGTTACCAATTTTAGCCCATGATGCCCCTCAAAAAGAAATCAGCCCACTGTAAGTTTTTCCCACAAATATCTCTCTATTCAAAGAATGAGACGAATGGACTATCCGACATGTTTGTCTCGGCGAATAATACTGCCGGTGAACAAGTCATCCTGATTTTCTTTCGGCGAATAATACTGCCGGTGAACGTAGATCTTACACATCACCGAAGATTATTGACAGTGTATTTTATATTGTTGCTATTATCGGCGATCAAGACACCGTTGCGAGCTATAAAGTCAAAGGCGAGAAAGATAAAGAGGTCCAATGCGTTTATCCACTCATGGATTTGATGGCAAGATGTTGTTCGTTTTTATTTCAATGTAAAAATTTGGTACTTATATACTTTGTACATCGATTATCAACACAAATCAGAGGATAATTTAAAGAGGCAATTGCCTCAGTACCACTAAGTGAGCTACAAAACTCCAAAAAACCACTTAAACACTATACCTATCCAAAATACCACTAAATTTGCTCTCCATCTCTCCAAAATAGCACTCCCATTGCATTGCCTCTTGCTCCCGTTAGTCCTGTGCCCCAAATCAGACTTCAATCCCTAATTTCTGCCCATCTCATTCTCCCCCAATTGCTTGCTCCGGCGGCGCACTCCAATCCCATTGCCTCCGGTGCTCCCCCGATCCCGTCCGGCGGCGCGGCGGCGCCCCTCCTGAGCAGGCCAACGGCGGCGCGGTAGCCTGCCCTCCCGAGCACGGGAAGCTGTGGCGCGGCGGGCTCCTGGGCAGCGGCGGCGCCCCTCCCGGGCAGGCCAGCGGCGGCGCCCCTCCCGAACAGGCACGGCGGCCGGCGGTGTGCGGCGGCGTCCCACGCAGGCGAGCAGCGGTAGGACGGCACGGTGGAGTTCTTCCCGTTGTTGGCCGCGAGAATGCTAGCTGAAGGAGAGCAGAACGGCCTAGTCGACGGCCAGCTGGGCTACGGCGCCGGCGCGGACTCGGCCGAGGTGGAGAGAGCCTGCAAGGTCCCTTGCTGGTGCAATCAGGACGACGAGAATGCTAGGCCGGCCATGGCGTCAGTCGTGAGGCTCTAGAGGGGCTGGTTGAGGTTAACGTCCCACTGGTTCTGAGATCGCTCAAACTCCTCGTGGAGAACTCCGGTTCTGTTGCCCATGTTCTGGAACGCCCGGTATCGGCTCTTCACCGGCGACGTGGCGGAGAACGCCCGGCTCAACAGGGAGGCGCGATCAAAGCCCCTGCCGCTCATGTGGCGTACCCGGATTTTAAGCCGGATACTCCCTCGTGATCACTGTATCGGTCCCTGGATCAGTAGCCGATACACACGAGTTAACCTGTATATCATTGTCATACATGCGTAAACAATTAAATAGACCGTTAAGGTCGATAATCTGATACCTGTAGCACAATGGCTATAAATCTGTAGTGGAATTCAACGGTGAGGTGGCCCATTAGTATGCCATACCCGACAGGCAACTGACTGGGGGGTTACGCCCTAACTTTCGCGTTCATATACGTATCTTCGGAATTGTTGTCTCCTTCGTCTGGCCAAATCAACAAGCCAGGTGAGTACATTGAATGTACTCGCAAGCTATTCCCAAAGGAGGAAATATACGGCAATATTTCATGCAGGGGATAGATCAAGGAATAGCTCTAACCTAAGTTGCAAGTTGTGCGGAAATGTAAGTTCTTATTCGAAATACAGAATAGTAGATTCAAGAGCATTTTCGAAATCCAAAAATTTGTCTCCGTCGAGACAGCATTCGGGGCTGGATAAATCAGCAAAACAGACGTTACTAGAGGTCGATAGCTCCTTCTACCACCTCGAACAGTCCTTACAACCTACCCGCCGCGCAACCGGCTCGCGGCCCGGGCTAGGTTTTCTCTTCTGCAGTTCCTCGCTACCAGACTGTAGCTTAAACTGCTCATTGTGAACACATCATGCCCACGTCCTTAATCCCATTTCCCAGCTTTCACAAACAAAGCTCAGTCTAACCAGTGTGTGGCCTTACCAGTTCATGTCCATGACCGAGGACGCGGCTATTCGAATAGATTTTAACCCTCTGCAGAGGTGGTACGGCTTTACCCACAAGATGTAAGTCCCCCTGGGTATACTGTGCACCGTATACTGACAGGGCTATTACAACGAGACCTTTCGCCTGCTTTCATACTAGGGTCGGACCCGCTAAATGAGACTTACCCTAACTCCGGTTGTGTCCAGGCAACCTGACACCACAACTCGGAGAAATGCTCATCTTTGTGTCAAATCCTCACCCACGCCTTGGGGCTCACTATTTAAGAATCTTGACCCAAATAGCGCCGTGGGAATTCTCTAGGGGCCCAACGTCCTACCTAGCACATACTTCTTACTTCCTACGGGTCCGAACCCTAATATTAGGTGGGTTACCGAGTCAAGTCCTTCCCATAAAGGACATGTGGACGTACGGTGGGGAACTGATTCAGCAGCACTTAGGTTCGGTCCTTAACTGATTCGAGCAGGACTCCATATCCAACCATTTCTTCAGGTAGCAACCGGCTACCCGACCCTTTCATTTCTCATGTAGCGACCAGCTACTCTACCACCTCCAAATTTCCGTAGCATTCCTGCCCGAATCCCAGTCCTCCATCATTTTCATTTGAGATTTTAGCAAACCTTTCGTTTTAAAAGATTCCCTCGGTATGCATAGCAAACCGAGAGTTTTGATCCCAAACCCATCGTGCCGGTAAAACCTGGTTTTTACTACAGCATGGCTAAGCAAGGCTAAAGCCTATATTCCTACTTAGTTGGTCGGTCGAATATCAACCGATTAAATATTCCTAGGGCTACAAGGATCGAAATTCAGAACCTACCTCATATGCAATTACTCGGCATAACTACCCTAGCATAAAATAACGTCGATATCAACATAGCATGCAGGTTTACAAACAAAATACTTAATGTTCACAAGTATGGGATTCAACATGGTCAAAGTGAGAATGCTTGCCTGGCAATATTAGCCGAGTCTTGATCTTGAACTTGGTACGGCAAGCGTTCGAGTCCTTTGCGCGGTACTCTTAACGTCGGTATCTACACGTCGAGAGAACGACGAATAAATCAACGTTGCGAGGAAGAGCCAAATAACATTAAATCAGAAACTTCAACACATGAAATCATAACGTGCTTGACCAGCTATTTGATTCTAAAGAGTTACAGGAAATGCAAGGGTGCGGAGATGACTTGTTGCCGTGGCAGGAGCAAGGTGGCAGGAGACGATGGCTTGATATGGCAGGAGTTAGGCAGCAGTGACAAGGCTTTTGCTGCGGTAGGAACAATGCGGCGACGGTAGAGGCTTGCCGTGGTAGAGGAAAATGACAACGGCAGTTGCCGCGGCGGGAGAGAGGCTGTCGCGGCGCTGCCATGGTAGGGGCATAGCTTGCCGCGGCGGGGGAACTGGCTTGTCGTGGCGGAGAATGGCTTGCCACGGTGCTGCCGCAGTGGACAAAAGGGCTGCCGCGGCGGGGGAGAAATTGTTGTGGCGGGGCAGGGGCTGCGGCGCGGTACTGCCACGGTGACGGAGAGGTTGCCACGTTGCTGCCGTGGCGGGGAAAGGAGTTGCCGCGGGTTGCCACGGCAACTGCCGCAATACTGCCGCGGCAGGGGAGTTAGCAGTGCTGGGCTGCCGCGGTACTGCCGCGGCAGGGAAATAGCTGCCACGACAGGAGAAAACAGCTGCGGTAGGAATGAAAGGGCAATGACAGTGCCTTGCCGCGGCAGGGGAAAAGTGGCAGCGCGGTGCTGCCGCGATTGGGAATGGGCACCTGCCGCGGTGGGAAGGAGGTTGCCATGGCAGGACAAGGGAGCTGCGACAGTAGCTTGCCGCGATAGAAGAGATAGCTGCCGTGGCGGCAGGGGCTTTTAGAATAATAAAACTGGGTGCTTCAGGTTATCCTGTCCAAAAAACACCTACCTTAGATTTCTGCCGCGTTAGGGTTTCAAGGTTCTCGGAAAATTTTGGTATATAACTGCCGTTACGGCTTCTGGTGAAGATCTTGTCGATCTAGGGTTTAGGGTTCTGGAAGATAGATGATCGTCCCACCCGAGGAGTTGTCAAGTTCGAGGGCAACTCAGAATGGAGAGTGGGGCGAGTATATCGGAGCTTAACTCAGTGGTAAGGTCCCAAGGTTTTGGAGTTTGAGTCTATGAGCACACGGACTGCCCTAGACGCTTAGTATGTGCACACCCGTCACATAAAATGGCGGTGCATCTCGTGGGTTGTTAAACTCATGTGTAACTAAAAAAAACATCTAGGGGGGATATACATGGAACCCTGGTCTTGGAGTTTTGGGTAAGGCAAGGAAGTCCTGAGGTAATTGCTATGGCATGAAATGAAGACTCATCTGACTGGGGAAGACCATGCAGTTTAGGGTACAGCTCCAAAGCATTTGCCTTTCCGACCTAATGAATGTTATGCATATTTTGGCATACTGGTAGAGTGCAGGTTTTATTTTGGGTGGTCCTAGAACTAATATATGCACCGCATATGTGGGTCTAAAAAAAATGCCCTATACCAATCTTCATTGTTTTGAGTTGAAAACATTTGGATTTTTTTAAAAAAAATGCATTTGAACTAAAAGATTGCATTTTTCTTTAGCTTTCCGGAACCGGAGGGGTGATTTCAAAAACCGATTTTAGGAGGCCCGAATCGGTGAACCCGTGCTGAACCAGCGTCCGGCTAACAATAGTAAAAAAAATTTTCTAGCGGATCTTACGCCTTCCTCAGGGGCTAATTGCGCCTTCCAGCTGGGGAGGCGAAAAGGAGCGAGGGCGTGGCCCCTAGCGTACGGTTAGCCCGAGTGGGCCGCGGGGCCCGCGTGTCGGTGGCTTGGCAATATACCACCTTGGTGCGTCAAGTGTTCTTACCTATGGGCGGCTCGATCTTGGTACTCCCGACAAGAGACCGACGCCGGCGGGATGGAGGTCTCGGTGGTTGACGGAAGCGTCGTACCGGCGGTGGCCCGAGCTCAGCGGTTAGAGGGCGGCGGCAATTGGACCAGAAGTCCCAGCGGCGGCCAGAGGAAAGTGGAGCTCGATGGCGCGCTGGCGACTTCGGGGTGGAGCAGAGCCCGATTTGGCTCTGGCTGATGCTTGCGGATGGGGAAAACGACCCGCGAGGGATGGACGGCGGATTTGGCCGGCCGTGGCCGTGGGGCAGGCCGAAGGCGGTGAGCGGCTGAGGGAGAATGGGGCAAATCCCCAGCGGCCAGGGGAGGAGCTCGCGGCTCGGACTTGATCTTGGGGCAGCGGCGCTCGGGAGCTCACCGGAGGTGAGCGGCAGCTGGGCTCTCCCGATGGCGGTAGGATTAGGCGGAGCGGCGGCCGGCTTGTGGAGGGAGAAAGCGGGGATTGGGGAGGAGTCCGAGCTAAATGCGGTTGGCTAGCGGCTTGGATGGAAAATGGGAAGCTCGGGTGTGGGAGAATGGGGGAGTGGTGGCCGGATGCAGGGAGGATGAAGTGGCCGGCGGCGGTTCTTCGGTGCTCAGCCACGGTATTCTTCCACTGGTGCGACGTCGGCGGCGAGAGGGAGTGGCTGTGGGATGGCTTGGCTGGCCGGCGGCATTGGGGAGAAGGAGCGGAGCTCGGGGCTGTGACAGCTCGCTGGAGCGATGGAACCGAAGAGGAGGAGCAGAGGTCGGGGCGACGGTTGCGACTGGGTAGCTCGCCGACGAGGGCTCGGTGAGCAAGCGACGGCGCGCTGGTGGCTTGGGGCGGTCGGCGAGGTGAGGGCCCGCGGTGGGTTTGGCCGGCGGCAACAGGCACTGGTGTACGTGCTGGTGCTTGCAGGTCTGGAGGAAAGCTCAGCACAAAACTTGATTGAAGTCCACCAGGAAGAAGATGGTGGAGAAAAGGAATGGCAAAGGATCTTGGGGAAGGGGAAGAAAGTGGTTTGGCTTGAGGAAATGCAGAGCAGACCAGGAGCAAGTGAGAGCTCGGGGTGTGCTGAATAAATGGAGCTGGCTCGGTTTGTGGTGGGATTGAAGAGAAGAGCAGTAGAGGGAGAAGAAGATTGGGAATCTGACCAGAGGAGAAAGAGATGGAGGAAGTGAAAGGAACTGGCTCGGTTTGGTTTGGAGTTGAGCAAAGAGAAGCTCGGTGAGGATATATAATAGCAGTGGGGAAGAACGGGGCAGGGGAAGAGCACATGCGTGCTTGGCAGAGAAAACATGGGAAGCTGGGTTAAGGGAGTAAATGCAGTGTCAGTGAAGTGATGGGTGAGAGTGAGGTGATGTGAGAGAACATGGACAGCTAATGGGCAGAGCAACTATTGTGAGCTGGATGATTAGAGATCTCAGTTTTAAGACATCTCAAGGCGTGGCAGGGGCACTTAATTGCATTGCATCGACGAGTCAGGCATCGATTCCCACACTTGGTGAAAGACGGCATGGTGCTACTGCAGGGAAAATTAATTAACTAACAGGTAGGGTGCTGTGTGGTACCGCATGCACTGGGAAAAACAAACAGCGGCACCCATAAATAGATAAGATATAGGATGGCAGGGATTTTGGTACTTAGCTAGCGTGGAGAGGTGACCCCTCGGTGGTCTCTGTGCACAATCAGCATGCACAGTGCAGGTGCTGGACTGGGATATTAAATGAGATGAGACATTTCATGATACTTGCCAAGTAATTTATGAGTTAGGTATTTCAGGGAGACTGGGAGGGTGCTTCACGAGATTTTCCAATAAACTTCGGTTAGGGTTAATTCATGATTTCATGCGAAAAATTATTTCAAGGTTAAGGTGTTCGAGGCCGTTTATTCCCAATCTTTGAATATAATATGCCCATATTTTTATATATTCGGTTCCCTGGGAATGTAGAGATCACTGTGTAGTTTTGTCAGAATTTTCAGAAATTTACTTCTGGGCGTTGCGGTGAAATGCCTCTATTCTATTCAGAGATTAACTAATTTTGTTCGCAGACATTTTTGTACTGGCTATTATTATTTTATGTAATGATTGAGTCAAAAGTATTGTTTGGGGGTTCCACAATTTATCTCGGAATTCTGGAAGGATTGGGGAGTGATAAATCCTGCGATTAGGGTTTCGGAAGGAACAGTGTTTAATTGGTGAGGAAGGGATCGGGGTTGGAATTAGGGTTTCGGGGTGCGGCAAGGGGTGGAGAGATAACGGAACTCTCAGAAATCCTTTCACCTTGGTTTGGGCTACTTGCCGGTAAGGTGCCGTTGGCACATCAGGGTATACTGCGCAGGCATTGAACTAGGGTTTTATTGCGTTAGGGTTTTAACGCTTAAACAAAAAGCAGTATATATGTGTGTATATTCACGATATGACTTGGCGAGGTCGGTGGCAAAAGATCGTGTCGCTCGGAGCAAGTTTAGGGCATGTATATGTTTAAATTTTTAGCAGGGCATCGAGTGGTAATTAGCCGTAGTTGCGGTCTAGGTTATTCCGATTAGGGAGGAAAAGGGATGAATGCCGGAGGTGCATTTGTGGCGGGAATACAAGAGTAAGCAACCACATATGGAATCAGGTGTTAAGCGGAATTGTCCGCGCTGTCGGACGAAGTTTCGAGGAATTAGGGTTTCGACAAAACGGAGATCGATAGAGATAAAGACAAGGGTTTTCGCGTTAGGTATTTAGCTTCATCATGATTTGACCAAAGTTTTTAATTAGGTGTGTTTGTCAGCTGACATTATTAACGAAAAAGTTTTTGTTAGCCCTAATTTTCGGGTTTTGGAAAATCGGGGTGTGACAGCTCGGCTCCCACGACATCATCCCTCGCGTGTTGCCCATGTTTCAATCTCGCTTTGTTATTCGTGGACACTATGCTGGAAATGTGTAATCTAATTTCAGTGTTCTTGCAAACCTACGATACATCATAGCAAAGCTGCAAGTTGTAACGAAAAAAGAAAGAAAATGTAATTATACGAACTCACTGGAGTTCTGCTATGTGCTCATTTTATACTCTGAGTACAAAGTTTCCTGTCACCATTCTGTACAAACATTCAAAGTCAACTTATAATTAGTGTTAGTTGTGGACTAGGAATACTAACAAATGCCGTGTATGTCTATGTCAAATGGATCACCTTAAGTGATATCATTTGCGAACGCAGCTACGAAATAAAATCTGGGAGGGCTATTCCAAAAACTTTCAATAGTCAGTGGCACGACATGATTAGAACTCTCATGGATAACAAATTCTCTATTCTTAGATGGCCAACAAAAGTAACAACGTGCTCCAGGCATATTGAGAATAGATCAAAAATCATCAAAAAGAAAAGGACATATTGAGAATGATTTGAAGCATAGGACAATGAACACTTGCTTGATCACCTCATCCTCACCTCTTCCCCTATTTGGTTCCATCTCATCCTCACCTCTTCTTCTCTTTATGTACAAAAAATTAGCAGCATTTTGCCTCTATTTGGCAATATCTTCACAACAAGTTAATAGCAATTCAAAACATCACTTTTAACATTACTAGACCAAAATAACTAGACCACATACCACATTACCAACAGCTTTGTCCAAGTGTTCATAGTTTACAAGCACATAACAGACCAAAATAACTAAGAGGAGTCCAGAAGTACAGAACAGTCCATATAAAATATCCAAAAGATCATAATGGATGCACTACTTGTTCTTTTGATGAGGACTAGCAGCAGCATTTTTGCTCCTTGTTGATGCACAAGGAGGTGTAGAAGTACTTGCAATGGCTGCTGCCCTCTGCCTTGTCATTGGGCTTGAAGTACTAGCTTGAGTACCTTGCTGAGTCGGTGTGCGAGGAGCTGAAGTTTCAGTTTTTTTTTGACTTTTTCCTGCAAGAGAAGGACATTAACACAAGGAAAGAGATATGTAAGTCTAAAAGATATTAGCAAACTGAACCCAATACAAGAAACTACCTTTTGGTGGGTTGTGGAGGAGGAATTGACTCGCCATCTCGGTCAGCCTCTTTCTCCTTGCATCCCTTTTGGCGATGCCCAAATTGTCCACATTTTTTGCATTGATGTTGTCTGCTAGATGGATTTGGCTCACTAGTGTTCTTTATCCTCTTCGTTCTCGGACGTCCAGCACTTCTAGTCAATTTGGGAGGAAGCATCAAGAAACCTGGGTCTATCTTGGGCCACTGAGCCTTCCCTCTAATTGGCATGAGAACATCTACGTATGCCGCTTTGAATCTTGCAACTGAGAAGTAATCATCAACGTATGCCTCTAGCTTGGCCCTTCTAGAGAATATGAAGTGAAGAGCGTGTGTGCAAGGCTTACCACTAATCTGCCATTGTCGACAAGAGCACTCCTTTTTCTCCAAGTCAACTGTATGCCTCCAACCATTTCCTGATATCTCAGCTAGTAGAGGTGTTGCCCTTGATTCTCCATAGTGCAAGCCCTTGCTTTTCTGGTTTAACTCTTTTATCACGCTAGGTAGTATAGTACCATCCAAACTTTCTGCAATTGATCTCCTCTTCTCTTGCATGCTCATTACCATTTCTCTAATTTTGTCAACAAGCTCAACGATTGCAAGTTGCTTGACCTCCCTTATCCAACTATTGAACACCTCCGCCAAGTTGTTGTTCACATACTCAACTTTGCACGTAGCTGAAAACTTGCTTCTCGTCCACAAATGGCTATGCTCCCTTCTCAAGTAGTTCATTGCAGCTGGGCTTTCAGCTTCTATCTCTGCCATCAATGCCTCATGCTTCTCTAATTCATATGTCCATGATGCTGACCACATATTTGTCAGTATATCACCTTTGTATTTTTTAGTGAAATTAAGTATTAGATGCCTCATGCATTCTCTATGCTCAGAATTCTTGAACACCGTAGAAATAGCATTCTCCAACCCCCTTACATGCATCTGTATGTATTGCAAGCCCATTTGGTTCTCCAATACACTCTCGGAGTTGTTTCATGAACCACTCCCAATTTGCTGTATTCTCCTTGTCAAATATCCCAAATGCCACCGGAAACATCCAACTATGTCCATCCACAGCAGTTGCAGCAGCTAATTGCCCCGTGTATTGTCCAGTAAGAAAGGTTGAGTCAACCGACAAATATGGCTTACACCCTGCCAAGAACCCATCAATGCATGGCTTGAAGGCGACAAACAACCTGTTGAAGTATACCTTCCCACTAATTGTCTTGATATCTATTTCAAACACACTTCCTGGGTTGGCTGCCAATATTTCTTCCTTAAAGTTCCACAACAACTGAAAACTGTCTTGATAGCTACCGTGCAATTTAGCTAGTGCACGGGCTCTTCCTTTCCAAACATTATTGTATCCAAGTTTGACATTGAACTCCCTCTCCAACCGTTCTTTCATAGCTTTAGTACCCAATGTAGGCTCCTCCCTCAACATCTCTTTCCCTCTAGTAGCAATCCAATCCTTGTTTGCCATTCTCCCCAAGTGTTTGTTAGCTGTACCGCAAGTATGAGCACTAGGAAGTCTCTTTACCTGCATGCCAATAGACGGAAATATGAGTACAATAATTAAGAATCTTTCCATGCATACAAGTACATGTAATCCCTCAAACATAGAAGTAAAGATACCATGAAAGTCTTGTATCCCTGCAACTTGGAGGCATGTATCCTCCATGGACAATCATCATCTGAACAGCGAGCCCGAAATCTAGTTGGCTCACTATATTCAGTGGAGAAGTGCCACTCTTCTCTAATTGCTAATTGTCTCAATGCTATCTTAAAAGTTTGACTGTCAGTAAATGTGGCACCCACTTTAAATGTCGGATTGTTTCTATCATGAATGAACGTGGGAGCCATGTTCATAACTATGTTCTCATCGTCACCCGGTACATATTGTGGATCATAGCTATTGTCAACGTCTTGCTCTCCCAATGGAGCCACTGCCTCAATCACAGCCACTGTCTCAATCACATTCAAGTGGACTAAGGGAGCCACTGCCTCCTCTCCCATTGCCTCCTCACCCTCTGCATTGTGTTCAATAGGCACATCATCTTCAAACTCACCCTCATAGGATTGATATGGCCATGCAGAAAATGGAGCAGCAATAGGAACTTCTATAGGTGCATCACCCATGAGTTGAGAGCTTGAAGTGCATGCACGCACATCGTTTGGAGTCTCCTGATATACATCACTTGGAGTCTCCTGATAAACCTCATTTGGAGTGCTTCCAAAGTTTTGATGCTTGCTCTCAATGGTGACACCTAATCGCACTACCCTTGTATCGACGTTCCTATCAAACAATTGTGGTATCTCTGATTCAGAAATTAAAGGGATAATATCGCCCTCCAATGAAGAGTACCACACAGTCATTCTCTGACTATCAGACAAATTGTAATATCCCTCAACAGCATGCCTCACATCCTTCATGGAGAAATCACGATCCACAGCTATGCTCCATGTTCTACCCTTTCGATACAATTTTCTACATCTAAAATCTCACTATATGATTGAACGCTCATTTCTACTTGGAACACATCCATCGGCATGCTCTTTTGTCCCTACTTTCAAATGAGAAATCCACTGCAATAAAAACACATGAACCAACCATTGAGAGAGAGAACTAAGTACAGTGTATATCAAAGGCTCTACATACCTAATTTCATGTGTTAGCTGGGCCCTTGATCTGTATAGACCACACATTACAATACTATCGAATCCATGATGCAATTTGGTTAACCACAATAAGCTAGTATCAGTACTCGGATTTTCAAATCTGAACCTCTATGTATTTATGCACCAGTCCACAATAAGCTAGTGCATCAGTTACACCTGCCTTAAATTTCAGCTATATCATTCTTGCAAACAGGAAGATCACGAGATGTACTACAAGAGAACAATATAGTTGCCACTTATTGCTGCTTATTATCCACAGAGAAGAAACATATCCAAATGAACAGGGGAAATGGCAAGCATTCTATGATGAAATTGGCACTGCTATTGACAATCAATATAGAGCAATCCAAATTACACATATCTATACAATTGCATTCGTGATCTGAGCATAACAATACAGAAAAGAGAACCTCAAGCGGCGGCTCCTGCATGTACTGGCCGAGCTGCTCAGGCGGGGGAGGTGTCGACTAGGCCGTTCTGCTCTCCTTCAGCTAGCATTCTCGCGGCCAACAACGGGAAGAACTCCACCGTGCCGTCCTGCCGCTGCTCGCCTGCGTGGGACGCCGCCGCACACTGCCGGCCGCCGTGCCTGTTCGGGAGGGGCGCCGCCGCTTGCCTGCCCGGGAGGGGCGCCGCCGCTGGCCGGGAGCCCGCCGCGCCGCAGCTTCCCGTGCTCGGGAGGGCAGGCTACCGCGCCGCCGTTGGCCTGCTCGGGAGGGGCGCCGCCGCGCCGCTGGACGGGATCCGGGGAGCACCGGAGGCAATGGGATTGGAGTGCGCCGCCGGAGCAAGCAATTGGGGGAGAATGAGATGGGCAGAAATTAGGGATTGAAGTCTGATTTGGGGCACAGGACTAACGGGAGCAAGAGGCAATGCAACGGGAGTGCTATTTTGGAGAGATGGAGAGCGAATTTAGTGGTATTTTGGATAGGTATAGTGTTTGAGTGGTTTTTTGGAGTTTTGTAGCTCACTTAGTGGTACTGAGGCAATTGCCTCTAATTTAAAAGTATATATGCAGAGTTATATAATGTTTTCGCAAAGAATAAATCCGTGTCTCCACTCAAAAGGAAATATCACTGTAGCTTAGATTTCACGATCCTGTACAATTCCTAAATGTTCTCACACTACCGTCCAAATTCATCGTCGTTACTTACATTATCCGAATAATGTCATGGCCAATATTCTTCACCAAACCTACTCGCTAGCTGCAAATCTGATTACTTAAACCCAATCATACTAGTTTTTTTTTAAAAGGAGGACGGCCCCAGCCTCTCTATCAATTGATACATGCGGCCATATTTATTAAACTAATATGTCATTACAGAAAGAGTCAAAATAGTATCACGGGAGTGCTTAGCAAAATAACTCATAAATTACAAAGTATCAGGTTAACAGGCAATCCATATTGGGTAGATAAATCCCAAGCAGCCATCTCCAAGCGGTTGCACCCAATTTTCATAGTATCCCGCACATTCGGCCTTTGTAGTGATGACCATATACGGATCCAATGGATAGCAAGATGAATGACCTGCAAAAAATGGGAAGCTTTTCGATTATTAAAAACCACATCATTGCGACAACGCCATAGAAACTAACATAAGGCATAAACGCCTACAAGTATTTGTGACCGTGTTCGTCTATCTAAACCACCAAGCCACTTCCCAAATATATTCGGAATATTGCATGGTGCTGTAATGTTGAACGCTATGTAAATCACCTGCCAAGCTTGGCGTGCTAATCTACACTCAATGAAGAGGTGTTGTCTAGTCTCATCTCGGCTACAATGACTACATAGTTTATTACCCTCCCATTTACGTTTGTAGAGATTATCTTTTGTGAGAAGCACCCCCTGACAAAGATACCATACAAAGATCTTTATACGGGGGGCATTTTGAGCTTCCAGATATGTCGATGCCGAAATTTGCAGTGGGTATCAATCAAGTTTGCGTACATGGACTATTCTGAGAACTGTCCAGAGGCATGAAGCTTCCAACGGAACACATCCGAATCTTGATTGAGTGTAACATTAGCGAGGCGCTGGACAAGGTCATTCCAGGCTACTAATTTAGGGCCCACAATAGCTCGACGGAAGCTAACATTAAGTGGTGTAGCATTCAGAACTTCCGCTACAGTAGCGTGTCGTCTGCGGATAATGTTGTACAAAGAGGAGTATTGTATGCTGAGAGGTCTATCCCCTAGCCAGATGTCATTCCAGAAGTGAATGGACTGACCATTGTTCGGAATAAAATAGCCCAATTGAAGGAACTGATCCTTAATGCGTATGAGTCCAGACCAAAATTGAGACTCCCCTGATTTACTATAGCACTGAGTAAGAGTTTTGGATTATAAGTATTTATTACGAAGCAGCCCTTGCCAGACCCCATCCTCATTAAGTAGTTTAAAAAGCCACTTACTCAATAAACATTGATTTTGGAGGGCAAGATCGTGGACACCAAGTCCACCTTGATCTTTGGGCCGGCAAATCACATTCCATTTGGTCAACCTATATTTCTTCTTATGCTCATCACTTTGCCAAAAGAAACGTGAGCGATAGAAGTCCAAACGTCGCCGAACCCCTTTAGGCATTTGGAAGACGGAGAGCATGAACATAGGCAAGCTTGAGAGGACAGAATTGAGAAGAACTAAATGTCCACCATATGACAAATTCTTTCCTTTCCATCCGCTTAAGCGGTGCTCAAAACGGTCTTCAACACCCTTCCAGTCCTTATTACTCAAACGGCGATAATGAATAGGGACCTCGAGGTACCGAAATGGGAACGTGCCAGAGTCACACTGGAAAAGATATCTGTATTGAGCCTCCTAATCCTTTGCTTGACCAAAGCAGAAGAGTTCACTTTTATAAAAGTTGATCTTTAGGCCTGATAGTTGCTCAAAAACACATAGTATCAGCTTCATTTGTTTGACCTCTTCGAGATCATTATTCATAAAAAGAATTGTGTCGTCGGCATATTGCATAATCGAGACCCCTCCCTCAACTAAATGAAGGACTAGGCCCGTGATCAACCCTTCGTCCTTTGCTCTTTTAAGTAGGATGGCAAGCATATCCGCAACGACATTGAAAAGGATAGGAGACATTGGGTCGCCTTGACGAAGTCCTTTCTTCGTCTAGAAATAATGGCCAATAGTGTCATTGACCCGAATGCCCACACTACCTTTGGAAACAAAGCTCTCCACCTAGTTACACCACTGAGGTGCAAAACCTTTCATACGGAGAGTTTGTTGGAGAAAAGTCCAGTTAACCTTGTCGTATGCCTTTT
The DNA here is from genome assembly GCA_019208055.1 of Stipa capillata. Lineage (NCBI taxonomy): Eukaryota > Viridiplantae > Streptophyta > Magnoliopsida > Poales > Poaceae > Stipa > Stipa capillata. The sequence continues at coordinate 16,944 of JAGXJF010005194.1, read as the reverse complement.
CGAAGTCGATCTTAAAGAGCACCCCGTCCATCTTTTTGCGGTGGAGCTCGTGGACTGTTTCATGAAGTATCACTACACCTTCAAGAATAGATCGACCAGGCATAAAAGCCATCTGCGTGGGACGAACCACCTTGTCCGCCACCATATTGAACCGATTCGTTCCAACCTTTGTAAAGATTTTGAAGCTGACATTTAGCAAGCAAATCGATCGGTATTGTTGGATTTGGGTGGCATCCTCTTTTTTTGGCAGTAGAGTAATAACTCCAAAGTTCAAACGGAACAGAGGTAACAAACCCTTGTTGAAATCCATGAACAGAGCCATCAGATCTTTCTTGATGACCTCCCAAAACTGCTGATAAAACTCTGTTGGAAACCCATCTGGTCCCGGCGCTTTGTTGTATTCCGTCTGAAAGATAGCCTCATAGACTTCTTGTTCAGAGACACATGTAGTAAGGAAGGCATTCTCTTCTAAAGAGACCTTCGAAACATCATCCGAGTGGGTCTCGTCCATAGAGAAAAAATTATTGTCAGGAGGACTGAACAACTCTTTATAGTAGTTAGTGATATAGCTCTTTAACTGAGCATCACCAACAATGTGCCCTCCTATTGCTCAAGCTGGAAGATTTGCTTTTTGCGGTGTTTCCCATTGGCAACCAAACGGAAATACCGGGTATTGTTGTCTCCCTCCTGAACGCTCCTGGCTTTCGCACGCTAATACCATCTAGTCTCTTCTCCACGCAGAAGCCGACTTAAGACATCATTTGCATCACGTTGAGCCATGCGCTCCATGGCTGAGAGGGGTGCATGTTCAGCTTGAATGTCATGCTCATTGACAATTCTCAAAAGCCGAGCCTTTTCCTTTTTATAGTGGCCATTGTAATTCTTAGCCTAGCCCCGAAGGGCTTGCCGTAAGCGTTTGATTTTTTCCTGCCACTGGTCAATTGGAGAGTCGATTTAGTCTGCTCATTCCAGATTTGAGCTATCATATTACGAAAACCCTCCGTGGATAACCAGGCAAGCTCAAACTTAAAGAGCAATTGGTTACCATGATGCGCGGCAACCCCAGTATCCAACAGAAGGGGGGTGTGGTCAGAGAGTGCTCTTTGCAGAGCTCGGACCGTAACCATCGGGAATTTTTGCTCCCAGTCTGAACACATCAGAACTCTATCTAATTTTTCGTAAGTGGTGAATCCCGTGAATTAGACCATGTGTATTGTCTACCTGAGAGGACAATCTCTCGTACATCTAGGCTTTCAATGACGGCGTTAAACAAAAAAGGCCATTGAGCATCAAGCAGATTGGTACTCTTTTCCTCTGGACGGCGGATAATATTGAAATCTCCACCTACTAAAAATGGCGGATTTTCGGTGCTGCAAGTGCGAACAAGTTCTGCAAGGAATTCTGACTTGAGCGCCTATTAGGCAGTACCATATACCGCAACAAGAGTCCAGCGGAAACCATCTGCCTTGGACTGTAATTGGAACTTCACGAAGAAATCTCCGACTTCTATAATTTGAATGTCCAAGATTGCGGTGTCCACGCCCATAAGTATGCTACCGGACTGGCCATGAGGCGGCAAAACGTGCCAGGCATAGTCTCGCCCTCCACCTAGGTGAAAGAGACAAGCCTGAGAGAAATCCGCTCGCTTTGTCTCCACGAGAGCAACAAAACTAAGACATTCCTCGCGAATGATCTCAGCCACAAATCTGTGTTTGGCCGGGTCACGAAAACCCTACCATTCCAGAATATGCCTCTCATATTAACACTTATTCATGTAACGCCTTGCCGCGTCCGCGAGGACACACCACGCGTGTGCTCTTCTTACGAACCCGAGGTACCTTGCCCGGAATAGGAGCAGGGGCAACACATGTCCCTAGCTCGCTCGAATCTTCCTCCAGAGATCACTACACAAGTGATCCAGTGAAGTGACGTTAAGATGCGTAGAATCCTCATCTACAATCTTGGTTTTATTAGTTTTGTGGATCATCAATCCTAATCGATCAATCTCAGTATTCTTAATAAGATGAATTGAACTAGCTACCTCTTTACTGCTTCTACCTAACGAGACACCAAGTGCAGCAGCAGTAGAAACAATAGAATTGTCCGGAATTGAAAGAACAGAATTTGTAATATTAACTAGCGTACCTGAGATTTGTTCCAGATTGCGGATTTTAGCTCGGCGCATAGCTTTGTCCATGTTGATGCATCTGCATCTGGCATAGCGGCCAGGCGCAAGCTCACCCGTCTAGCGCCACCCGCCAAAGCGTCATCCACGAGACGATGTTGACAGCCCAACTGCCATATACCTATTAGTATTACGTATCAATTAAGATTTGACGAGATTGCAAATGCAGTACAGTTGTATCGAATCGATGGAGATCTTAATTTTTATTTGAAACGGAGATCACAGATATAATTAATTACTGTCATTACAAGAATGTACCATCAATTCCGATACGTGGGAAGAAACCGAACCGTAGGACACAACCCCACACAGCTCTCGATTCCTGACTGCGCAATCTAGTGCGTCACCATACTGACCCGGCGATTATCTAACAAACTTGATCGACACCGTGCTGTGCCCGGAAGCAAGGCCGACCTGTCCAGCCTACTTAAGAGACGATCAATCATCAGCTCATCATACGTGCAAGCCTATTTTTTAAAGAGAGAGAGAGAGAGAGGAGAGAGAGAGAGAGAGAGAGAGAGACCATTTCCATCCAGTATGGCGGGTGCGTCTCTGGCTCTGCTGCTCGTGGTGGCCACGCTCATTGCCTTGTCGGCGTCGGCTGCCCCGCCGCCGCCGACGGCGAAGAACCGGAGCTGCTACGACCGTCTGTTCAGCTTCGGCGACTCGCTGATTGACACCGGCAACTTCGTCCACTACTCCACCTCGCCGGGCCCCGTCGCGCGGTCTCCCTACGGCGAGACCTTCTTCGGCCGCCCCACCGGCCGCTGGTCCGACGGCCGCCTCATCGTCGACTTCATCGGTATGTGCTCCGACGGCCGATGACCGAGCATGCATGCAGTTCATCAACTCCCGCGCGCGTGCAACGTGTTTATATGTATGCTCTGGTACATGTGTGCAGTGGAGAGGCTGGGGTTCCCGCATTGGCCGGCGTACCTGGACGCGAAGACGAAGGAGGACTTCCGGTACGGCGCCAACTTCGCGGTGGCGAGCGGCACGGCGCTGAACCAGCTGCTCTTCAGGAAGAAGCACCTCGACGTCAACCGCATCACCCCCTACTCCCTCGGCGTCCAGATCGGCTGGTTCAAGAAGGTGCTCCCCATGATCGCCTCCACAGACGAAGGTAACTAACTTGCTACATATTACAACACTGATCATATCGATCGTATCGATGAACCAATCAGGATTCACGTAAACGTAGGGTCTCATGGCTATATATGCACTTAATTTGTGCAGAGCGGAAGGAGATCATGGCGAGCTCGCTGTTCCTGGTGGAGAGATCGGCGCCAACGACTACAACAACCTCTTCTTCCAGAACAAAAACACTCGGATGGGTCTGGCCGCTGGTGCCCCGGGTCATCAGATCCATTGCGATGTCCGTGGAGGTGACGATCGACTAAAACAAACCCAAGCTTAGCTGCAATGAGTTGCAACCACGTTATTAGGGCCTGGAAAGGCCCGGTCCACGTCCGGCCGATAAATAAAAAGCACGAACGCCTAAAAACTTATCTTTTCCAGCTCATGATTAATCTGCGGTCATTTAACTGAACGGTAGCGTGCCAAACTTATTTTATAAGCTGGCGTAAGATAAAGTAATCTTTATTCAGCAAAATAGCAGTGAAGAAAATAGTGTCATGTTTGGCTAAAACATATTAATTTAACTGATTTGGAGAGTACAACAAATGAAAACGCTACGCTTGTGATACGGCTAGATAATTGTCTCTTTTTTCTATTAGAGAAGATGCTATTTTAAAAAAATTCTTGCGAATTGTACCAAAAGCAGGTTATGAAGCAACATCATATCCCCTTCTGTTCAGAAATGTAGATGTTTCTTATATTTTAGAGTTTCCAGTACAAGACTAAACAAACAAAAAACATAAAATAATATGCAAGTTAAAAATAACGACATGATTTTCACATAGTCTATTTTTGTACTGTTTCATACACACTACCGATCAAACTTTTATAAAGTTGACCACACTGCATCCTAGGTAGGGTGTAAAAGCGGCTTATTCAAGATATTTCATAAAAATTGTTTGTGAATGTGAAAGTACTGTTTTTTTTGCTCGGCTGAGCTTTTCGGTTTTTGTTTGGGCCCGAGCCCAGAAAATCGGTGCTGGCTGTGTGATCATCTATCTGCATGCACGATCCAGGAAAATTCACACTAATCATATTGAAATCAATTTGGTACCAATGCCAGGCTTTGATCGAGCTGGGAGCCAAGACCATCTACGTGCCGGGCATCGTTCCTCTGGGGTGCGTCCCATGGTACCTCTTCTTCTTCCGCGGCGGCGAGCCCGACGACCTCGACCCCGCCACCGGGTGTCTCCGGTGGCTCAACGACCTCGTCACCCTCCACAACCGCGTCCTCAAAGCCGAGCTCGGCGACCTCAGCCGCGCCCACCCCGGCGTCAGCATCACCTACGTCGACTACTACGACGAGGTCATCAGCCTAATCACCGCGCCGGCGCGGCACGGGTTCAGCGCGGAGACGGTGCTGCACGCGTGCTGCGGCGGTGGCGGGCCGTACAACGCCAACTTCACCATCCACTGCACGGAGCCAGGGGCGGTGCAGTGCCCGGACCCGTCGAAGTACGTGTCCTGGGACGGCCTGCACATGACGGAGGCCGTGTATCAGATCATGGCCCGCGGGATGCTCGACGGCCCCTTCGCCGAGCCGCCGATCATGTCCGGGTGCAGCAAGCACTAGTAGACCCCATGATCGGTCGGAAACATAGTGCCGGTGCTAGTCAGATCGATCATTTGGTTAGTGATATTTTCAGTTCATCTCGTCGATGCATATCGCGTCGAAACCAGTGTAATTTGTTGCGAATGTGCCGTGTTGTATGCTGAATAAATGCGAATGCGCCATGTTGTATGCTGAATAAAATCGGTCGGGAACTCTCCTGAGGTGAGCTCCCAGGTTACGAACTCACCATGCATCCAGTCATCCACCCAAGCTCTGTTGAACGTCGGAGTCCAGGATGTAACGATCCAAACGCTTGAGTCGTAGAGGGTTAAGATCCTGAAGAATCACGCAGTTGTTGTTGCCTGTCCGTCAAGGAAATAGCTAGCTGTATATGAGTTATAGATTGATCTATTTGCTGTAACAAACTCGTGTATATCTGTACGTTAGTACTCCTATAAATACAGAGCTAAGGCTGACGAGGTTCTCACGGCTTAAACACTTCCTTATCTCGTTTTTATGGTATCAGAGCCAGCGCTCTAGATCCAATCCCCCATGACTTCCTCAAGCGGCTTCTCATCCTCTTCTGGCGTGATGAACTTCTCATCGTCCTTGAGTTCGACCCCTGCACCACCACCGCTCAGCGCATTCATCACCGTGAAGCTTGACACGGATAACTACCTTCTTGGAAGGCTCCGTTTGTCTCTGCTCTCCACAGTCACGACCTGATCGGTTATGTAGATGGAAGCTGCCAAGTTCCCGCGAAGATGATCGGAACGACTACCAACGGTGGTGCTTCCCAGGTGAAAAAATCCTGAATTCACCCGCTGGTTCCGCCAGGACCAGCTCGTCCTCAGCGCGATCCTTTCATCGTTGACTCCTAAAGTGTTTGGTCAAGTTGTCTTCGCCAACACCGCTGCACGTGCATGGGACACCTTGGAGCGCATGTTCGCCTCTCGCTCCAAGGCTCAGATGGTGCAACTTCGGACCATGCTCGTCACTACGTAGAAGAAGGGACATGTCCATGTCCGAGTATTTTCAACGCATGAAGACCCTAGCCGACACTATGTCGTCGATCGGCTACCCTCTTGGAGAAGATGAAGTCGTTTCCTATATCCTGGCGGGATTAGGCAACAACTACGATACGTTGGTCACATCAATTACCACGATTCTGGCGCGTGGAGATGACTTGCTCCTCAGCGATGTATACAGCCACATGATCGCCTACGAGACCCGCAACGAGATGCGCTTCGACAACAACTCCCAGTAGTTTTCTCCCTCCGCCCATGCTGCCATGCGCGGCGGCAACAATGGGTGGCCGCAGTGGACATGGACGTGGACGTGGACGTGGCCGTGGTGGGGGCGGCCATGGACAACCCAGTGGATGTGATGGAGGAGTGCATGGCGACTCCTTCGGCCGTAGCAACGGGTCTAGAGGGCGTGGAGGTGGCAAGTCCATGTGCCAGATTTGCTCCAAGTATGGGCATGATGCCCTGCGCTGCTACTCTCGCTTCGACCATGTGTTCCAGCCAGAGACGAGGATGGCTGGACATGCATCATCGTCCTCCACCGACTCGTACATGGTGGACACCAACTGGTACGCGGATACCGGTGCAACAGATCATCTCACCGATGACCTCAACAAGCTCAACATCCGAGAGCCCTACAAGGGCAATGACCAGGTTCATGTAGCAAATGGTATGCATCTTCCCATTGCTCACGTTGGTACTTCTAGTATCCCTTGCTCACGTCAACCTTTGCATCTCAAAAATGTTCTTTCATGTTCGAAATATGAGCAAGAATCTTCTTTCCGTTCATAAACTTGCTAATGATAATAATGCATTCTTTGAATTTCATCCAAATTCCTTTTGTATTAAGGATCAAACCACGAGGGCAACACTGCTGGAAGGTAGATGTCACGGTGGCCTTTATCCGGTGCCTACATCCTTTCGATCTACACCACACTCTTCCTTCTTCGCCAAGCATTCAAAGGAACTCTGGCATCGGCGCCTTGGCCATCCTGCTTCTCCAATCGTCCAAGCAATTCTCCAGTCCAACAATTTAGCTTCTTTGTCATCCAATAATGACGTGCACGTTTGTGACGCATGTCAACAAGCCAAAATGCATCAGCTTCCATATGAAGCATCTCGTCGTGTGTCTACTTCCCCTCTTGAGCTCATTCACTCAGATGTTTGGGGTCCTGCAATAAAGTCAGTAGGAGGTTATAGCTGCTATGTAAGCTTTCTAGATGACTATAGCAAGTTTACATGGGTGTATCTTTGAAACACAAGTCAGATGTCGAGCGTGTCTTTTATCATTTTCAGAATAAAGTTGAAAAGTTGCTTGGAACTAAAACTATCTCCTTCCAATCTGATTGGGGTGGTGAATACCACAAGTTGCATCTGTTTTTTGATCAAGTAGGCATCACTCATCATATCTCTTGCCCTCACACACATCAACAAAATGGTGCAATCGAACGGAAGCATTGCCATCTCGTTGAAACAGCTCTTGCTTTACTTGCTCAATCCTCTGTCCCTATTCATTTTTGGGATGAAGCCATTCTTACTGCGTGCTATCTCATCAACCGAATGCCAAGTCGGGTTATCTCCAACACCACTCCCCTTGAAAAATTGCTTGGCACGCCTCCTGGCTACAACTTCCTGCGCATTTTCGGTTGTGGTTGTTGGCCTAACCTTCGCCTATATAATCAACGTAAGCTCTCCTTCCGCTCAAAACTCTGTGTCTTTCTTGGTTACAGTGCTTCGTACCATGGTTATAAGTGTCTTGATCGCTCCACTGGACGCATATACATCTCTCGCGATGTCGTCTTTGACGAGCATCTTTTCCCTTTTGCCACCTCCAACCCTACATCCCCAACTACACCACCTTCTCCTACCGAATCTACTATTTTGCTTCTTGTTCTGACGTATGAGCAGGTTGCTGGATTACCACGTACCAATGATGAAGTGTGTGCTATTGCTACTCATGATTCTGCTCCAGCTGTTGATGTTGCAGATTCTCCACATCCGACCTCCACTGCTGATTACCAGGCATCGCCGCCTGCCTCAGCTGCTGCCACAGACACTACGGACACCGCGTTGCCTCCCGGACCGCAGCCTATGCCTGCTCTAGCGCCCGCACCTCTGTGTGGGACTGTTTCACATCCCATGCAAACTCGACTGCATCACAACATCGTCTAGCCCTGCAAGCTCTTCGACGAGATCATCCGCTATGACCCTACCAAGCGTGGTTTTGTTGCCGCGGTGGAGCCCACTTCACATGTGGACACTCTTGCTTCGTCGGCCTGGACCACGGCCATGAACACGGAATACGATGCGCTCCTTCGCAACGAGACATGGACGCTCGTTCCGCTGCCACCTCGTCATCATGTCGTCAGATGCAAATGGTTCTACAAGATCAAGCAGCGGCAAGATGGTACTATTGATCGCTACAAGGTGCAGCTCGTCGCCAAAGGCTTCACCCAACATCACAGGATCGACTACACCGACACGCTCAGTCCCATGGTTAAGCCTACGACCGTGTGGCTCATTCTCTCTATTGTCGTGACGAGGGGCTGGCATCTTCGACTTGATGTATAAAATGCTTTTCTTCACGGTGACATTCATAAAGAAGTCTATATGCAACAGCCGCCCGGTTACGTTGATCCCTCTCGGCCTCATCACGTGTGCAAGCTTCACAAGTCGCTCTACGGCCTCAAACAGGCTCCCCGGGCTGGTACTCAAAATTGAGCACAAAATTACAAGAGCTCGGCTTTTCTCCTTCGGCAGCAGATACGTCACTCTTCATTTTCAATACGGCCGGCATCACATTTTACATGCTCATCTATGTGGACGATATCATTGTCGTTGGCTCATCCACAAAAGTAGTTGACATGCTTCTCAAGCAGCTTGGTGATGCCATCGCCGTCAAAGATCTCGGGCCCCTCTCATACTTCCTTGGTGTGGAGGTGACTTCCCAAGGCGATGGAATATGCTTGACGCAGACCAAGTATGCTGTCGATCTATTGCGGCGCGCCAACATGCACCTATGCAAGCCAATGGCCACACCCATGTCACCAACGGACAAGCTCAGCAAGTTGGGTGGCACCCCTCTCTCAACTGATGGGACCTATCACTATAGAAGCACAGTTGGGGCACTGCAGTATCTTTGTCTCACTTGGCCAGACATCTCGTTTGCTGTCAACAAGACTTGCCAATTCCTGCAAAACCCAACAGATGCACATTGGAGCGCTGTCAAGAGGATTCTTCGATATATTAAAGGCACCTTATCCTTGGGTCTCAGCATTACATGTTCATCCTCCATGGAGCTCAGTGGCTTCTTTGACGCCGACTGGGCTGGCTGCCCTGACGACCGCAGGTCCACGGCGGGATTGTCACAACCCTGATTTTCAGCATCCCGATTTCCGAAAACCTAAACCCTAATAGACGCGTATATGCGTATATGTTTCAATCATATTGCATGTTCATTTGGATTTCTAATGCTTCTCAACGCATGTCATCTCATGAAATCATCTAAGCTTTTCTCATCATCGCATGTGTATAAAACCCCAAAACCCTAAAGTGGACACACGCACCGTATATGCACAAACACTCCCTAAACCCAAACCCTAAGTGGCAACCCACCCGTCTTCGCTCCCGACCCTCCAAACATGAACCCTAATCTTCCCCATACCCTACCTCTACCATGCCGTCGCCCGAAACCCTAAAATCCAATCTGCCGCTCTAATTCTTGATTAAGTATCCATCAGGCAGAAACCCTAAAATCCATATCACATGTGTTTTCTTCTACCCAAAAATTCTGGAAATTTTTTATAAACTTCTTGAATCTATTTATCACCCAAATATGAAATAATATTTGAAGGTCCAGCTCAAAAATCTTGGATTACATTCAAATTTGAATTTAGGTAAAAAATTTCACTTTGAACTGCAACCCATACAATCAGAACTCAGAAAAATTCCATAAAATTCTACAATGCTCATCTAAGTACTAACAACTCAATTATGAAAAATCATGAATAGCTTTAGTTCAAAATTGACACAACCCCTGTCGAACACCTTGCCCCATTTTCTTCTCTCCATGAAATCATGTCCAACTCCCATCCCTTTTTCCTCCAAACTTTCTACCTGAGCTCTTGTTGCACTCAGGCACCCTCCCATCCTCCCCACTTCAGCAGGGAGTCCTTTTCTACAGGTTTCAACTCTAAGGTCGCCTCATGCCGACAATGGCAAACCCTCGGACAAGCTTGCTTCCCCTGACTCCAAGTCAATCCTCCACTGTTCTTCCTTGCTCTGGTCACCTCAGCACCGTGGACTTGCTCAAACACCACCCCAACACGCCAGAGCAAGCCCATGCACACGCACGCCACTCGGGGGCGCGCTCTGGCATGCTCTGGACACGCACCCGCGTGTGGCAACGCCAGCCAGCAGTGGCATCCACACGCCATCTTCTTCTCCATCGCCAGCCAGCTCAACTCCGCACGCCACCACCCTCCTCTGGTCCCTGGAAAAGCTCTGTGCACCGTCGACTTGTCCTCGCAACCTCCCGGAGTCATGCACGGCATGGTCCCGCGGCCACCTCTCCTAGGCTCCGTCGATCGCCTATTTAAAGGCAACGCGAGCACCTGAGTCTCTGTGCTCAGATTCACTTCACTCCTGTGAGGCTCCCACGCCCAGTAATTCCACCAGAGCTTCCACCATTTCCATTCCCGACCAGTTCTTGCTCCCTCTTGTCTCGCCGAAATCCGTGAAAGGCAGGCCATACCAGCACCAACAGATTCCACCATCGTCATCATCATCTCCTTTCCTCCCTAAAACCAGAAACCAATTCTTGGAATCAACCCACCAGCACCAAACGCCCAACCTCGCCGAAAAACCTCACCGGAGGAGCGCTGGTCGCCGCTGCCTCCGAGCGCCCGCGCGAAGTAACTGCTCGGTGTCTTCGACCTATGGACCCGGCAGCTCCGAACCGGGTAAGGGGAAGAGCGCCGCTGCCAGGTGGGCCTATCTCCCGCCAGGCCCACCGCGGGATAAGTGGCAGCGCCCCAGCCCTCCCTCCGTCCTCCCAGCCAGAAGGCGTAAACCTTATGTGAAGGAGGCGTAATCTCCAGAAAACCCTCCGGCTTTATTTCCAGAACCGGTTATAACCTTGGTTCGGCCGGTTCAGCACCAAGATGACCGGTTCCCAGAAAACTTCCAAATAGAAAGTGATCCTAAAAATATTTCTGAGCTTTTGGTTTAAACAGAATTTCAAAAATTCAAATTTTCTTTACTAAACAGAGAGTAAATTCAAATTCAAATTCTTTTTTAATTTTTTTTGAACTTCTGACCCATTCCAAAGTATTCTAACATGTTAGAGCCCTAACCTTCTGAACCTTAGCACAAGAGCACATATATATGCATATGTTGCATGATTCAAAAGAGGAAGAATGCGTAGTTAAACCCTAAAAACCCTAACCTTAGATTTCATGCATGTGAATATTTTGATAATGCCCCAATCATGTTGAATCTTTTAAAAATATCATGGCACCAGAATGCATGCATGCTGATCTTGTTGTTGACTTTTGTTATACTTGGTTTCTTATCCGGAGTTTTCCCGAACGTGTAGTTGACGGTGTGAGGTACGTTCGTCAGGAGGAACCCGAAAGCATCCCCGCGTCCGGACACAAGACTAGGACTGTCAGGCAAGCTTTCCACCCTTGATCATGTTGAATCCCAAGTTTACGAAATGGTATTTTATTTACGAAACATGCATGCTATATTTTACGACCCGTTATTTTATGAGCGAAGTTATATCCGATGCTTAGGAACCCTAGTCCGACCCTGAACTCCTTGACACCCTAAGGACTACTTATTCCGGAAAAATTATCGGAAACTTAGGGTAGGGTATATATACTTACTCGGCTTAGCCCGGCAGTAGAAAAACTAGGTTTTCTAAGAGGGAAGAAATACCCCATATTTCATGTGGTGAAATGATTGAAACGGACCGTCGTGTCCGCAGGTGTATGAAGGTAGTATATCCATGGGTTGGGATATTTTACCGCAAAAAGGTTTTGCTAAAACCTAAAAACAAAATGGAGAAGATTTTGATCCGGGTCAAAAATGAAAGGGAAAAGTAGGAAGCTTGTTAAAAGCGAGGTAATACCCAGCGTGGTTCTCACTGCCCGTTTACGGGTGTGGTATGAAGTCCCTCTTGGATCACATAAGGACCGAGCTTAAGTGCCGTTTGGCCAAGTCTTACCGTACGTCCACATGTCCTTTATGGGAATGACTTGACCTAGTACCCGGTCTGAGACTAGCATGAACCCGTAGACAGTGTGGAACGTGCAGATGAGGTTATAGCCTCTGTAGAGAAAAAGTTTCCGCGCGAAAGCGATGGCTTGTTCGCCACAAAGTTGGAACACCAACCTCCTTGCAAGCGATGATACTGACTCAAGCTAGGTTTGGGACATGTCCTTCTGGCGGGTTCATGGCTAGGTTTACTCTGGTGAAGTCTCGTTGTACGAGCTCTGGTAGTATGCGGTGCAAAGTATGCCCAGGGTGACATACATCGTGTGGGTAAAAGCCATACCACCTCTACAGAGGGTTTAAAACTATTCGAATAGCCGTGTCCACGGTCAAGGACGAACTTGGTTAGGCCACACTAATGTAGATTGAGTTTCAAAACCTAAAATGTGGTTATGGGTTTAAGGACGCGACCCGCCGTGATCACAGGGTGACCTGAAAGTTCCCGTTGTGTCGGGAAGAGTAAAGAAGGGATTTCCCCATGGACTCGGGCAAACCTAGTATCCCCGTTGTAGCGGGTGAGCTGAGACTCCCCGTTGAATTCCGTGGTAGTACAAAAGCATATATGATTCCCGTTGTTGCAGGGAAGACAGATGGAACAAAGCTCGTCTCGCAATACCGAGACATTTATGAAAACTGCCTTAATATCTATTTACTTATTTCATGCAAACTTACTTTCTCGCACAATATGAAACATAGGTTAGAGCCATTTCTTGAAATACCCCCGCATGCATTAATATCTGTATCAAACTCCCTGGTGAGAAGTTTGCGGGTACATTCAATGTACTCACCCTGTTTGTTATGTGCGCCAGATGATGACGAGGAGTACCAGACCGGAGATAGCGACAGTGATTTCGAAGCGTAGGGTTTCAACCCCCAGTCAGTTGCCTGTGGTTTGGCATACCGATGGGTATCTACCGCGTATTTCTTTCCGCTGCAGTTTTAATTTGGCCAATAGGCCTAGTTTGTACTATTAAAGACCAGTTATGGCTATTTGTGTAATAAATAATGTATTGGCATGTCTATGCTATCAAGTGCTTGTGTATGCTAGCCACTGATCATGGGACTGGCACAGTAAACACAGGGGTTTGTCCGGCCTCAAAACTGGGTACGCCACAAGGGATATGCCGTGTTCTTTGGCAACAATCTGATATCCTGGAGTGCACGCAAACAGCCTACAGTCAGCCAATCGAGTACCGAAGCCGAGTACAAGGCCATTGCAAATGCCACTGCCGAGGTGGTCTGGTTGCAGTTAGTTCTGAAGGAGCGGGGGATTTTCAGGCCAAACACCAACATTGTGGTGTGACAATCTTGGAGCAACCTTCCTCACGGCCAAATCCAGTCTTCCATGCATGCACAAAGCACATCAAAATTGGTTTTCATTTCGTTTGAGAGAAGGTAGCCTCTGGAGCTCTCAAAGTGCAGTTTGTTCCATCCCGAGATCAGCTAGCTGACATCTTTCACCAAGGCCTTGAGTCGAGAGACGTTTGATCGACTCAAATACAACTGAACATGGTCAGAATGCATTCGGATCGAGATGGGCTGTTAAACATCGGAGTCCAGGACGTAACGATCCAAATGCTTGAGTCGTAGAGGGTAAGATCCTGAAGAATCACACAGTTGTTGTAGCCTGTCCGTCAAGGAAATAGCTAGCTGTATATGAGTTGTATATTGGATCTATTTGCTGTAACAAACTCGTGTATATATGTACGTTAGTACTCCTACAAATACAGAGCTAAGGCCGACGAGGTTCTCACAGCTTAAACACTTCCTTATCTCGTTTTAAGCTCGAGTTTATTTACTTCCATCAATGTGAAGTGTACGTGCGTGGATGGTGACTGCCAAATTCGCGAGGGCAGTACCTCCTCGGATACTTCCGTTGCAGTAAGACAAGCAATCTTGAACACACACTGACACACTCAACCTCGATGTGGAAGCGCAAGAGGCTGGGGATCGATGGCCCGTCTGATGTGCCATATGTGGGAATAATAGGCTATGCCATTTTTTATTTTATACATTCTTACTTCTCTTTTGACATGTACTCATTAATGACTATGTAATAATTGATCATATCCATCTTTAGATGCAGAGGCCGGGAGAGCCTCTTCTCTATTATCTAAAAATATGAAAATTAAGACCGATCAATGCACCGCCCTTCCCTCGGGCCAGGGCAAGCACAAGGTAGATAGATGCATGTGACAAGCTCTGCTGTTGCCTTCATAGCATGGTTTCCCTTTTCGTTAGAGCTTGCAGAAAAGCCATGGCATCCGACTTCAAACCAGCAATCCACGAATGCAGATGCAGTCCCACGTTATTGCACCCGCCGAATCCGAGCAGTTCCCAATCACTTATCTCCATATTACTCCAGGTCCTGTAGATTGGTGTACTAGGAGTACAATCGCTCGATCTTCCGCGTGTTCTTGGTGACGAGGCGTCTGGCGATGGTGGCATTTCGCACGATCCTATAACATCCTCGAATTTCTAGAATTTTTGAACTTTTTAAAACTTTTCTGGTGAGAGGATGTCACTTGTACTATTATTAAAGTGTGTATGTTCAATTGGGTTTCATCCGAATATTGGAATTAACTGGGGTTTAAAGAGAGAGTTATTTAATTTCTGGAGATTAATATTTTGGGTTGTGTATGTGAAAATATTTTTGCTGGATCTACATGTCTTAATTGATTTATATGATTTTTCTCTGAATTTTTGAAAAAGTTCCTGATATTTATTTTGCCTTAATGTCTTTTCTGCAATTATCAAATCCGAAAATTAGAAAACCTTGATGGGCCTTGCTGGCCTTGCTAGCCAGTACGTGCAACTAGACTACAGCGCCCGTGCGCACGACGCCGCCGCCGGCGCATCAGCCTCCGCGGCGTTCTGCGCGCACGAACGTGGCCACGTCAATCTGAAGCCCCTCTATAAATAGTTCAATTGTCCCTCTTCTCTTCTTTTGCTCCATCTGTCTTTTCTTTCCCCATGGTTGCTATTTTTCTCATCTGAGCAAATATAGTAGATTGAATCTACAGGCAAGCACTGGAGTAGGCTTCATCCGTCGTCCATCACCGCTGCCTCAACGTTCATCGCCGGAGTTTGCCTCGCCGTCGCTCTCGCCACCCCGTCAGTCACCCGACGTTGCCGTCATTTCCTTCGTGAGCCCCTGCATTTTTTCTAAATCACCTTCTCGTTTCCGCTGTTGGTTAGTAACCGAGCCATGCACGTACCAAGTGCAGTCAGGCAATTAATGCATGCATCGATCAATCTCACGTACAGAACGTGGCATCTCCTTTCCCATCCCTTAATCTATTCTTCTCTCTATTTGTTTTATCTTTCCTGCTACACAACTACAAGATCCAATCTACACTGTGCAGTACCACCAGAGTTCGCCGGAGCATCGCCGCATCCATCCCCGCTACCACGACCGCTCGTCACCTCTGCCGTCAACGTCGCTACTGTGAGCAAGTTTTGTCCAATCTGCTAATCTCTTTTCCTTCTCTAATTCCTCTGTACCGAGTGCATGTGCTAGTGAGCCAACCGGGTCACGCATGCATGCATGCAGCCAGCAAGGATCGATCAATCCATCCGCCCTCCAGTACTAGTCCATCTCGTCCTCTGTTTTATTTTTGCAATCACCATATCCCTAGCAAGTATTGATCTTAGGGTTGAAATACGGTATTTAGGATCCATGAATCCACTCGTTGCGATCGGATTTGAATCCGACTGCTAATTTTTAAATCATCTAACTTTGTACTGATGCAGATTTCGAAGTTATTCTTTTTCAGTAGTTACTAGCATGTGTAGACCTTACTAAATTTTTTCCATGATTTTAGGAGCTATCACTATGGATTTTAGATAATTAAATGCATCTCTATTTAATAGATAAAAATAGAACACCATTCTATTGTTATCATTTAATTTTTGTTTAGAGTGGTACTCACTGTTAAGCAATTGTGGTAATTTTGGTAAAATTTCAGTACTGTTTGATATGCTAATAAATGGTATAACAATTCTAGATAATGTTCGCATACTAAACAGTCGACTGCTATTACGTTTTGCTGGAAAATTATATCTGCTGTATCATTAGCACACGTTGAACTAGTACTGATAATATAATTCTAGAAGGTCTATACCTCTAAGTTTCATCACAATTTTATGATAGTTTTCATGGCAACATGGCATATTTGCAACACGATAATATCAAAGCCCCCGTATGATTAATTTTGTTTTTGTCGCTCTCAACCATGACATGCCCAGTAGTAATAGCATGCGTAGGACAGTGTTATTTTCAGATGACAATGTTAGCATGAATAAACTTCATTTAGTTGATTAATAATTTTATGTGATTAACTAGTGCTGATAAATGTTTATATTAATGTAAGAATAAGTAAAATATATATTTTTATCTATATTATTACTAACGTACGCGTGTTGCTGAGATTAAATAATTTACTTAACCAAAAAATCTTTTATTATTTTAGTTACCTATTAATACCGGTACGACCCCTCTTAGGAGACCCCAATTAAGGACCGTCTAGGGTTAAACCCTAGTCCGATCTTTGACACATCCTGTCCGTCGTCGATCACATCTCTCATCTTTGGCAGTCGGATTTTTAATTGGAATGGTTATTTATTTTGTCGCTTTATTTCCGTTACGACGATTCGGGAGTGACGCCGACGACGCCGGACCCGACTTCAAGAACAACAACCCGACAATGAAGGCACGCTCCCTCTTTCTTGATCCTGTGAGCCTACTATTGCGAAGTCATTATATTTTA